>CM060691.1:55414780-55999574 GCA_030686995.1 Artemisia argyi
AGAACCTGCAGTTGAGCAAATTAAGCTATCATTTATGAGTTTACTTTTTAACGTTAGTCCAAAATCAGTTCAGATACAAAAGTACATTAGAAGTTACTTGTGTTTGGCGTTGATATAGAGCATTCAATTTGTTCAATTCAAATTCATTCTTCCTGCTATCCTTTTTTACCTAATTTTAAAAAAGAATACAAATAATTAGTATGCATACATATATGAATCAAATCTAATTTTCATACTATAAAAAGTAAAGTTTGGTATTACCTGCATCAATTGCTTCTCGTGATTGGCCTTCCATTGCCGAAACTGCTCCTCCTCCTGTTTCACCTTCTGCTGTAGCTGAACCTGTAATGAAACAATAAAACGTTATTGGAAAACAGTCTGAATTACATAAATATGTAAAAATTGATAGCTGTTCAAATATTGCCTTTTGGGACTTGATAATAAGTATCTGATCTTGCAGTTTTTTCATGGCATCATAATTTTTTTGCTTTAAAACTTCAATCTCGTGTTCGTGCTTTCTCTCCAAGTCTGCAATCTTTATTTAAGTTTGATAAAACAATCTATTAGTGGGTTAAAAAGAGGTTCTTGACAGCATGATAATGTAGATCACAATCACCTGCCTCAGTATCTTCAGGCCTCTCTGCATTCATGGTTTTGTCCTTTATTGTTGGGTCACCGTAAGCTTCAAGTCGTGCAATTTTATGTCGCAGGCCATCTCTTTCTAGCTGCAATGATCTGTTTTCTTCTTCAAGTGTTATAATTTTCTCCCCAAATACTTCTTTAAGTGCTTCCACATCAGCAGATCCACGAGGCCTCATCTCAGACTGCAAATAAGCCAATAAAAAACTTCAAAAAGATATTTCTTAACAATCCTTAAGTCATTTACATTACAACAATTAAAATGAGTTTCTTATATGATCATTGTAAATAATCAGTTGTCGGAGATAAACGAAATGCATAGCACAAGGCACGTGAAAGGGCACCTCTTTCTGCTCCACACTTTCTTCCAACTCATTTGATTCTTCATGTAATGTATTCTGGCGAATTTCATGTTCTGGTTGTATTGTCGTTTTATCAGGCTTTTTCTCAATACTGCTTGCAGTATCACCAGCTTAATTAGCGATACACAAAAAGAGGTCGGGTTAGTACAACAGAAATATTATATGTGCTACTGAGTATAATTCTTGTGAAAATAGTTTTAATTGTACAGATGGTTAGTGGAAACTTACTTGAAACAGATCCGATTGCCTCATCAGAGGTCATGCATTCTGAGCCCCTCTTATCTTCCTGAAATAGAATCAAAGAATAATCAATCCATCCTCTTACTCTAATATCATGAATTTTATATACGAGTCTTAAAGTATGAATGAACATACATGAGAATCTGTGTCAGAATGATTCACAACAGCACATCTGTAGCGATATTCATGAATCTTTTGAACAAGTTCCGAGTTTGTAGCCTCAAGCCTATTATTCTTTCTTTTAAGATCCTACAAGCAACACAAGCCCATATGAACCTTATCATAATCCTTTGTCATATCTAATTATGTGTACTTAAGTCTATGATGAGCGGTAACAACTAACAAAATATAAAGAACATACATAATACCTGCACTTCAACAAGTACAGCGTCATTCCTGTGAGCGATTTCTGACTTGGTAGCCTCTAAGCAATCAATTTTTCTCTTAAGATCCTAAAAAGAAAATAGCACATGACCATACACAATTATCAATATCCTTTCTAACTACTGTATACTTCATTTTATGACAGCATATTCAAAAAAGTTATGATCACAAAATCAAAAAAGTATAATACCTGCATTTCTACAATTTCAGCTTCCTTCCTGTGAGCAAGTTCCGCTTGCAACAATCTTAACTGCTGCCTCAACTTGTGTGTGTCAGCAGGAAATACTTCTTTTTGAACCTAAATAATTCCATTATGCATGTTCAATCCAGTACACTAGAAATAAAAACTACTCGTAAATATTAGATAAACTTACAGAAGCTTTGTTCTGAATGTTGCGAGCACGATTAGCATACTTAAGAGTATTAAGAGTTTCCTCAGCATTATAATCAGCAGGACTGACACAAGCTAAAAACAAACAACACTCAATAATATATAAGCACGAAATGCAATATCCGTAAACAAAAGTACTAAACTGTTATCGCTAGAATGGAAAGATACCTATCATAACAGTTTTGCAATTCCCGCCAAGTGATGCCTGTTGAGCAGATTATCAATTTACATCATAAGATACTACAAGAGGACTCATAAGAGCATATGAAATGAAATAACTAAATGATGTCACACAAACCTGCAATAACCGAGTAAGTTTACTGTCTCGATAAGGGATATGATTTCCCTCTTTTCTTTTTTTCTCATCTCCTAATGCACTGATGACATTCCCAAGTGCAAGAAGACCTTTGTTGATTTGAATACCTGTTTACATCAGAAGACGAACCAAGAGAGCGATACTGCTATAGTCATCAACCAGAGGTCCAACATAATCAGTTGAAATACGATAATAAATTATGGTTATAACTTGCACTAACCTTCTTTTAAGCGAAGTCCTTCAGAACCTGCTCTCTTGGCTCTCTCAGATCCAGCAAGATCTACCAAATGTAGTTTTGCACAGCGAAACTCCTCACCCATAAGTTCAATTGTATTGGCTTCAGCCTTACGTTTATCTTTCTGCTCTAAAATGATTGTGAAGATTGCATGGGAACGACTGTTTACAACATGAAATTTATCTCATTTCTCCTATATACTAACATAAAATTTCACAAAAAAGTTGCATTTATATGTTATATATCATAACAAGTAATACACCATAAATGGTCCTACCTTGATTGATTGTTCATATCAGTTGACGCAACTGAGCGATTCAAACATCCTTGCTCAAGGCAAGATATCATTTCCTTCTGTGTGCTAACACTAACTTCAGTTGAACCACTTAGGCTTATCGCTCCATCTGATGCTCTGCGAATTTGTAACACATTCTTTCCTGCAATTTCAGCATTACCATCACTAGTTTCTTTTCTTTCAATAACGGCTGAATCCAGCAAGTCCCTCACTTCTTCTTTCAAAATCTTTAAAATTCAAAACCAACAGCATAAACATCAGGAATAAATCGATATCACTTATAATCAAATCAAACAGAACACAGGAAGTAACCTCGATGAAGGAAACATGCAATTGGAATTCAGATTGATCTTTCAGTGTCTCTATTTTTTCAAATATCGTGTGCATAACTTGAATAATAAGTCCTCTGTGGGAACTTTCTTTTGGATTAGTACCCATGGTGTATGTCTTGCCTGAACCTGTCTGCAAACAACTGTTATGTGAGCTAAGCCAAAAATAATACAGTATATAAATTTCTCCGTCTTACCAGAAGGTTTGTTCAAATAGAATTACCTGACCATACGCAATAACTGTACCATTGTAACCTTGAAACAAAGCATCTAAAAGAGGCACAGCACACTCTTCAAACATTTTATCTGATGGAGACCCTCCTCCTCCATAGACGTGATCAAATATAAAAGAATGTGAACCCATTAGCACCTGCACTTGGCAAACCAAACTTCTTATTAAACCTTCAATCGTGTAATTCTAAAGTCACTGAAAAATAAATCTTATTTAACGAGGTTATAGTAAACATAAAACATGCACACATGCATAAAAAGTGGTAGCATGTCTTTGTTAGGTTAGTTTATGATACTTTCACATAAAACAATGTCACCATGAATATAATCTTACAAGGCCAATTAACATATTTCACGGAAATGCAAATACGGAAAGAATTTAAGAATGTTATGTCTTTTACATTGTTACCGGTTTCTAAGAATACGCAAACAAACATCAACACTATATGCACATTTAGATTTATATACAAGTATTCTATGTCTCTAACGAAATGATACATTTTCATGCAATGCATTTTATCAATAGTAAAAAAATCAACCCGCTCGCATTGGATCCAAAATTTCCAATAATGTGCTAGATATAAACAATGTAACGTTGTTTTTATTTATGAATGTATGTATGAGAGTACCTGAGCCGATCCAGGAACTACATCAAGACATTCTTGGCCACCATTTTGGCGCTCGTGGCGGAGGAGAGGACGAATATGCAACGCTACCTTGACGTTGCAATTCTCCGGCGAGTTCTCCATTGATAATTATTTTTGTGAATGGAGAATAAAGGGGAATTTCATTGATGATTTTGGCGGGTGTTTGTTTGTTATATATTTGGTGATTGTTCTTTTGTTTTTCCAATTGCGTGTGGAAATAAAAGGTTAGGTGAAAATTGTAGAAATTAATCATTTGAGTAAATTTCATAAATCGTCCTTGTGGTTTAACGGGTTTAACGGATTTGGTCCCTTGAAAGAATTTTTCTCGGATCCTCTCCCCGTGGTTTTTTACCCGTAACGGGTTTGGTCCCTCTGGCTAACTGTCATTAGTTTTTTCCGTTAGCTAACGACCATTTGCAACAAACATTTGCACCGTTAGTCCTGATGAGTGTCTAAATACTCATCATTTTATACCAATCTGAACTGCCAAAACATACAAAAACACTCAAATATGCATCAAAATACTTAAAATATCTTAGAAGTGTGTTTTATATGTTTCAAATGCAAAATATGCAAAAACAGATGAAAAACGTACAAAGTTTGCATAATTGGCAGTTTCAGTCCCTCAAGTTTCAAAAGTTGTCCAAACTAGTCCCTGGTTATTCTAAAAACTTGAAAAAGTCACCAAAGGTCCTTTTTAATCATAAAGTTACATATTTAGTCCTTTGGTGCAAAGTTTCACAAAATTATAAGTTTAGTCCCTATACTTTGGAAATTGACATAAATGGTCCCTGGGATGTAAAAACTTTGAGAAAAATTAATTTTGGTCCTTGTACTAATAATCTTTTGCAGGAATGGTCCTTGGTGTGAAGTTTGGTGAATTTTCATGATTGGTCCCTGAAGTTTCACAGTTTGGCAAAGCAGGTCCCTCAAAGTTTCAAACTTGACAGTTTTAGTCCCCGGGTGTTCAAAATGGGATAATTATCATTAAGGGTCCTAGGGAATTCATAATTGTCACTATTAGCCCCTGGATAAAAAGTTTGAAGAAATTACACATTTAGTCCCTAAAGTTTCCAAATTGGCAAAAATAGTCCTTGGGTATTCAAAACATGGAAATTTACCTTTATTACCCTTGTACTATTCACTAGTGACAAAATACACCCTTTTGATAAACTTTGGAATAATTACATTTCAGTCCCTCAAATTTCATGGAATTACAAAATTGGTCCTTGGCTTAAATCTACTACAAACCATACGGATCCTTTGTTATTAAATCCAATCCACAACAAAAACACACCCAGACCACCATCTTGGCCCATTTCCCATACCAGCCCACACCCTTAATATTTAAAAAACGGGTCAAACCCAGTCAACCCTCCCAAATACCGCCCCACTGTTCATCACCCTCACACAGCCAAACCACCCCTCCACCTCCATGGTATTACCACCACCTGGCCTTCCACCTCAACCCCCAGCTGTCTACCCACTCCCCTCCACCTCCACAACATTCCAACACACCATTAAACCCTTAAAACCCGTACACGCAACCCCAACTGACCCTTGGACTAAATTGGCTCCAAAAAGTGAATTTGAACGGTGAGGATTAAATTGATCAAATCAATGGTTGGGGATTGATGGGAAAGTATCAGAGGGTCCCACTAAACCCTAATTATCATCTACAAAATCTAGGAGAAGCAGAAAAGAAGATTATTAGTTGTAGAAATAGTGTAGGTAATCATTCTAGAGTAATTTTACATTCTAGTGTAAATTTAAGTTTTCCAGTATTGTAATAAGTAAATTTAGTGTAATATAAACTAGTTTTGATCATCAATTTCAAGTTTAAGTGTGTCTCTCAGTTATGCAATTTTTCCTTATTTCAAATATCACAAAAAAAGTTCAAGTGTTATTGTTAGTTGTTGTTAAGGCAATTCATAAGCTTGTATAAGCTCTGACAAGGCTCAAATAAGTTTAAGAAAACCTTACTTTGCTGTTTAGTTCATAAAAGAAAAAATTCAAGAAAATTACAAATAAATAATAAAAAAATAAAAAAAAATCAAGAGAAGAAGAAGAAGAACCAAGGATCCTGTGTATTTTTGAAGCTACCTGGTTATAAAGCTTGTGAGAAGCTTTTAAAAGTGATAACATGATCCCTGGAAACACATCTCAGATTGAACCAAAGTTGTAAGCAATTTTCAATTTTTGCTTAATTGATTCCTGTTGTTCCTTATGTTTTCTGTGTGAAATTTCAGTTCATTCAGCTTATATAGTAATCATTTAATCTGTTTAAATCATAAAATCGGTAGGGATAAGCTAAAAATTCAAAATAGTTAGTATAACATCTCAATTAAGGGGTGTTTGGATTTACTGTTTAGATCATACTTAGGGTGTTTTATTGTTGATGTTTATGCTTGTCACATGCTGCCTTAGTTCTCATTAGGTCATATAAACCATAAAATCCAAGTACTATTAGTTAAAAAGTCAACAATCTCTTTAATCTATCTATATGTGTTCACTGTTAGTATTTTAGGTTTAAGTTTTCCTCAAATCAATTCATTATTAGTTCTTATTGCTTAATTTAGTCTTGTAATATCATATTACAACTTATTAAGTCATTAGGATTAATTAAAAGTTCAAGAAAGTCAAAATACCAAGTTTCATACAAAAGTCAATTGCACCTAACTCAGATTTTTCCAAATATTGGGGAAATTGTTTTGAATTTTGTATAAGGTTTTAGGAGTTGAAATTTATTCCTAATTGTAGCCTACCACTTCAACTTCAAGGTCTCAGTATCCTTTTATTTTTGGTAATTTTGTGTGGGGCCCACCATCACCCCAAAGACACCTGCAGGGCTGAGCCCTCCCCTGCACCAGCAGCTACCCTTCCATCACCACCACTTTGGTGGTGATTTGTGACCACCTCAGTGGGCCCCACTTATCAAACTTAGCTCCTTTGAACCCCCCCCCCCCCCACTCCTAGTATAATTTCAGAATTGACCTTTAGTTTGACCTTTGGCCTTGTGGACCCCACCTAAATCAGACCCTTTTGTTTGTCCCCATTCTGTGTTCAAATTGGTTTTGGAAATTGCTTATTGTGGCTTATTGGCTTATTCAGTGAACACTTTGTGCTTTTTCTAGCTTATACTTGTTTTCTCAACTTATTGGAACCTGATTTTACCATAGTGGGTCCCACACAAGTCAGTTTTAGCTTAATTGCTTCTTTGGTCAACCATAGTCAACTATGGAGGTAATAAGCCCCCACAGTGCTTATTATTAAGCTATAAATTAGTTGTTTTTATTAAAGTTAGTTGTTTTTATATATAAATTAGTTTTGTAAAAGAAAAATTCAAGAAAAACAAACATAATAATAAGTGATAGTTTCTATTTAATATAATTTAATTTTAATTTTCATTTTTAGATTTTTATTAAGTAAGTTGTATTTTTATATTTTTATTAATTTACTTTTATATTAAAGTATTTTTAATAATTTTCTCAGATTTTTATTTTGTCTTTTAGTATTAATTATAATTAATAATAGTTTTATTAGTAATTAATTAATAAATAAGTTTTAAATAGCATAATTAATTTTTATAAAGCAACACCTAGTTTTTATATTTTTCCTAGCATTTATATGTCATAATATAATTTTAGAAATTTTCTTGTAAGTTTTACTGTTCATTTACTAGTTTTATTAATTTAAATAGTTTAATTAGTTATTAATTAATAAATAGAAAAATAATTAGTAAACTAGTTTAAAAATACATAAAATAAAGTTTTTATAATTGTTTAGGATTCCTGTGATGGTTAATTAGATTTATAAAAATCTTCTTAATTATCTAAGTCTTTTTAGTATTTATAATAATTTAAATCATATAAATAGTTAATTAATAATTAAATAGTTAATAATTAATAATAATTAGATAAATAGTCTTAAAAATATAATTTTATTTTTAAAATAAGTTTTATAATATTTTAGACTTTTACAAAGTTTAATTTTATTTTTTTAAGACTTATTTTACATTTTCTTATTTATTAGTTAATTATTAAATAATTATAAATAGAATTTAAACAATAATAATTAATTAAATAATTAGTAATTATTAAATAAATATTTTAAGTTTATTTAATTTGCATTTAACCCCCTAAGGTCTGCAAATTACTACTTTAGTTAAATTCGTTTTTTGTTTCGTACGTTTACGTAGAATTAAAATAAACGTATGCGTTTTTAATTATTAAACGTTTTTAGATATCTAGGTTTTACGTAATCATTCCAATAGTTTATCTAAGTTATTTTATTTTATAAAACCCTAGTATAATCACTCACACACACACTTATATCCTTTCCTGTTCAATTCACTCGATCACAGATTCGTTTTTAATAAACCATCGCACACCTCGTTGGGATATTACGACCCGGGGAAACACTATATTCCACGGAAGCATTGGCTTGATTAGTTTGACTTTTATGGTTGACCATTCACAAGTGGTTGACTAATAAAAGTTGACTAGTTTAGACCGAATCAGAATTTGGCGCCGCTGCCGGGGAGGTTGTGCGCTTATTCTAAATGATTTTGCGTATTAGTGAACCTGAATACACGCTCATTGTATATTTACCCATCCTTATTCATATTATTATCATATAAAACCAAAAACAGTTCCCGAAAACTTTTTAAAATCAGTTTTCAACGAACACAAAAACCCAAAAATATTTTTCTTCTTATTAGTACTACAAAAAATTTTCAAAAATACCAAAAATATTCACCTTTACACTCCTACCTATTTGATTCTTCATTTCTCACCCCCTAAACCCTTTCATTCTTTCTATGTCTTATTCTCACCCTCTTGTCTGTCAATGGTGTGGTAGTCCTTATAATGGTGGTAATTGCCCCAGTTGTGGCATGGTAGAGTCAGGAAACAGGTCTGTCTATAACCAGAATCCCTATTCCTACCCTGACATGACTGATTCATTCCATCAGCTTCCACACCATGAGACTCAGCAGTTTAACTGTTGTGAGTATTGTGGTGGTTCACACTACAGATCTGATTGTCAATCAGGAAGCACGCTTGTCTATGAGCAGGTTCCTAATAACAATTATGACTTAAACACATACGACTCACAGTCACATCAGTTCAACTGTTGTGAGTACTGTGGAGGTCCACACTTTAGCTCTGATTGTCAAACAGGGAATCCATTTCCTTGTAACAATTACGATTATTCGTTTCAAGACCCACCTCCACAGTACCAAATGAACCAAGCAACTCCTCAATACCAGCAAGACCTTTGTCTAGAGGTTCTTGAGAAACTTAAAAACCTTAAGGAGGAGTTGGCTAATATTTTGTCTCACAATGCACCAAGTTTTTCTTGTGTACATTGTGGGGGTCCTCATGATGATTTCAAATGTCAACCGTATTATAAACCTGAACATTGTTCTAGTTCTGATACATCCGGTTTTGACACATTCACACCCCCACAGTCTCCACTCACTCAATATTCTCGTGATAAATCTATCGCGGAATTACTTGCTGAAGAACATGCAGCTAGAGACGAAAGAAGCATGGAAGAATTACTAGTCTTAGAACGAGCAGCTATAACACGTTCCAAATTTCACAAAGCTGCGTTTCTCGATGGAGATGATGAAAGTGATGATACCTCATCAAGTTCATCAGTTGAGACTCCTTCCATGGAAATACAGGGAGAAAAGAGTATGGGAGAATTACTGGCAGTAGAACAAATGGAAATTATAAAATCCATGTATGCTAGTCCTTCTCAACTCCCTGAGTATGATGTTATCACACCCGAGGTTCCCACTCACTCTCTGAGCATGGGGGACGAGCATCTTGACACTATTCCTGCAAAGGAATCGGACGAATTCATAAAGTCTAGTGTTGAGAACCTTGTTCCAATCCCAAGTGAGTCACAGGGAATTCTTGATCATATGTGTGATATTCCTACCCCCCTGATAAACCAAATGATCAAATTGAGAATGTCTCTAATTCTAGTGATGATTGTATATTTTATGGAGACATTGAGTATGTTGAGGCATCACTGCCTCATTCTGATGTTGATCCTCTTCTTGAGGATTTCACAGAGGAACTCACTCACATCATTCCACTTCTATCTGGAAGTAATGATGATCTCTTTGACTTCGAAGCCGATCTGGAAGAGATAGAAAGTCTCTTACATAATGATCCTTCACTCAGTGCTTATCACAACAGTCCAGTAGAGAATGTTAATCACATTGTTCCTGAAGCATTCAAAACTACTATCACCAATCCTCTATTTGAATTCGAATCTGAATTCACTTTGATTTCTGATAACCCATTATTTGGTACTCAGATTAAGGATTGTGATGAGTCCACAACGGAACATGAGTTCACGGATTTACATCTTGTGAATGATTCTCTTTACGAGGAGTTCTCCTTTGAACTCAATCATATCATATTTCCATCGGAGTATGATAATTTCTATTTTGATCTAGACATACCCATAATATGTCTTGATCAAACGAGCTTAAAAGAGGAGATTCATGAAACAATGAATTCTCCTATTGAAGATGAGGAGTTAATCATGATTTTCATCATGACTTTCTTTCTTTTCTTCATATATCCCGTGGCTTCTCCTGTTCTTCACTCTTTCGGGAGTGAGGACATTATCTTTGACCCCGGCATTCTCATTTATAAATTATGAGCTAGGGTCTCTCTGTATATCTCATCGGTGTGGAACTTTCACGTGCTTCAATGTTTATCCAAACCTCTTGAATGAAAGTCCGATTGAGATTGTTCCTTCCACATCATACTTCCCCATGGACAAATGAATTCGGGGTCGAGTCAAGGTAGTGACTCGGTAAATAAAAACAGTAGCATTTACTTAGGGTTTTTACCCTAAGTGTAGGGGAAATACTAACCCACATGTTGTATATATATGTATATATCCTTGAAAAAAAAAGTACATAAACTTAAATAAAGGCTATGGAGTATTTTCCTTCTTACGTTCTAAGTGTTGGTTTAACACCCGGTACTTTGAATATTGAGGACAATATTCAGTTCTAAGTGTGGGGGGAGATTCGTTATTCTAACGAATTTAAACACATGTTCCATCAAGAACCCCCATTTTAGCCCAAATTTTAAATTTTTTTCTCACTTAGAACGCAATAAATGGTTATCAGTCCGCCATGTCTAACCTACATAAGGATTGGCTAATCCAGGAGCAAACGGTTCTTGGTAAAGATATCTCAAACCCGTTGATGGCTTGCAATTTGCCCAAAATTGTATGGTACCTCAACTCGCCATATCCTAAAAAGCGAATGAGTTAGCTAGCCCGCAAGATTATGGCTTGTGGTAAAGGCAGTGGAGAAAACCATAATTGGTAATCAGCTCACCAAGATGTTGACTATTCCATCAAGAGTTGGCTAGTCCAGAAGCAAACGGCTTTTGGTAAAGACTAATCAAATCCGTTGACAGCTGGTGGTTTGCTCAAAATCACACGGTTATCAGGTGTGCCACAGTTCTTACACCTGGCTAATCCAGAAGTGATGGCTTTTGGTAAAGAGTTTTTCAAATCCATTAAGTTTTTCTCAAAAGATTGCTAGGGACTAGCAATGTTTTAGTGTGGGGGATTGACGAGTGTCTAAATACTCATCATTTTATACCAATCTGAACTGCCAAAACATACAAAAACACTCAAATATGCATCAAAATACTTAAAATATCTTAGAAGTGAGTTTTATATGTTTCAAATGCAAAATATGCAAAAACAGATGAAAAACGTACAAAGTTTGCATAATTGGCAGTTTCAGTCCCTCAAGTTTCAAAAGTTATCCAAACTAGTCCCTGGTTATTCTAAAAACTTGAAAAAGTCACCAAAGGTCCTTTTTAATCATAAAGTTACATATTTAGTCCTTTGGTGCAAAGTTTCACAAAATTACAAGTTTAGTCCCTATACTTTGGAAATTGACATAAATGGTCCCTGGGATGTAAAAACTTTGAGAAAATTTAATTTTGGTCCTTGTACTAATAATCTTTTGCAGGAATGGTCCTTGGTGTGAAGTTTGGTGAATTTTCATGATTGGTCCCTGAAGTTTCATAGTTTGGCAAAACAGGTCCCTCAAAGTTTCAAACTTGACAGTTTTAGTCCCCGGGTGTTCAAAATGGGATAATTATCATTAAGGGTCCTAGGGAATTCATAATTGTCACTATTAGCCCCTGGATGAAAAGTTTGAAGAAATTACACATTTAGTCCCTAAAGTTTCCAAATTGGCAAAAATAGTCCTTGGGTATTCAAAACATGGAAATTTACCTTTATTACCCTTGTACTATTCACTAGTGACAAAATACACCCTTTTGATAAACTTTGGAATAATTACATTTCAGTCCCTCAAATTTCATGGAATTACAAAATTGGTCCTTGGCTTAAATCTACTACAAACCATACGGATCCTTTGTTATTAAATCCAATCCACAACAAAAACACACCCAGCCCACCATCTTGGCCCATTTCCCATACCAGCCCACACCCTTAATATTTAAAAAACGGGTCAAACCCAGTCAACCCTCCCAAATACCGCCCCACTGTTCATCACCCTCACACAGCCAAACCACCCCTCCACCTCCATGGTATTACCACCACCTGGCCTTCCACCTCAACCCCCAACTGTCTACCCACTCCCCTCCACCTCCACAACATTCCAACACACCATTAAACCCTTAAAACCCGTACACGCAACCCCAACTGACCCTTGGACTAAATTGGCGCCAAAAAGTGAATTTGAACGGTGAGGATTAAATTGATCAAATCAATGGTTGGGGATTGATGGGAAAGTATCAGAGGGTCCCACTAAACCCTAATTATCATCTACAAAAGCTAGGAGAAGCAGAAAAGAAGATTATTAGTTGTAGAAATAGTGTAGGTAATCGTTCTAGAGTAATTTTACATTCTAGTGTAAATTTAAGTTTTCCAGTATTGTAATAAGTAAATTTAGTGTAATATAAACTAGTTTTGATCATCAATTTCAAGTTTAAGTGTGTCTCTCAGTTATGCAATTTTTCCTTATTTCAAAGATCACAAAAAAAGTTCAAGTGTTATTGTTAGTTGTTGTTAAGGCAATTCATAAGCTTGTATAAGCTCTGACAAGGCTCAAATAAGTTTAAGAAAACCTTACTTTGCTGTTTAGTTCATAAAAGAAAAAATCCAAGAAAATTACAAATAAATAATAGAAAAAAAAATCAAGAGAAGAAGAAGAAGAACCAAGGATCCTGTGTATTTTTTAAGCTACCTGGTTATAAAGCTTGTGAGAAGCTTTTAAAAGTGATAACATGGTCCCTGGAAACACATCTCAGATTGAACCAAAGTTGTAAGCAATTTTCAAGAAAGTCAAAATACCAAGTTTCATACAAAAGTCAATTGCACCTAACTCAGATTTTTCCAAATATTGGGGAAATTGTTTTGAATTTTGTATAAGGTTTTAGGAGTTGAAATTTATTCCTAATTGTAGCCTACCACTTCAACTTCAAGGTCTCAGTATCCTTTTATTTTTGGTAATTTTGTGTGGGGCCCACCATCACCCCAAAGACACCTGCAGGGCTGAGCCCTCCCCTGCATCAGCAGCTACCCTTCCATCACCACCACTTTGGTGGTGATTTGTGACCACCTCAGTGGGCCCCACTTATCAAACTTAGCTCCTTTGAACCCCCCCCCCCCCACTCCTAGTATAATTTCAGAATTGACCTTTAGTTTGACCTTTGGCCTTGTGGACCCCACCTAAATCAGATCCTTTTGTTTGTCCCCATTCTGTGTTCAAATTGGTTTTGGAAATTGCTTATTGTGGCTTATTGGCTTATTCAGTGAACACTTTGTGCTTTTTCTAGCTTATACTTGTTTACTCAACTTATTGGAACCTGATTTTACCATAGTGGGTCCCACACAAGTCAGTTTTAGCTTAATTGCTTCTTTGGTCAACCATAGTCAACTATGGAGGTAATAAGCCCCCACAATGCTTATTATTAAGCTATAAATTAGTTGTTTTTATTAAAGTTAGTTGTTTTTATATATAAATTAGTTTTGTAAAAGAAAAATTCAAGAAAAACAAATATAATAATAAGTGATAGTTTCTATTTAATATAATTTAATTTTAATTTTCATTTTTAGATTTTTATTAAGTAAGTTGTATTTTTATATTTTTATTAATTTCCTTTTATATTAAAGTATTTTTAATAATTTTCTCAGATTTTTATTTTGTCTTTTAGGATTAATTATAATTAATAATATTTTTATTAGTAATTAATTAATAAATAACTTTTAAATAGCATAATTAATTTTTATAAAGCAACACCTAGTTTTTATATTTTTCCTAGCATTTATATGTCATAATATAATTTTAAAAATTTTCTTGTAATTTTTACTGTTCATTTACTAGTTTTATTAATTTAAATAGTTTAATTAGTTATTAATTAATAAATAGAAAAATAATTAGTAAACTAGTTTAAAAATACATAAAATAAAGTTTTTATAATTGTTTAGGATTCCTGTGATGGTTAATTAGATTTATAAAAATCTTCTTAATTATCTAAGTCTTTTTAGTATTTATAATAATTTAAATCATATAAATAGTTAATTAATAATTAAATAGTTAATAATTAATAATAATTAGATAAATAGTCTTAAAAATATAATTTTATTTTTAAAATAAGTTTTATAATATTTTAGACTTTTACAAAGTTTAATTTTATTTTTCTAAGACTTATTTTACATTTTCTTATTTATTAGTTAATTATTAAATAATTATAAATAGAATTTAAACAATAATAATTAATTAAATAATTAGTAATTATTAAATAAATATTTTAAGTTTATTTAATTTGCATTTAAGCCCCTAAGGTTTGCAAATTACTACTTTAGTTAAATTCGTTTTTTGTTTCGTACGTTTACGTAGAATTAAAATAAACGTATGCGTTTTTAATTATTAAACGTTTTTAGATATCTAGGTTTTACGTAATCATTCTGTTAGCATTAAAAATATGTATTATGAAGTGATGGTCATTCTCATATTGTAACATTGTGTCGTTTGTTAAGATTAGTAATAGTTTAGTCATTGGGCGTTGGACTTGGCAAGCTAATATGTTATGTGCTATGTTTCATAAGCCTAGTTATCCAATTATGTAACCAAGTCCAAGCCCAAGTCCATAGAAAGCCCATAGGGCATCTCATGTTATGAACTATTTAAACACCTCAAAGGCTCATTTGAGGTGTGTGCTTGTGTGTGTATTGTGTGTGTTTTCTTTGCATAA
This sequence comes from Artemisia argyi, assembly GCA_030686995.1. Taxonomy (NCBI): domain Eukaryota; kingdom Viridiplantae; phylum Streptophyta; class Magnoliopsida; order Asterales; family Asteraceae; genus Artemisia; species Artemisia argyi. Next base: position 55,430,129 of record CM060691.1, read on the forward strand.
AAGCTCTCATATTTCATCTCTCTCTCTCTAAATTCGAAATACATATTTATACATATCAAGTCACCATCTTTCAATCTTTCCTTCTTATTGTGCTTATATTGTGTGTGATAAAGTTGTGATATTTAAGGTCCTACAAGTGGTATCAATCGCCAAACAATGATTTAGTAGTGTTGGGAGTTTGTTGGTTTCGTATTTGTTAAGCTTTCTTCACGTTTTTTTAAGAAAAGTTCATTACTTTTCTTGTTTTTCTTGGTCTTTAACACTTTTTTGATTACAAACTAGTGTTATAAACCTTATCTAACAAGAAAGTTTTAATCTTTTTGAAAATTTCTAGCTTAAAAAATTCGACTTTGGTTTTGTACTTGTTTTCGAGATCACAAAAAAGTTTCATAAAAATCATCAAGTTTTGAACTTTCTTCAAGTTTTGGTGTTTTTTAGCCTAGAAGTACAAGAATCTTGGATTTCAAAAGTCGTTTGGGTGTGCTTTTAGCTTATACAAAAAACTGTCCTAATTTCGAAATCACTACCTAATTTCGAAATCCCATTTTGACTAGTTTTCGAAATCCCAAGAAAAGGCTCCGTTCGTGCTCACCGTTGGATACTCGGTATTTTCTCTCTTGTATAAGAAAGAAATTACTTCGACTTTTGAGCTAAATTTCGAAATTTCATTGTGAGATTGAGTTTTCGAAATTTTGCAAAATTTTCGAAATCACAGTCTTTTCGAAAAATCCCAAAATTTTCGAGAACATTGATTTTTCGAAAAATTCAAAAATTTTCGAGAACTTAAATTTTCGAGAACACTGTCTTCGAGAATACAAATTTCGAGATCCAAATTTCGCAATCCTAAGTTTCGAGATCACAAAGTTTCGAAATCCCAAAGTTTCGAGAACACAGCAAAGTTTCGAGAATTTTGACAAAAGTGAGGTTTTTGACGACCAAACTTCAAACGGCCATAACTTTTGAACCGTAACTCCGTTTTCGACGAGTCAGCTGTCAAAACGACCGTGAGACAGAGGAGAACGACGCACTAAATCGATTTCGATTTAGGCGAAGTTTCGAGGCCTAAAAACGCTCCGAGAAGAAGTTATTGAGGTTTTAAGGTTTTTAGTCAAATTTTTCACCATAAAAACTTGCATCAACTCACTCTAAACTCTACTCCTATTTCGTTGGAACGATCCAAGAATCAACTTTATCCATCTACACTTCATCAATGGCAACTCAGCAAGACATTCATGCAGCCGGTGCGGAAAACCGACCTCCAATGCTTGAAAAAGGTGGATATCTCCCATGGACAAGCCGTATGCTTCGTTACATCAAAACAAAGGATACCGGGCACCTAATGATAAAATCCATAGAAAACGGTCCATTTCAGCCAAGACAAGTTCAAATTCAAGGTAATCCAAATACAACACCTCCTACTGAACCAGTAGTGCGTATACTGATGAAGACAAGGCGCAGATCAAAGCTGATGATATGGCAATGCATTTAATCCAACTTGGATTACCACGGGAGATCTTTGTTACGGTCGACAGTTGTGAAAGTGCTTATGCTATGTGGGAACGTGTTAGAAGAATATGTCATGGAACAGAAATTGGACAACAAGATGTTGAGAACAAACTTCTTACTGAATGGGAGAACTTTACATCCACTAAAGGTGAACAGATTGAATCTTACTACACAAGGTTTTGCACTTTGATGAATGAGTTAATCAGAAACAAGTTGACACCACGAGCAATTGCAACAAACATCAAATTCCTCAATAACCTTCCAGAAGAATGGGGTCGTTATGTTACAATTGTCAATCAAACAAAGGACTTACATCAGGTGAATTATGATCAACTCTATGACTTTCTGAAGCAAAACCAAGCTGAGGCTAATGAAGTTAGGAAAGAAAGATTGGCAAAGAATCATGATCCTCTCGCACTAATTGCTAATACACCAACACCATTACAAGTGAACACTCAACAACCATCATCATCCATTCACAACTACATGCAACCATCATGCATTCAACAACCAACACCGGTCTACCAACAACAGTTCTATCCACAACAACAAGAAGTTATTCCACAACAGCAATACCCATACTTCCAAGAACTAGAATTCACTGACAATGATGAAGCTGCTGCAGCATTGACTCAAGCGTTTGCTTTTCTGTCAAAGGCATTCCAAGGACGCTATTCTACACCAACAAACAACAACCAAAGGATTTCATCGAATACTCGCAACAGGCAGATCGCTCAGCCGAGTTTCAATATGGGCAACGGAGGCCAAATGGTTGGAGTTTATGGGAATCAGCAAGGATATGCTACGGGATTTAATATGGGAAATCAGAATATGCAGAATGCAGGTCAGTATGCAGGGAATCAGTATGGTCAGAATGCAGGGAATCAGTTGGGTCAGGTTGTTGGAAATCAGAGGGGTCAGAATGTTGGTAATCAGGCAATGGGTAATCAGAATAGAAATGTTGCAGCTCCAGTAGTTGGGAATTTGGGAAATGTGAATCAGGGTAATCCGGTAAAGTGCTTCAACTGCCAGGGTGTAGGTCACATGGCAAAGAACTGTCCTACTAAGCCAAACAAGAAAGATCTAGCGTACTTGCAGAAAGCAGTGATGTTGGCACAAAAGGCAGAGGCAGGATTTCAGTTGAACGCAGAGGAGAATGACTTTATGGCTCTTATGGATGACATGGAAGATAGAGAAGATATCGATGCGAACTGCATATTCATGGCGAATCTTCAGGAAGCTAAGTATGACACGGATTTTGACACACTTCCTGTTTATGACACCAATGCACCATCTGAGGTATCAAACTTCAACACATGTCACAATAATGATATATTTGATATGTCTCCTCATGAGGAACAACATTTTGAGAAGCAAGCACCCACTTATGATACATACCTGGACACGCCAAGTAGTAGCAATACTCCTTCAGAGACTCCAGATGTGAATCATAATGGAGGCTTCGTTTCACAGCATGCTGAGAATGATGAGGAAACATGTGCTTTGTTTGAATCATTATTGAATAATTGTCGTATTGAAATTGAGAATGTGCAAAAGGTCAATCGCGATGTTAAGGCCGCGAATGTTAAATTGACCGCTGAGCTTGAGAGTTACAAATCCACCGTTAAAGCTTTTGAATTTCATAACAAAAGATTGTCTGAATTAGAAACTGGTTATCAAAATTCCGTTTTAGAGAAACAACAATTGCAACTCAAGTTTGATACACTTGATGTTAATTCTTTCAAAAAGATAAAATCTTTAAACGCGGAAATTTCTGATTTACAAAACAACTTTCTAAACAAAAAACAGCTTATACCAATCTTGAAAAAGAAATGGATGAGTTGAAAAAGGATTTTGCAAAGAAAGAAGACAAACTTTTGGAAGAAATCGTAGAGTCAGAACACATGATTGCTCATTTAGAAGAATTAGTGGTTAAGTCGGGTCAGTCGAGTCAAACAATGAAAATGATTTCAAATCAAATTAATCCGATTTACCATACGAAAAATAAAATGGCTCTTGGTAACAACACCTCTTGTAATCTCAAGAAAGCTCAGCAAGAACAGAATGTTTTGTACAATGGTAATGTGATTTATACCAAACATGATCCTCCCGTCGTTCGGGATTCTGTGCTAACGATTGAACATGTCGAAGAGAGCATAAATAAAATGAAACAAAAGGATTTGAAACCCATTGATTACAACAAATTGAACAAACTTTCGGGAATCACTTTTGTTCCACAAACAGAACCATCTGCGTTTTCCATAAAACGACCATTTGCGAAATTCTTGTCTAAAAAGAAAGTTGTTTCCAAATCTCTTTCAAAACTGGAACAAATATCCTCTAACAACACTTTTAATACAAGTGAGGCTAGAGAAATTCTGGATGACGTTAAAAAGAGAATTCAAGAACTTCAAAATATTGTTGCCTCTAAAACTAGCATCAATATTAACAACTGGCATTCTAGTTTTCATATCGAACAGAAAAAGTTGTTTCAAAACGAAATTACTATCCCACTAAATAACATAAGTGCAAGGGTAATCCATTTTGAACAAGCTTTCTTAAAAGAAACGGCCGACTTTGTCAAGGACCATAAATCCCTGGTAAACGAAGCTAATGATGCTCGTGAAAACATGAATGTTTTGGAAAACCTAAATGATTCTCTCTTCGAAGCTGTTATGACCACTGACATTATGTCCATCATTTTACAAACATATTCTGTTCAAGACGATGAACGACTAAGAGCTGAGACCTCCGCAATTGTTTCAAAATATGAAAATGCTCTCATAAAGCTTGAAAAAGAAAATGTGTCATATTTTAAACAACTTGATCAAAAAAAGGAAGAATGGAAGTATGACAAATTGTCGTATGAGCGTGACTTAAAGAAAATGAAAGAGCAAAATGATTTTTTGAGGGCTCAGCTTGAAAGTCAAAAAGGAAAGGGTGAGGAAACTAAGTTTGCAAAACCATTGACTTCGGAGAAACCAAATGTTTCAAACACGGTTCTAAAACCTAAAATGTCAATTTCACGGTTTGCTCCAAAAGTCGATGAGAAAAAGGATTTGACAAAACCAGTCACTCCAACACCCTTGCCCAAGAAAAGTGAAAATGAAAAGATTGTTGATAAAGGAAAAGCGGTTGTCGAAACACCTAAAGTGTTAGCACCTGGCCTTTTTAGGATTAGTCCCACTAGTGCGTCTGCCTCAACATCTAAGACAAATGATAAGTGCATAAAGGCTAAATCTAAAGAATCTAGGGATGCTAAAAAGGACAACAATATAAATCCTAATGTGTGTGCCTTACCTTCTACAAGATTAGAAAGCACCTCTAGGAGCAGCAGACTAAAGCCTAAGAGCAATACAAGGAACAATAGAGTCTCGCCTGTCTCTAAGAGTAGTAGCAAGAATAAAGTTGAAGGAGTAGAAGAACACCCTAGGAATTTATCGCTTTGTAATAAGGGACATGTTTCATCTGAATGTAATGTCGAGCGTACTGTTTCTAATGCATGTAATGACTCTGTTTGTTTAATATGCAAGAAATATTTAATTAATGATGTTCATGATGAATGTGTTTCTATGAATGTGAATGTTACGCCTGAACAGAAGAATGTTCCAAAAAGACCTAGTGCTAGATCCAGATCTATAGAAAGATTAGTTGCACGATTTAGGACTACCACTATTAGTCGAATGCCTAGGAACTATCTTAAGTTTTGTATGTGGATTCCGACGGGTAGAGAGTTCACTCTTAAGGACGGCAAATTAGAAATAAGTCAAGCTAAACAAGTAGCAACTGTCTATGAGTGTGATTCTGCTTTTACTCCTAACCCCATGGAACCAAATTCAACACGGTTTCCAAATACAAACTCTTCTGTTCTTGGCAGGTTATCGAAATATGTCTTTGGATCGTCGACTCGGGTTGCTCCAAGCACATGAACGGGAATTTAAAGCTGCTGATCAATTTCGTCTGGAAATTCATGGGAACTGTACGCTTTGGAAATGATCATGTAGCAGCTATTCAGGGTTATGGAGATCTTCGGTTTGAGAATTTTTTAATCACTCGAGTTTACTACGTCGAAGGGTTGGGACACAACTTGTTTTCAGTCGGGCAGTTTTGTGATGCAGATTTAGAAGTGGCTTTCAGAAGAAACACGGTTTTTATTAGAAATTTGGTTGGTGATGATCTCTTAACTGGTAATCATAGTACAAACTTGTATGCTATCGACATCAACCAAATGGCTTCTACATCACCAATTTGTCTTATGACAAGGGCAACCGAAACTAAGTCCTGGCTGTGGCATAGACGTTTATCCCATCTCAATTTCGACACCATCAACAAGTTAGCCAAAGACAACATCGTCACTGGTCTTCCTAAGTTCAAATACACCAAGGAACACCTATGTCCATCATGCGAACAAGGAAAAAGTAAAAGAGCATCATATAAACCCAAAACCGTACCTAGTTCGGAAGCAAGGTTACATATGTTGCACATGGACTTATGTGGCCCAATGAGAGTTGAAAGCATTAATGGGAAGAAGTATATTCTCGTTATCGTTGATGATTATTCAAGATACACTTGGGTAAAGTTTCTGAGATCAAAAGACGAAGCACCAGGCATCATCATCACCTTTCTGAAGCGTATTCAAGTTCTACTTCAAGCTCCAGTAAGGATTATAAGAACAGACAATGGCACAGAATTTACAAACCAGGAGTTAAGAACTTACCTTGAAGATGTTGGAATCACACACCAAACATCAGTTGTTAGAACTCCACAGCAGAATGGGGTAGTTGAAAGAAGAAACCGAACTCTTGTGGAAGCTGCTCGCACAATGCTCATTTTTTCTAGTGCACCTCTATTCTTATGGGCTGATGCTGTAGCCACTGCTTGTTTTACTCAAAACCGATCCCTAGTCCATCCGAGATTCAATAAAACCCCATATGAGCTAGTGAACAATCGTAAACCTGACATCTCTTACCTTCACGTGTTTGGCGCCTTGTGCTATCCGACGAATGACAGAGAAGATCTAGGGAAGTTAAAAGCTAAGGGTGATATTGGAATCTTCATTGGATATTCAGAAAACTCAAGGGCATTCAGGGTGTATAATAGAAGAACAAAAAAGATAATGGAGACGATGAATGTGAAGTTTGACGAGATTTCACAAATGGCTTCTGAGAGATACGCTCTAGAACCCGCGCTTAATCCAATGGCTTCTAATCAAAACGGATTAGGACCCGCACCAAACATGCAGACTTCTGGACACATCAGTTCAGGACTCGTGCCTCAAGGAGCTCAGTCAACAAACACTGATAAACCTTCAGAACAAGAACTAGAAAATTTCTTCGAGTTAATTTGATGAATATTATGGTGGAACTTCGACTAATGCATCTCAACAACATTCCGCTGCACCCGCTCAAAACCATCAACCACCACCACCATCACAAGATGCATCTACCACAATCGAAGCTGAAGCACCAACTACATCAACATCATCTACATCTACTCAAGTAACTCCAGTACTTGAAACTGTTCTACCAAGAGTTGATGAGCAAAACCAAAACACAAATTTTCAAGAAGAACCAACAAATAATTCAAACGATGTTACGTTAGAAGAAGAAGAAGAAGTATTTGAAAACCCGTTTGCAACAGACTCTGCTGAATCTTCTTCAAGGTTACAAGAACCATCTAACACACATTCGTTACACCCAAGGTACCCTTCTACGTTTCAATGGACAAAAGACCATCTAATAGAACATATTATTGGTGAACCTTCAAAGCCAGTTCAGACAAGGAGACAACTTGCCACAGATCTCGAATTGTGCATTTACGTTTGCTCAATTAGCCTCAAAGAACCAAAGAACATTCGGGAAGCAATGGCAGAAAACCCTTGGATTGAAGCAATGCAGGAGGAATTTCTTCAATACCTGTTACATGATAGTTGGGAACTTGTTGAACGACCACTTGATAAACGAGTTCTTGATCTCAAGTGGTTGTGGAAGAACAAACTGGATGAGGAAATGACTGTTATTCGCAACAAAGCTCGTCTCGTGGCTAAAGGTTATCCACAAGAAGAAGGGATAGATTTCGAAGAATCATTCGCGCCTGTAGCTAGACTTGAAGCAGTCCGGATTTTCTTAGCGTATGCAGCTCACAAAAACATCACAGTCTATCAGATGGACATTAAGACTGCTTTCTTAAATGGAACTCTAAAAGAAGAAGTGTATGTGAGTCAGCCAGAGGGATTCATCGACAAAGATCATCCTGACTACGTCTACAAGCTTAAGAAAGCAATTTATGGTTTAAAACAAGCTCCAAGAGCGTGGTATGACGAACTATCATCTTTCTTGCTTAAAAACAATGTCACAAAAGGAACGGTTGATGACACCTTGTTTATCAAAAAATTCAAAGATGACATTTTGATCGTTCAAATTTACGTGGACGACATTATTTTTGGATCAACCAATCCTAACCATTCAAAACATTTTGAAAATCTCATGAAAAGCAAATTTGAAATGTCCATGATGGGGGAACTAAAATTCTTTCTTGGTTTACAAATACATCAATCCCCTCGTGGTATTTTTATCAATCAAGCTAAATATACTATAGAGATTTTGAAAAAACATGGAATGGAAAATTGTGATTCTGTTGGTACACCAATGGTCACTTCACCAAAAATAGGTGCTAATTTATTTGGGAAACCCATCGATCCAAAAAAATATCGGAGCATGATCGGTTCTCTCATATACCTAACTGCTAGCCGACCCGATATCCAATTTGTTGTATGTTTGTTAGCACGGTTTTAGGCAAAGCCTACCGAACTTCACCACAAAGAGGTTAAACGGATCTTTCGGTACCTACGAAGCACCATTAACTTGGGACTTTGGTATCTGAAGGATTCGGGGTTTAATCTAACAGCATTTTCAGATGCAGACCATGCTGGTGATCAAGTTACAGCAAAGAGTACATCAGGTGGAGCACAATTTTTGGGTGAAAAGCTAGTAAGCTGGTCTTCAAAGAAACAGGATTGTACTGCACTATCAACCGCCGAAGCCGAGTATGTGTCTCTATCTGCGTGTTGTGCCCAAGTTCTTTGGATGCGGACACAGCTCACAGATTATGGCTTTACTTTTGACCGCATACCTATTTATTGTGACTCAAAAAGTGCCATAGCCATCTCGTGCAATCCCGTACATCACTCTAAGACGAAGCATATCAAAGTCCGCTACCATTTCATCAAAGAACACGTGGAAGAGGGTACTGTTGAATTATTTTTCGTTAAGACTGATTATCAACTCGCCGATCTATTTACTAAAGCCCTTCCAAAAGAACGGTTTGACTATTTAGTTCGACGAATTGGCATGCGAAGCCTAACTCCTGAGGAGCTAGAACGTCTTCTCGAATCTTCTTGAAAAAGTTTTCAAAATTGCTTCGCTGTAAATATTTTTGAAAAACAAAATACAAAATTTGAAAAACCAACAAAAACTAAATACAAAAATATAAAATTTTCAAAAAATACAAAAACAATATAAAATCAAAAAATCCAAAAATATTCTTCTCACGACATGTCTCTCGTATAAATCAATATTCTGTACGTTTCTAGAAATGTCATTCAACAATGATACGGACATGTACAGATGCTTGAGCAGGAGTTCTTTTTAATGTTTTTCTAAAACATGTCGTTTCTCAAAATTTTCTTCACGATGGCTTTCGTATACATCAGTACGAAACCCGTACTTCAATGACGACTTCTGATTATTTTCAAATCAAGGACTCGTACGTTCAATGACGAAATCTTTAAAAAAAAAAAAAAAAAAAAAAAAAAAAAGTTCGAGTCTAAACAAACGAAAAAGATTTCAAGCATAAACTCGTTTTCAAACAAAATTCTTGAGCACTTTTTCAAGATTGTTCAAAAGATTTCTCAAAATCTCTCAAAATTTAGTGCTCAAGATAACTCCCTCAAAACCCTTAAGAAATTTTAGATATGCTATCATTAAGGGGGAGTATAAAAAGAAAAAATGTTCCAAATTCATGCATAATCAAATCTGTCTTTCTCTCCAAAAAACTTTTTATTAATCAGTTGATATCAAAAATATCACGCTATGCTATTTTTGAGGGGGAGAAGACATGATTAAAATGTGATCAAAGATGTTTAAAGATTGTGGCTGAATCTCAGAAGAGCTCGACTCAGTAAGTACCAATGAATTGACGAAGCTTAAAATGTCAGTAATCGAAAAGACTTGTCCTGGACGGGTAATAATTTCAAGCTAGTCTAACTAGTGATGTAAGCGTGTCTCGAATAGGACTTGTCTGAGTAGAATGTACCGTATCGAGAAACTTCCTTTGGACTTGACCAGGACGGGTAATAATTTCAAGCTAGTCTAACTAGTGATGTAAGCGTGTCTCGAATCGGTCATGTTCGCTGAAAGTGGATCAATTCAAAAGTGCAAACTCCTCTCGCATGTGCAAATTTCTTAAATATTCATGAGCACATGTGAAGGGGGAGTCTTTCAAAACTGCAAAACTCTCAAAGTGGTAACAACAATGTGTTTTATTATCATAAACACTTTGAGAGATTTTTCACAGAAAGGTTTTATGGCATGTGATCAATTATAGGATAGTCATGGAGTTATAAGGTGACTAAGGTTAGGAAAAACCGTCCTATGATCCGCCAGAGCCGGAGGGATCTACCCAAGGACAAATCCAATAGATTAGAATTAGAAGTCCTTAGGTATGATTGAAAAAAGGAGAAAATGAGAAAGGAGAAAGAAGGGGTTGAAGAATTAAAAAGAAAAGTTATGAAAAAGGGTGAAAAGAAATAGCCCTCCATATGTTCAACCTTAGGGCAGACACCGGGTTCAATTCATATGCTACTGGTTGTTACTAAGGTGACACCGGTATTGAAGATAAAGACGTCATGGACCCAGTGAAGCACTGCACTAAAACTCCTAGCCACTCAAGTTCTCTTAAAAGAGCTTGTTTCATTCTCACGGGGAACCGGCGTAATCTATCGACCTGTCTCTTAGAGATGGTTGATATTGAAGCAGGAGACCTCTCCCTAATCTCCGCATAGGAAACCAAATGTGCACTTATCGAGTCTAGAGCCCCGAGATTCATCAAAAGATCTCATAGGAACACATGATATTTCTACATTGGTTGTTCATCATTAAGGACGCTAGATGTAAACTTAAGAGTCCTACGCAGATCTTAGCAATCTGCCAGAACATTTATGAGAGGATTCACATTTGTGATTCTCAATGATTGAATGGAAATTCCTGCCAGGGTCAACATCAAGCAGCCCTGACAGCAGTTCACTTCGGTAATTCTTTATGGGTTACGCTTAGTGTTCGCGGTGGTTTCAAACGGTCTATAGTCGTGGAGTGATCCCCAGCGACTCACCCAGTCATTGAGCTACTTAGTAGGTCTTGTAAGCTCTCTCGAGAGTATCTGACATGGGAACGGCCTTGGTAAGGGTTAGAAGGAGTCTTCACACTATGCTGTTGACGATCTCTAATTCTTATCTGTAAGTACCGGATGTTTTATTGCTAACTGTTTATATGCAGGGACACTTCATCTCCATGGCGACAGATTCCACGTGCTCATACATACATCTAGAAGTTGAAGAAAGCTCCCTCATAGATCTATACAACACAAAGTTCAAAGAAAGATTCTACGCCAAAAAGAAGAATCTACAAAGTATGAAGACTAAAGATCAAAGTGAAAGAAAGGGAACTACGTGCATATGAATATCAAAATCCAAAGATGTATGAGCATGTTGGAATGGCAAACAACCACCACAGACGCAGAAGTGACAAAAGGCAGATAACCCCACATCACAAAGGAACAAAGAACGATGAAAAATCAGTTATCAAAGATCACAAAGCATGAAGGAACGAAGACTAAAGACTATTCTACAACGACACACAAAGTTAAAGACAAAGAACACGGAAGACCCACTCACGTGGAGCATCATTCGAATGACCACCCCTTAGGGGGAGATTGTTAGCATTAAAAATATGTATTATGAAGTGATGGTCATTCTCATATTGTAACTTTGTGTCGTTTGTTAAGATTAGTAATAGTTTAGTCATTGGGCCTTGGACTTGGCAAGCTAATATGTTATGTGCTATGTTTCATAAGCCTAGTTATCCAATTATGTAACCAAGTCCAAGCCCAAGCCCATAGAAAGCCCATAGGGCATCTCATGTTATGAACTATTTAAACACCTCAAAGGCTCATTTGAGGTGTGTGCTTGTGTGTGTATTGTGTGTGTTTTCTTTGAATAAAAGCTCTCATATTTCATCTCTCTCTCTCTAAATTCGAAATACATATTTATACATATCAAGTCACCATCTTTCCATCTTTCCTTCTTATTGTGCTTATATTGTGTGTGATAAAGTTGTGTTATTTAAGGTCCTACACATTCCAATAGTTTATCTAAGTTATTTTATTTTATAAAACCCTAGTATAATCACTCACACACACACTTATATCCTTTCCTGTTCAATTCACTCGATCACAGATTCGTTTTTAATAAACCATCGCACACCTCGTTGGGACATTACGACCTGGGGAAACACTGTATTCCACGGAAGCATTGGCTTGATTAGTTTGACTTTTATGGTTGACCATTCACAAGTGGTTGACTAATAAAAGTTGACTAGTTTAGACCGAATCAGAATTTGGCGCCGCTGCCGGGGAGGTTGTGCGCTTATTCTAAACGATTTTGCGTATTAGTGAACCTGAATACACGCTCATTGTATATTTACCCATCCTTATTCATATTATTATCATATAAAACCAAAAACAGTTCCCGAAAACTTTTTAAAATCAGTTTTCAACGAACACAAAAACCCAAAAATATTTTTCTTCTTATTAGTACTACAAAAAAATTTCAAAAATACCAAAAATATTCACCTTTACACTCCTACCTATTTGATTCTTCATTTCTCACCCCTTAAACCCTTTGATTCTTTCTATGTCTTATTCTCACCCTCTTGTCTATCAATGGTGTGGTAGTCCTTATAATGGTGGTAATTGCCCCAGTTGTGGCATGGTAGAGTCAGGAAACGGGTCTGTCTATAACCAGAATCCCTATTCCTACCCTGACATGACTGATTCATTCCATCAGCTTCCACACCATGAGACTCTGCAGTTTAACTATTGTGAGTATTGTGGTGGTTCACACTACAGATCTGATTGTCAATCAGGAAGCGCGCTTGTCTATGAGCAGGTTCCTAATAACAATTATGACTTAAACACATACGACTCACAGTCACATCAGTTCAACTGTTGTGAGTACTGTGGAGGTCCACACTTTAGCTCTGATTGTCAAACAGGGAATCCATTTCCTTGTAACAATTACGATTATTCGTTTCAAGACCCACCTCCACCGTACCAAATGAACCAAGCAACTCCTCAATACCAGCAAGACCTTTGTCTAGAGGTTCTTGAGAAACTTAAAAACCTTAAGGAGGAGTTGGCTAATATTTCATCTCACAATGCACCAAGTTTTTCTTGTGTACATTGTGGGGGTCCTCATGATGATTTCAAATGTCAACCGTATTATAAACCTGAACATTGTTCTAGTTCTGATACATCCGGTTTTGACACATTCACACCCCCACAGTCTCCACTCACTCAATATTCTCGTGATAAATCTATCGCAGAATTACTTGCTGAAGAACATGCAGCTAGAGACGAAAGAAGCATGGAAGAATTACTAGTCTTAGAACGAGCAGCTATAACACGTTCCAAATTTCACAAAGCTGCTTTTCTCGATGGAGATGATGAAAGTGATGATACCTCATCAAGTTCATCAGTTGAGACTCCTTCCATGGAAATACAGGGAGAAAAGAGTATGGGAGAATTACTGGCAGCAGAACAAATGGAAATTATAAAATCCATGTATGCTAGTCCTTCTCAACTCCCTGAGTATGATGTTATCACACCCGAGGTTCCCACTCACTCTCTGAGCATGGGGGACGAGCATCTTGACACTATTCCTGCAAAGGAATCGGACGAATTCATAAAGTCTAGTGTTGAGAACCTTGTTCCAATCCCAAGTGAGTCACAGGGAATTCTTGATCATATGTGTGATATTCCTACCCCCCTGATAAACCAAATGATCAAATTGAGAATGTCTCTAATTCTAGTGATGATTGTATATTTTATGGAGACATTGAGTATGTTGAGGCATCACTGCCTCATTCTGATGTTGATCCTCTTCTTGAGGATTTCACAGAGGAACTCACTCACATCATTCCACTTCTATCTGGAAGTAATGATGATCTCTTTGACTTCGAAGCCGATCTAGAAGAGATAGAAAGTCTCTTACATAATGATCCTTCACTCAGTGCTTATCACAACAGTCCAGTAGAGAATGTTAATCACATTGTTCCTGAAGCATTCAAAACTACTATCACCAATCCTCTATTTGAATTCGAATCTGAATTCACTTTGATTTCTGATAACCCATTATTTGGTACTCAGATTAAGGATTGTGATGAGTCCACAACGGAACATGAGTTCACGGATTTACATCTTGTGAATGATTCTCTTTACGAGGAGTTCTCCTTTGAACTCAATCATATCATATTTCCATCGGAGTATGATAATTTCTATTTTGATCTAGACATACCCATAATATGTCTTGATCAAACGAGCTTAAAAGAGGAGATTCATGAAACAATGAATTCTCCTATTGAAGATGAGGAGTTAATCATGATTTTCATCATGACTTTCTTTCTTTTCTTCATATATCCCGTGGCTTCTCCTGTTCTTCACTCTTTCGGGAGTGAGGACATTATCTTTGACCCCGGCATTCTCATTTATAAATTATGAGCTAGGGTCTCTCTGTATATCTCATCGGTGTGGAACTTTCACGTGCTTCAATGTTCATCCAAACCTCTTGAATGAAAGTCCGATTGAGATTGTTCCTTCCACATCATACTTCCCCATGGACAAATGAATTCGGGGTCGAGTCAAGCTAGCGACTCGGTAAATAAAAACAGTAGCATTTACTTAGGGTTTTTACCCTAAGTGTGGGGGAAATACTAACCCACATGTTGTATATATATGTATATATCCTTGAAAAAAAAAGTACATAAACTTAAATAAAGGCTATGGAGTATTTTCCTTCTTACGTTCTAAGTGTTGGTTTAACACCCGGTACTTCGAATATTGAGGACAATATTCAGTTCTAAGTGTGGGGGGAGATTCGTTATTCTAACGAATTTAAACACATGTTCCATCAAGAACCCCCATTTTAGCCCAAATTTTAAATTTTTTTCTCACTTAGAACGCAATAAATGGTTATCAGTCCGCCATGTCTAACCCACATAAGGATTGGCTAATCCAGGAGCAAACGGTTCTTGGTAAAGATATCTCAAACCCGTTGATGGCTTGCAATTTGCCCAAAATTGTATGGTACCTCAACTCGCCATATCCTAAAAAGCGAATGAGTTGGCTAGCCCGCAAGATTATGGCTTGTGGTAAAGGCAGTGGAAAAAACCATAATTGGTAATCAGCTCACCAAGATGTTGACTATTCCATCAAGAGTTGGCTAGTCCAGAAGCAAACGGCTTTTGGTAAAGACTAATCAAATCCGTTGACAGCTGGTGGTTTGCTCAAAATCACACGGTTATCAGGTGTGCCACAGTTCTTACACCTGGCTAATCCAGAAGTGATGGCTTTTGGTAAAGAGTTTTTCAAATCCATTAAGTTTTTCTCAAAAGATTGCTAGGGACTAGCAATGTTTTAGTGTGGGGGATTGATGAGTGTCTAAATACTCATCATTTTATACCAATCTGAACTGCCAAAACATACAAAAACACTCAAATATGCATCAAAATACTTAAAATATCTTAGAAGTGTGTTTTATATGTTTCAAATGCAAAATATGCAAAAACAGATGAAAAACGTACAAAGTTTGCATAATTGGCAGTTTCAGTCCCTCAAGTTTCAAAAGTTATCCAAACTAGTCCCTGGTTATTCTAAAAACTTGAAAAAGTCACCAAAGGTCCTTTTTAATCATAAAGTTACATATTTAGTCCTTTGGTGCAAAGTTTCACAAAATTACAAGTTTAGTCCCTATACTTTGGAAATTGACATAAATGGTCCCTGGGATGTAAAAACTTTGAGAAAATTTAATTTTGGTCCTTGTACTAATAATCTTTTGCAGGAATGGTCCTTGGTGTGAAGTTTGGTGAATTTTCATGATTGGTCCCTGAAGTTTCATAGTTTGGCAAAACAGGTCCCTCAAAGTTTCAAACTTGACAGTTTTAGTCCCCGGGTGTTCAAAATGGGATAATTATCATTAAGGGTCCTATGGAATTCATAATTGTCACTATTAGCCCCTGGATGAAAAGTTTGAAGAAATTACACATTTAGTCCCTAAAGTTTCCAAATTGGCAAAAATAGTCCTTGGGTATTCAAAACATGGAAATTTACCTTTATTACCCTTGTACTATTCACTAGTGACAAAATACACCCTTTTGATAAACTTTGGAATAATTACATTTCAGTCCCTCAAATTTCATGGAATTACAAAATTGGTCCTTGGCTTAAATCTACTACAAACCATACGGATCCTTTGTTATTAAATCCAATCCACAACAAAAACACACCCAGCCCACCATCTTGGCCCATTTCCCATACCAGCCCACACCCTTAATATTTAAAAAATGGGTTAAACCCAGTCAACCCTCCCAAATACCGCCCCACTGTTCATCACCCTCACACAGCCAAACCACCCCTCCACCTCCATGGTATTACCACCACCTGGCCTTCCACCTCAACCCCCAGCTGTCTACCCACTCCCCTCCACCTCCACAACATTCCAACACACCATTAAACCCTTAAAACCCGTACACGCAACCCCAACTGACCCTTGGACTAAATTGGCGCCAAAAAGTGAATTTGAACGGTGAGGATTAAATTGATCAAATCAATGGTTGGGGATTGATGGGAAAGTATCAGAGGGTCCCACTAAACCCTAATTATCATCTACAAAAGCTAGGAGAAGCAGAAAAGAAGATTATTAGTTGTAGAAATAGTGTAGGTAATCGTTCTAGAGTAATTTTACATTCTAGTGTAAATTTAAGTTTTCCAGTATTGTAATAAGTAAATTTAGTGTAATATAAACTAGTTTTGATCATCAATTTCAAGTATAAGTGTGTCTCTCAGTTATGCAATTTTTCCTTATTTCAAAGATCACAAAAAAAGTTCAAGTGTTATTGTTAGTTGTTGTTAAGGCAATTCATAAGCTTGTATAAGCTCTGACAAGGCTCAAATAAGTTTAAGAAAACCTTACTTTGCTGTTTAGTTCATAAAAGAAAAAATTCAAGAAAATTACAAATAAATAATAGAAAAATAAAAAAAAAATCAAGAGAAGAAGAAGAAGAACCAAGGATCCTGTGTATTTTTTAAGCTACCTGGTTATAAAGCTTGTGAGAAGCTTTTAAAAGTGATAACATGGTCCCTGGAAACACATCTCAGATTGAACCAAAGTTGTAAGCAATTTTCAATTTTTGCTTAATTGATTCCTGTTGTTCCTTGTGTTTTCTGTGTGAAATTTCAGTTCATTCAGCTTATATAGTAATCATTTAATCTGTTTAAATCATAAAATCAGTAGGGATAAGCTAAAAATTCAAAATAGTTAGTATAACATCTCAATTAAGGGGTGTTTGGATTTACTATTTAGATCATACTTAGGGTGTTTTATTGTTGATGTTTATGCTTGTCACATGCTGCCTTAGTTCTCATTAGGTCATATAAACCATAAAATCCTAGTACTATTAGTTAAAAAGTCAACAATCTCTTTAATCTATCTATATGTGTTCACTGTTAGTATTTTAGGTTTAAGTTTTCCTCAAATCAGTTCATTATTAGTTCTTATTGCTTAATTTAGTCTTGTAATATCATATAACAACTTATTAAGTCATTAGGATTAATTAAAAGTTCAAGAAAGTCGAAATACCAAGTTTCATACAAAAGTCAATTGCACCTAACTCAGATTTTTCCAAATATTGGGGAAATTGTTTTGAATTTTGTATAAGGTTTTAGGAGTTGAAATTTATTCCTAATTGTAGCCTACCACTTCAACTTCAAGGTCTCAGTATCCTTTTATTTTTGGTAATTTTGTGCGGGGCCCACCATCACCCCAAAGACACCTGCAGGGCTGAGCCCTCCCCTGCATCAGCAGCTACCCTTCCATCACCACCACTTTGGTGGTGATTTGTGACCACCTCAGTGGGCCCCACTTATCAAACTTAGCTCCTTTGAACCCCCCCCCCTCCTAGTATAATTTCAGAATTGACCTTTAGTTTGACCTTTGGCCTTGTGGACCCCACCTAAATCAGATCCTTTTGTTTGTCCCCATTTTGTGTTCAAATTGGTTTTGGAAATTGCTTATTGTGGCTTATTGGCTTATTCAGTGAACACTTTGTGCTTTTTCTAGCTTATACTTGTTTACTCAACTTATTGGAACCTGATTTTACCATAGTGGGTCCCACACAAGTCAGTTTTAGCTTAATTGCTTCTTTGGTCAACCATAGTCAACTATGGAGGTAATAAGCCCCCACAATGCTTATTATTAAGCTATAAATTAGTTGTTTTTATTAAAGTTAGTTGTTTTTATATATAAATTAGTTTTGTAAAAGAAAAATTCAAGAAAAACAAATATAATAATAAGTGATAGTTTCTATTTAATATAATTTAATTTTAATTTTCATTTTTAGATTTTTATTAAGTAAGTTGTATTTTTATATTTTTATTAATTTCCTTTTATATTAAAGTATTTTTAATAATTTTCTCAGATTTTTATTTTGTCTTTTAGTATTAATTATAATTAATAATAGTTTTATTAGTAATTAATTAATAAATAAGTTTTAAATAGCATAATTAATTTTTATAAAGCAACACCTAGTTTTTATATTTTTCCTAGCATTTATATGTCATAATATAATTTTAGAAATTTTCTTGTAATTTTTACTGTTCATTTACTAGTTTTATTAATTTAAATAGTTTAATTAGTTATTAATTAATAAATAGAAAAATAATTAGTAAACTAGTTTAAAAATACATAAAATAAAGTTTTTATAATTGTTTAGGATTCCTGTGATGGTTAATTAGATTTATAAAAATCTTCTTAATTATCTAAGTCTTTTTAGTATTTATAATAATTTAAATCATATAAATAGTTAATTAATAATTAAATAGTTAATAATTAATAATAATTAGATAAATAGTCTTAAAAATATAATTTTATTTTTAAAATAAGTTTTATAATATTTTAGACTTTTACAAAGTTTAATTTTATTTTTCTAAGACTTATTTTACATTTTCTTATTTATTAGTTAATTATTAAATAATTATAAATAGAATTTAAACAATAATAATTAATTAAATAATTAGTAATTATTAAATAAATATTTTAAGTTTATTTAATTTGCATTTAAGCCCCTAAGGTTTGCAAATTACTACTTTAGTTAAATTCGTTTTTTGTTTCGTACGTTTACGTAGAATTAAAATAAACGTATGCGTTTTTAATTATTAAACGTTTTTAGATATCTAGGTTTTACGTAATCATTCTGTTAGCATTAAAAATATGTATTATGAAATGATGGTCATTCTCATATTGTAACTTTGTGTCGTTTGTTAAGATTAGTAATAGTTTAGTCATTGGGCGTTGGACTTGGCAAGCTAATATGTTATGTGCTATGTTTCATAAGCCTAGTTATCCAATTATGTAACCAAGTCCTAGCCCAAGTCCATAGAAAGCCCATAGGGCATCTCATGTTATGAACTATTTAAACACCTCAAAGGCTCATTTGAGGTGTGTGCTTGTGTGTGTATTGTGTGTGTTTTCTTTGCATAAAAGCTCTCATATTTCATCTCTCTCTCTCTAAATTCGAAATACATATTTATACATATCAAGTCACCATCTTTCCATCTTTCCTTCTTATTGTGCTTATATTGTGTGTGATAAAGTTGTGATATTTAAGGTCCTACAAGTGGTATCAATCGCCAAACAATGATTTAGGAGTGTTGGGAGTTTGTTGGTTTCGTATTTGTTAAGCTTTCTTCACGTTTTTTTAAGAAAAGTTCATTACTTTTCTTGTTTTTCTTGGTCTTTAACACTTTTTTGATTACAAACTAGTGTTATAAACCTTATCTAACAAGAAAGTTTTAATCTTTTTGAAAATTTCTAGCTTAAAAAATTCGACTTTGGTTTTGTACTTGTTTTCGAGATCACAAAAAAGTTTCATAAAAATCATCAAGTTTTGAACTTTCTTCAAGTTTTGGTGTTTTTTAGCCTAGAAGTACAAGAATCTTGGATTGCAAAAGTCGTTTGGGTGTGCTTTTAGCTTATACAAAAAACTGTCCTAATTTCGAAATCACTACCTAATTTCGAAATCCCATTTTGACTAGTTTTCGAAATCCCAAGAAAAGGCTCCGTTCGTGCTCATCGTTGGATACTCGGTATTTTCTCTCTTGTATAAGAAAGAAATTACTTCGACTTTTGAGCTAAATTTCGAAATTTCATTGTGAGATTGAGTTTTCGAAATTTTGCAAAATTTTCGAAATCACAGTCTTTTCGAAAAATCCCAAAATTTTCGAGAACATTGATTTTTCGAAAAATTCAAAAATTTTCGAGAACTTAAATTTTCGAGAACACTGTCTTCGAGAATACAAATTTCGAGATCCAAATTTCACAATCCTAAGTTTCGAGATCACAAAGTTTCGAAATCCCAAAGTTTCGAGAACATAGCAAAGTTTCGAGAATTTTGACAAAAGTGAGGTTTTTGACGACCAAACTTCAAACGGCCATAACTTTTGAACCGTAACTCCGTTTTCGACGAGTCAGCTGTCAAAACGACCGTGAGACAGAGGAGAACGACGCACTAAATCGATCGATTTCGATTTAGGCGAAGTTTCGAGGCCTAAAAACGCTCCGAGAAGAAGTTATTGAGGTTTTAAGGTTTTTAGTCAAATTTTTCACCATAAAAACTTGCATCAACTCACTCTAAACTCTACTCCTATTTCGTTGGAACGATCCAAGAATCAACTTTATCCATCTACACTTCATCAATGGCAACTCAGCAAGACATTCATGCAGCCGGTGCGGAAAACCGACCTCCAATGCTTGAAAAAGGTGGATATCTCCCATGGACAAGCCGTATGCTTCGTTACATCAAAACAAAGGATACCGGGCACCTAATGATAAAATCCATAGAAAACGGTCCATTTCAGCCAAGACAAGTTCAAATTCAAGGTAATCCAAATACAACACCTCCTACTGAACCAGTAGTGCGTATACTGATGAAGACAAGGCGCAGATCAAAGCTGATGATATGGCAATGCATTTAATCCAACTTGGATTACCACGGGAGATCTTTGTTGCGGTCGACAGTTGTGAAAGTGCTTATGCTATGTGGGAACGTGTTAGAAGAATATGTCATGGAACAGAAATTGGACAACAAGATGTTGAGAACAAACTTCTTACTGAATGGGAGAACTTTACATCCACTAAAGGTGAACAGATTGAATCTTACTACACAAGGTTTTGCACTTTGATGAATGAGTTAATCAGAAACAAGTTGACACCACGAGCAATTGCAACAAACATCAAATTCCTCAATAACCTTCCAGAAGAATGGGGTCGTTATGTTACAATTGTCAATCAAACAAAGGACTTACATCAGGTGAATTATGATCAACTCTATGACTTTCTGAAGCAAAACCAAGCTGAGGCTAATGAAGTTAGGAAAGAAAGATTGGCAAAGAATCATGATCCTCTCGCACTAATTGCTAATACACCAACACCATTACAAGTGAACACTCAACAACCATCATCATCCATTCACAACTACATGCAACCATCATGCATTCAACAACCAACACCGGTCTACCAACAACAGTTCTATCCACAACAACAAGAAGTTATTCCACAACAGCAATACCCATACTTCCAAGAACCAGAATTCACTGACAATGATGAAGCTGCTGCAGCATTGACTCAAGCGTTTGCTTTTCTGTCAAAGGCATTCCAAGGACGCTATTCTACACCAACAAACAACAACCAAAGGATTTCATCGAATACTCGCAACAGGCAGATCGCTCAGCCGAGTTTCAATATGGGCAACAGAGGCCAAATGGTTGGAGTTTATGGGAATCAGCAAGGATATGCTACGGGATTTAATATGGGCAATCAGAATATGCAGAATGCAGGTCAGTATGCAGGGAATCAGTATGGTCAGAATGCAGGGAATCAGTTGGGTCAGGTTGTTGGAAATCAGAGGGGTCAGAATGTTGGTAATCAGGCAATGGGTAATCAGAATAGAAATGTTGCAGCTCCAGTAGTTGGGAATTTGGGAAATGTGAATCAGGGTAATCCGGTAAAGTGTTTCAACTGCCAGGGTGTAGGTCACATGGCAAAGAACTGTCCTACTAAGCCAAACAAGAAAGATCTAGCGTACTTGCAGAAAGCAGTGATGTTGGCACAAAAGGCAGAGGCAGGATTTCAATTGAACGCAGAGGAGAATGACTTTATGGCTCTTATGGATGACATGGAAGATAGAGAAGATATCGATGCGAACTGCATATTCATGGCGAATCTTCAGGAAGCTAAGTATGACACGGATTCTGACACACTTCCTGTTAGGGGTGATCATCGGTCGGAAACCGGACCGGACCGGCCAAGACCGGACCGGACCGAAGACCGAGAACCGGAAAACCATAGACCGAGACCGGACCGAATATGGTCGGTCCGGTCTCGGTCCGGTCTCGGTCCGGTCGGTCTTCGGTCGGTCCGGTCCAATTAGGCAAGTTTTTTCGGGTTTTTGGTCGGTCCGGACCGGACCGGACCGGACCGACCGGACCGAGACCGAATTTGGCAAAAAGCTTAGACCGAGGACCGGACCGAATGTGGTCGGTCCGGTCCGGTCGGTCTCGGTCCGGTCGGTTTTGTCGGTCGGTCCGGTCCGGCCGGTCCGTTTGCTCAGCCCTACTTCCTGTTTATGACACCAATGCACCATCTGAGGTATCAAACTTCAACACATGTCACAATAATGATATATTTGATATGTCTCCTCATGAGGAACAGCATTTTGAGAAGCAAGCACCCACTTATGATACATACCTGGACACGCCAAGTAGTAGCAATACTCCTTCAGAGACTCCAGATGTGAATCATAATGGAGGCTTCGTTTCACAGCATGCTGAGAATAATGAGGAAACATGTGCTTTGTTTGAATCATTATTGAATAATTGTCGTATTGAAATTGAGAATGTGCAAAAGGTCAATCGCGATGTTAAGGCCGCGAATGTTAAATTGACCGCTGAGCTTGAGAGTTACAAATCCACCGTTAAAGCTTTTGAATTTCATAACAAAAGATTGTCTGAATTAGAAACTGGTTATCAAAATTCCGTTTTAGAGAAACAACAATTGCAACTCAAGTTTGATACACTTGATGTTAATTCTTTCAAAAAGATAAAATCTTTAAACGCGGAAATTTCTGATTTACAAAACAACTTTCTAAACAAAAAACAGCTTATACCAATCTTGAAAAAGAAATGGATGAGTTGAAAAAGGATTTTGCAAAGAAAGAAGACAAACTTTTGGAAGAAATCGTAGAGTCAGAACACATGATTGCTCATTTAGAAGAATTAGTGGTTAAGTCGGGTCAGTCGAGTCAAACAATGAAAATGATTTCAAATCAAATTAATCCGATTTACCATACGAAAAATAAAATGGCTCTTGGTAACAACACCTCTTGTAATCTCAAGAAAGCTCAGCAAGAACAGAATGTTTTGTACAATGGTAATGTGATTTATACCAAACATGATCCTCCCGTCGTTCGGGATTCTGTGCTAACGATTGAACATGTCGAAGAGAGCATAAATAAAATGAAACAAAAGGATTTGAAACCCATTGATTACAACAAATTGAACAAACTTTCGGGAATCACTTTTGTTCCACAAACAGAACCATCTGCGTTTTCCATAAAACGACCATTTGCGAAATTCTTGTCTAAAAAGAAAGTTGTTTCCAAATCTCTTTCAAAACTGGAACAAATATCCTCTAACAACACTTTTAATACAAGTGAGGCTAGAGAAATTCTGGATGACGTTAAAAAGAGAATTCAAGAACTTCAAAATATTGTTGCCTCTAAAACTAGCATCAATATTAACAACTGGCATTCTAGTTTTCATATCGAACAGAAAAAGTTGTTTCAAAACGAAATTACTATCCCACTAAATAACATAAGTGCAAGGGTAATCCATTTTGAACAAGCTTTCTTAAAAGAAACGGCCGACTTTGTCAAGGACCATAAATCCCTGGTAAACGAAGCTAATGATGCTCGTGAAAACATGAATGTTTTGGAAAACCTAAATGATTCTCTCTTCGAAGCTGTTATGACCACTGACATTATGTCCATCATTTTACAAACATATTCTGTTCAAGACGATGAACGACTAAGAGCTGAGACCTCCGCAATTGTTTCAAAATATGAAAATGCTCTCATAAAGCTTGAAAAAGAAAATGTGTCATATTTTAAACAACTTGATCGAAAAAAGGAAGAATGGAAGTATGACAAATTGTCGTATGAGCGTGACTTAAAGAAAATGAAAGAGCAAAATGATTTTTTGAGGGCTCAGCTTGAAAGTCAAAAAGGAAAGGGTGAGGAAACTAAGTTTGCAAAACCATTGACTTCGGAGAAACCAAATGTTTCAAACACGGTTCTAAAACCTAAAATGTCAATTTCACGGTTTGCTCCAAAAGTCGATGAGAAAAAGGATTTGACAAAACCAGTCACTCCAACACCCTTGCCCAAGAAAAGTGAAAATGAAAAGATTGTTGATAAAGGAAAAGCGGTTGTCGAAACACCTAAAGTGTTAGCACCTGGCCTTTTTAGGATTAGTCCCACTAGTGCGTCTGCCTCAACATCTAAGACAAATGATAAGTGCATAAAGGCTAAATCTAAAGAATCTAGGGATGCTAAAAAGACCTAGTGTACTGTTTCATCTGAATGTAATGTCGAGTGTACTGTTTCTAATGCATGTAATGACTCTGTTTGTTTAATATGCAAGAAATATTTAATTAATGATGTTCATGATGAATGTGTTTCTATGAATGTGAATGTTACGCCTGAACAGAAGAATGTTCCAAAAAGACCTAGTGCTAGATCCAGATCTATAGAAAGATTAGTTGCATGATTTAGGACTACCACTATTAGTCGAATGCCTAGGAACTATCTTAAGTTTTGTATGTGGATTCCGACGGGTAGAGAGTTCACTCTTAAGGACGGCAAATTAGAAATAACTCAAGCTAAACAAGTAGCAACTGTCTATGAGTGTGATTCTGCTTTTACTCCTAACCCCATGGAACCAAATTCAACACGGTTTCCAAATACAAACTCTTCTGTTCTTGGCAGGTTATCGAAATATGTCTTTGGATCGTCGACTCGGGTTGCTCCAAGCACATGAACGGGAATTTAAAGCTGCTGATCAATTTCGTCTGGAAATTCATGGGAACTGTACGCTTTGGAAATGATCATGTAGCAGCTATTCAGGGTTATGGAGATCTTCGGTTTGAGAATTTTTTAATCACTCGAGTTTACTACGTCGAAGGGTTGGGACACAACTTGTTTTCAGTCGGGCAGTTTTGTGATGCAGATTTAGAAGTGGCTTTCAGAAGAAACACGGTTTTTATTAGAAATTTGGTTGGTGATGATCTCTTAACTGGTAATCATAGTACAAACTTGTATGCTATCGACATCAACCAAATGGCTTCTACATCACCAATTTGTCTTATGACAAGGGCAACCGAAACTAAGTCCTGGCTGTGGCATAGACGTTTATCCCATCTCAATTTCGACACCATCAACAAGTTAGCCAAAGACAACATCGTCACCGGTCTTCCTAAGTTCAAATACACCAAGGAACACCTATGTCCATCATGCGAACAAGGAAAAAGTAAAAGAGCATCATATAAACCCAAAACCGTACCTAGTTCGGAAGCAAGGTTACATATGTTGCACATGGACTTATGTGGCCCAATGAGAGTTGAAAACATTAATGGGAAGAAGTATATTCTCGTTATTGTTGATGATTATTCAAGATACACTGGGGTAAATTTCTGAGATCAAAAGACGAAGCACCAGGCATCATCATCACCTTTCTGAAGCGTATTCAAGTTCTACTTCAAGCTCCAGTAAGGATTATAAGAACAGACAATGGCACAGAATTTACAAACCAGGAGTTAAGAACTTACCTTGAAGATGTTGGAATCACACACCAAACATCAGTTGTTAGAACTCCACAGCAGAATGGGGTAGTTGAAAGAAGAAACCGAACTCTTGTGGAAGCTGCTCGCACAATGCTCATTTTTTCTAGTGCACCTCTATTCTTATGGGCTGATGCTGTAGCCACTGCTTGTTTTACTCAAAACCGATCCCTAGTCCATCTGAGATTCAATAAAACCCCATATGAGCTAGTGAACAACCGTAAACCTGACATCTCTTACCTTCACGTGTTTGGCGCCTTGTGCTATCCGACGAATGACAGAGAAGATCTAGGGAAGTTAAAAGCTAAGGGTGATATTGGAATCTTCATTGGATATTCAGAAAACTCGAGGGCATTCAGGGTGTATAATAGAAGAACAAAAAAGATAATGGAGACGATGAATGTGAAGTTTGACGAGATTTCACAAATGGCTTCTGAGAGATACGCTCTAGAACCCGCGCTTAATCCAATGGCTTCTAATCAAAACGGATTAGGACCCGCACCAAACATGCAGACTTCTGGACACATCAGTTCAGGACTCGTGCCTCAAGGAGCTCAGTCAACAAACACTGATAAACCTTCAGAACAAGAACTAGAAAATTTCTTCGAGTTAATTTGATGAATATTATGGTGGAACTTCGACTAATGCATCTCAACAACATTCCGCTGCACCCGCTCAAAACCATCAACCACCACCACCATCACAAGATGCATCTACCACAATCGAAGCTGAAGCACCAACTACATCAACATCATCTACATCTACTCAAGTAACTCCAGTACTTGAAACTGTTCTACCAAGAGTTGATGAGCAAAACCAAAACACAAATTTTCAAGAAGAACCAACAAATAATTCAAACGATGTTACGTTAGAAGAAGAAGAAGAAGTATTTGAAAACCCGTTTGCAACAGACTCTGCTGAATCTTCTTCAAGGTTACAAGAACCATCTAACACACATTCGTTACACCCAAGGTACCCTTCTACGTTTCAATGGACAAAAGACCATCTAATAGAACATATTATTGGTGAACCTTCAAAGCCAGTTCAGACAAGGAGACAACTTGCCACAGATCTCGAATTGTGCATTTACGTTTGCTCAATTAGCCTCAAAGAACCAAAGAACATTCGGGAAGCAATGGCAGAAAACCCTTGGATTGAAGCAATGCAGGAGGAATTTCTTCAATACCTGTTACATGATAGTTGGGAACTTGTTGAACGACCACTTGATAAACGAGTTCTTGATCTCAAGTGGTTGTGGAAGAACAAACTGGATGAGGAAATGACTGTTATTCGCAACAAAGCTCGTCTCGTGGCTAAAGGTTATCCACAAGAAGAAGGGATAGATTTCGAAGAATCATTCGCGCCTGTAGCTAGACTTGAAGCAGTCCGGATTTTCTTAGCGTATGCAGCTCACAAAAACATCACAGTCTATCAGATGGACATTAAGACTGCTTTCTTAAATGGAACTCTAAAAGAAGAAGTGTATGTGAGTCAGCCAGAGGGATTCATCGACAAAGATCATCCTGACTACGTCTACAAGCTTAAGAAAGCAATTTATGGTTTAAAACAAGCTCCAAGAGCGTGGTATGACGAACTATCATCTTTCTTGCTTAAAAACAATGTCACAAAAGGAACGGTTGATGACACCTTGTTTATCAAAAAATTCAAAGATGACATTTTGATCGTTCAAATTTACGTGGACGACATTATTTTTGGATCAACCAATCCTAACCATTCAAAACATTTTGAAAATCTCATGAAAAGCAAATTTGAAATGTCCATGATGGGGGAACTAAAATTCTTTCTTGGTTTACAAATACATCAATCCCCTCGTGGTATTTTTATCAATCAAGCTAAATATACTATAGAGATTTTGAAAAAACATGGAATGGAAAATTGTGATTCTGTTGGTACACCAATGGTCACTTCACCAAAAATAGGTGCTGATTTATTTGGGAAACCCATCGATCCGAAAAAATATCGGAGCATGATCGGTTCTCTCATATACCTAACTGCTAGCCGACCCGATATCCAATTTGCTGTATGTTTGTTAGCACGGTTTTAGGCAAAGCCTACCGAACTTCACCTCAATGAGGTTAAACGGATCTTTCGGTACCTACGAAGCACCATTAACTTGGGACTTTGGTATCCGAAGGATTCGGGGTTTAATCTAACAGCATTTTCAGATGCAGACCATGCTGGTGATCAAGTTACAGCAAAGAGTACATCAGGTGGAGCACAATTTTTGGGTGAAAAGCTAGTAAGCTGGTCTTCAAAGAAACAGGATTGTACTGCACTATCAACCGCCGAAGCCGAGTATGTGTCTCTATCTGCGTGTTGTGCCCAAGTTCTTTGGATGCGGACACAGCTCACAGATTATGGCTTTACTTTTGACCGCATACCTATTTATTGTGACTCAAAAAGTGCCATAGCCATCTCGTGCAATCCCGTACATCACTCTAAGACGAAGCATATCAAAGTCCGCTACCATTTCATCAAAGAACACGTGGAAGAGGGTACTGTTGAATTATTTTTCGTTAAGACTGATTATCAACTCGCCGATCTATTTACTAAAGCCCTTCCAAAAGAACGGTTTGACTATTTAGTTCGACGAATTGGCATGCGAAGCCTAACTCCTGAGGAGCTAGAACGTCTTCTCGAATCTTCTTGAAAAAGTTTTCAAAATTGCTTCGCTGTAAATATTTTTGAAAAACAAAATACAAAATTTGAAAAACCAACAAAAACTAAATACAAAAATATAAAATTTTCAAAAAATACAAAAACAATATAAAATCAAAAAATCCAAAAATATTCTTCTCACGACATGTCTCTCGTATAAATCAATATTCTGTACGTTTCTAGAAATGTCATTCAACAATGATACGGACATGTACAGATGCTTGAGCAGGAGTTCTTTTTAATGTTTTTCTAAAACATGTCGTTTCTCAAAATTTTCTTCACGATGGCTTTCGTATACATCAGTACGAAACCCGTACTTCAATGACGACTTCTGATTATTTTCAAATCAAGGACTCGTACGTTCAATGACGAAATCTTTAAAAAAAAAAAAAAAAAAAAAAAAAAAAAAAGTTCGAGTCTAAACAAACGAAAAAGATTTCAAGCATAAACTCGTTTTCAAACAAAATTCTTGAGCACTTTTTCAAGATTGTTCAAAAGATTTCTCAAAATCTCTCAAAATTTAGTGCTCAAGATAACTCCCTCAAAACCCTTAAGAAATTTTAGATATGCTATCATTAAGGGGGAGTATAAAAAGAAAAAATGTTCCAAATTCATGCATAATCAAATCTGTCTTTCTCTCCAAAAAACTTTTTATTAATCAGTTGATATCAAAAATATCACGCTATGCTATTTTTGAGGGGGAGAAGACATGATTAAAATGTGATCAAAGATGTTTAAAGATTGTGGCTGAATCTCAGAAGAGCTCGACTCAGTAAGTACCAATGAATTGACGAAGCTTAAAATGTCAGTAATCGAAAAGACTTGTCCTGGACGGGTAATAATTTCAAGCTAGTCTAACTAGTGATGTAAGCGTGTCTCGAATAGGACTTGTCTGAGTAGAATGTACCGTATCGAGAAACTTCCTTTGGACTTGACCAGGACGGGTAATAATTTCAAGCTAGTCTAACTAGTGATGTAAGCGTGTCTCGAATCGGTCATGTTCGCTGAAAGTGGATCAATTCAAAAGTGCAAACTCCTCTCGCATGTGCAAATTTCTTAAATATTCATGAGCACATGTGAAGGGGGAGTCTTTCAAAACTGCAAAACTCTCAAAGTGGTAACAACAATGTGTTTTATTATCATAAACACTTTGAGAGATTTTTCACAGAAAGGTTTTATGGCATGTGATCAATTATAGGATAGTCATGGAGTTATAAGGTGACTAAGGTTAGGAAAAACCGTCCTATGATCCGCCAGAGCCGGAGGGATCTACCCAAGGACAAATCCAATAGATTAGAATTAGAAGTCCTTAGGTATGATTGAAAAAAGGAGAAAATGAGAAAGGAGAAAGAAGGGGTTGAAGAATTAAAAAGAAAAGTTATGAAAAAGGGTGAAAAGAAATAGCCCTCCATATGTTCAACCTTAGGGCAGACACCGGGTTCAATTCATATGCTACTGGTTGTTACTAAGGTGACACCGGTATTGAAGATAAAGACGTCATGGACCCAGTGACGCACTGCACTAAACCTTCTAGCCACTCAAGTTCTCTTAAAAGAGCTTGTTTCATTCTCACGGGGAACCGGCGTAATCTATCGACCTGTCTCTTAGAGATGGTTGATATTGAAGCAGGAGACCTCTCCCTAATCTCCGCATAGGAAACCAAATGTGCACTTATCGAGTCTAGAGCCCCGAGATTCATCAAAAGATCTCATAGGAACACATGATATTTCTACATTGGTTGTTCATCATTAAGGACGCTAGATGTAAACTTAAGAGTCCTACGCAGATCTTAGCAATCTGCCAGAACATTTATGAGAGGATTCACATTTGTAATTCTCAATGATTGAATGGAAATTCCTGCCAGGGTCAACATCAAGCAGCCCTGACAGCAGGTCACTTCGGTAATTCTTTATGGGTTACGCTTAGTGTTCGCGGTGGTTTCAAACGGTCTACAGTCGTGGAGTGATCCCCAGCGACTCACCCAGTCATTGAGCTACTTAGTAGGCCTTGTAAGCTCTCTCGAGAGTATCTGACATGGGAACGGCCTTGGTAAGGGTTAGAAGGAGTCTTCACACTATGCTGTTGACGATCTCTAATTCTTATCTGTAAGTACCGGATGTTTTATTGCTAACTGTTTATATGCAGGGACACTTCATCTCCATGGCGACAGATTCCACGTGCTCATACATACATCTAGAAGTTGAAGAAAGCTCCCTCATAGATCTATACAATACAAAGTTCAAAGAAAGATTCTACGCCAAAAAGAAGAATCTACAAAGTATGAAGACTAAAGATCAAAGTGAAAGAAAGGGAACTACGTGCATATGAATATCAAAATCCAAAGATGTATGAGCATGTTGGAATGGCAAACAACCACCACAGACGCAGAAGTGACAAAAGGCAGATAACCCCACATCACAAAGGAACAAAGAACGATGAAAAATCAGTTATCAAAGATCACAAAGCATGAAGGAACGAAGACTAAAGACTATTCTACAACGACACACAAAGTTAAAGACAAAGAACACGGAAGACCCACTCACGTGGAGCATCATTCGAATGACCACCCCTTAGGGGGAGATTGTTAGCATTAAAAATATGTATTATGAAGTGATGGTCATTCTCATATTGTAACTTTGTGTCGTTTGTTAAGATTAGTAATAGTTTAGTCATTGGGCCTTGGACTTGGCAAGCTAATATGTTATGTGCTATGTTTCATAAGCCTAGTTATCCAATTATGTAACCAAGTCCAAGCCCAAGCCCATAGAAAGCCCATAGGGCATCTCATGTTATGAACTATTTAAACACCTCAAAGGCTCATTTGAGGTGTGTGCTTGTGTGTGTATTGTGTGTGTTTTCTTTGAATAAAAGCTCTCATATTTCATCTCTCTCTCTCTAAATTCGAAATACATATTTATACATATCAAGTCACCATCTTTCCATCTTTCCTTCTTATTGTGCTTATATTGTGTGTGATAAAGTTGTGTTATTTAAGGTCCTACACATTCCAATAGTTTATCTAAGTTATTTTATTTTATAAAACCCTAGTATAATCACTCACACACACACTTATATCCTTTCCTGTTCAATTCACTCGATCACAGATTCGTTTTTAATAAACCATCGCACACCTCGTAGGGACATTACGACCCGGGGAAACACTGTATTCCACGGAAGCATTGGCTTGATTAGTTTGACTTTTATGGTTGACCATTCACAAGTGGTTGACTAATAAAAGTTGACTAGTTTAGACCGAATCAGAATTTGGCGCCGCTGCCGGGGAGGTTGTACGCTTATTTTAAACGATTTTGCGTATTAGTGAACCTGAATACACGCTCATTGTATATTTACCCATCCTTATTCATATTATTATCATATAAAACCAAAAACAGTTCCTGAAAACTTTTTAAAATCAGTTTTCAACGAACACAAAAACCCAAAAATATTTTTCTTCTTATTAGTACTACAAAAAAATTTCAAAAATACCAAAAATATTCACCTTTACACTCCTACCTATTTGATTCTTCATTTCTCACCCCTTAAACCCTTTGATTCTTTCTATGTCTTATTCTCACCCTCTTGTCTGTCAATGGTGTGGTAGTCCTTATAATGGTGGTAATTGCCCCAGTTGTGGCATGGTAGAGTCAGGAAACGGGTCTGTCTATAACCAGAATCCCTATTCCTACCCTGACATGACTGATTCATTCCATCAGCTTCCACACCATGAGACTCAGCAGTTTAACTGTTGTGAGTATTGTGGTGGTTCACACTACAGATCTGATTGTCAATCAGGAAGCACGCTTGTCTATGAGCAGGTTCCTAATAACAATTATGACTTAAACACATACGACTCACAGTCACATCAGTTCAACTGTTGTGAGTACTGTGGAGGTCCACACTTTAGCTCTGATTGTCAAACAGGGAATCCATTTCCTTGTAACAATTACGATTATTCGTTTCAAGACCCACCTCCACAGTACCAAATGAACCAAGCAACTCCTCAATACCAGCAAGACCTTTGTCTAGAGGTTCTTGAGAAACTTAAAAACCTTAAGGAGGAGTTGGCTAATATTTCGTCTCACAATGCACCAAGTTTTTCTTGTGTACATTGTGGGGGTCCTCATGATGATTTCAAATGTCAACCGTATTATAAACCTAAACATTGTTCTAGTTCTGATACATCCGGTTTTGACACATTCACACCCCCACAGTCTCCACTCACTCAATATTCTCGTGATAAATCTATCGCGGAATTACTTGCTGAAGAACATGCAGCTAGAGACGAAAGAAGCATGGAAGAATTACTAGTCTTAGAACGAGCAGCTATAACACGTTCCAAATTTCACAAAGCTGCTTTTCTCGATGGAGATGATGAAAGTGATGATACCTCATCAAGTTCATCAGTTGAGACTCCTTCCATGGAAATACAAGGAGAAAAGAGTATGGGAGAATTACTGGCAGCAGAACAAATGGAAATTATAAAATCCATGTATACTAGTCCTTCTCAACTCCCTGAGTATGATGTTATCACACCCGAGGTTCCCACTCACTCTCTGAGCATGGGGGACGAGCATCTTGACACTATTCCTGCAAAGGAATCGGACGAATTCATAAAGTCTAGTGTTGAGAACCTTGTTCCAATCCCAAGTGAGTCACAGGGAATTCTTGATCATATGTGTGATATTCCTACCCCCCTGATAAACCAAATGATCAAATTGAGAATGTCTCTAATTCTAGTGATGATTGTATATTTTATGGAGACATTGAGTATGTTGAGGCATCACTGCCTCATTCTGATGTTGATCCTCTTCTTGAGGATTTCACAGAGGAACTCACTCACATCATTCCACTTCTATCTGGAAGTAATGATGATCTCTTTGACTTCGAAGCCGATCTGAAAGAGATAGAAAGTCTCTTACATAATGATCCTTCACTCAGTGCTTATCACAACAGTCCAGTAGAGAATGTTAATCACATTGTTCCTGAAGCATTCAAAACTACTATCACCAATCCTCTATTTGAATTCGAATCTGAATTCACTTTGATTTCTGATAACCCATTATTTGGTACTCAGATTAAGGATTGTGATGAGTCCACAACGGAACATGAGTTCACGGATTTACATCTTGTGAATGATTCTCTTTACGAGGAGTTCTCCTTTGAACTCAATCATACCATATTTCCATCGGAGTATGATAATTTCTATTTTGATCTAGACATACCCATAATATGTCTTGATCAAACGAGCTTAAAAGAGGAGATTCATGAAACAATGAATTCTCCTATTGAAGATGAGGAGTTAATCATGATTTTCATCATGACTTTCTTTCTTTTCTTCATATATCCCGTGGCTTCTCCTGTTCTTCACTCTTTCGGGAGTGAGGACATTATCTTTGACCCCGACATTCTCATTTATAAATTATGAGCTAGGGTCTCTCTGTATATCTCATCGGTGTGGAACTTTCACGTGCTTCAATGTTTATCCAAACCTCTTGAATGAAAGTCTGATTGAGATTGTTCCTTCCACATCATACTTCCCCATGGACAAATGAATTCGGGGTCGAGTCAAGGTAGCGACTCGGTAAATAAAAACAGTAGCATTTACTTAGGGTTTTTACCCTAAGTGTGGGGGAAATACTAACCCACATGTTGTATATATATGTATATATCCTTGAAAAAAAAAGGTACATAAACTTAAATAAAGGCTATGGAGTATTTTCCTTCTTACGTTCTAAGTGTTGGTTTAACACCCGGTACTTTGAATATTGAGGACAATATTCAGTTCTAAGTGTGGGGGGAGATTCGTTATTCTAACGAATTTAAACACATGTTCCATCAAGAACCCCCATTTTAGCCCAAATTTTAAATTTTTTTTCTCACTTAGAACGCAATAAATGGTTATCAGTCCGCCATGTCTAACCCACATAAGGATTGGCTAATCCAGGAGCAAACGGTTCTTGGTAAAGATATCTCAAACCCGTTGATGGCTTGCAATTTGCCCAAAATTGTATGGTACCTCAACTCGCCATATCCTAAAAAGCGAATGAGTTGGCTAGCCCGCAAGATTATGGCTTGTGGTAAAGGCAGTGGAAAAAACCATAATTGGTAATCAGCTCACCAAGATGTTGACTATTCCATCAAGAGTTGGCTAGTCCAGAAGCAAACGGCTTTTGGTAAAGACTAATCAAATCCGTTGACAGCTGGTGGTTTGCTCAAAATCACACGGTTATCAGGTGTGCCATAGTTCTTACACCTGGCTACTCCAGAAGTGATGGCTTTTGGTAAAGAGTTTTTCAAATCCATTAAGTTTTTCTCAAAAGATTGCTAGGGACTAGCAATGTTTTAGTGTGGGGGATTGATGAGTGTCTAAATACTCATCATTTTATACCAATCTGAACTGCCAAAACATACAAAAACACTCAAATATGCATCAAAATACTTAAAATATCTTAGAAGTGTGTTTTATATGTTTCAAATGCAAAATATGCAAAAACAGATGAAAAACGTACAAAGTTTGCATAATTGGCAGTTTCAGTCCCTCAAGTTTCAAAAGTTGTCCAAACTAGTCCCTAATTATTCTAAAAACTTGAAAAAGTCACCAAAGGTCCTTTTTAATCATAAAGTTACATATTTAGTCCTTTGGTGCAAAGTTTTACAAAATTACAAGTTTAGTCCCTATACTTTGGAAATTGACATAAATGGTCCCTGGGATGTAAAAACTTTGAGAAAATTTAATTTTGGTCCTTGTACTAATAATCTTTTGCAGGAATGGTCCTTGGTGTGAAGTTTGGTGAATTTTCATGATTGGTCCCTGAAGTTTCACAGTTTGGCAAAACAGGTCCATCAAAGTTTCAAACTTGACAGTTTTAGTCCCCCGGATGTTCAAAATGGGATAATTATCATTAAGGGTCCTAGGGAATTCATAATTGTCACTATTAGCCCCTGGATGAAAAGTTTGAAGAAATTACACATTTAGTCCCTAAAGTTTCCAAATTGGCAAAAATAGTCCTTGGGTATTCAAAACATGGAAATTTACCTTTATTACCCTTGTACTATTCACTAGTGACAAAATACACCCTTTTGATAAACTTTGGAATAATTACATTTCAGTCCCTCAAATTTCATGGAATTACAAAATTGGTCCTTGGCTTAAATCTACTACAAACCATACGGATCCTTTGTTATTAAATCCAATCCACATCAAAAACACACCCAGCCTACCATCTTGGCCCATTTCCCATACCAGCCCACACCCTTAATATTTAAAAAACGGGTCAAACCCAGTCAACCCTCCCAAATACCGCCCCACTATTCATCACCCTCACACAGCCAAACCACCCCTCCACCTCCATGGTATTACCACCACCTGGCCTTCCACCTCAACCCCCAGCTGTCTACCCACTCCCCTCCACCTCCACAACATTCCAACACACCATTAAACCCTTAAAACCCGTACACGCAACCCTAACTGACCCTTGGACTAAATTGGCGCCAAAAAGTGAATTTGAACGGTGAGGATTAAATTGATCAAATCAATGGTTGGGGATTGATGGGAAAGTATCAGAGGGTCCCACTAAACCCTAATTATCATCTACAAAAGCTAGGAGAAGCAGAAAAGAAGATTATTAGTTGTAGAAATAGTGTAGGTAATCGTTCTAGAGTAATTTTACATTCTAGTGTAAATTTAAGTTTTCCAGTATTGTAATAAGTAAATTTAGTGTAATATAAACTAGTTTTGATCATCAATTTCAAGTTTAAGTGTGTCTCTCAGTTATGCAATTTTTCCTTATTTCAAAGATCACAAAAAAAGTTCAAGTGTTATTGTTAGTTGTTGTTAAGGCAATTCATAAGCTTGTATAAGCTCTGACAAGGCTCAAATAAGTTTAAGAAAACCTTACTTTGCTGTTTAGTTCATAAAAGAAAAAATTCAAGAAAATTACAAATAAATAATAGAAAAATAAGAAAAAAATCAAGAGAAGAAGAAGAAGAACCAAGGATCCTGTGTATTTTTTAAGCTACCTGGTTATAAAGCTTGTGAGAAGCTTTTAAAAGTGATAACATGGTCCCTGGAAACACATCTCAGATTGAACCAAAGTTGTAAGCAATTTTCAATTTTTGCTTAATTGATTCCTGTTGTTCCTTGTGTTTTCTGTGTGAAATTTCAGTTCATTCAGCTTATATAGTAATCATTTAATCTGTTTAAATCATAAAATCTGTAGGGATAAGCTAAAAATTCAAAATAGTTAGTATAACATCTCAATTAAGGGGTGTTTGGATTTACTGTTTAGATCATACTTAGGGTGTTCTATTGTTGATGTTTATGCTTGTCACATGCTACCTTAGTTCTCATTAGGTCATATAAACCATAAAATCCTAGTAATATTAGTTAAAAAGTCAACAATCTCTTTAATCTATCTATATGTGTTCACTGTTAGTATTTTAGGTTTAAGTTTTCCTCAAATCAGTTCATTATTAGTTCTTATTGCTTAATTTAGTCTTGTAATATCATATAACAACTTATTAACTCATTAGGATTAATTAAAAGTTCAAGAAAGTCAAAATACCAAGTTTCATACAAAAGTCAATTGCACCTAACTCAGATTTTTCCAAATATTGGGGAAATTGTTTTGAATTTTGTATAAGGTTTTAGGAGTTGAAATTTATTCCTAATTGTAGCCTACCACTTCAACTTCAAGGTTTCAGTATCCTTTTATTTTTGGTAATTTTGTGTGGGGCCCACCATCACCCCAAACACACCTGCAGGGCTGAGCCCTCCCCTGCATCAGCAGCTACCCTTCCATCACCACCACTTTGGTGGTGATTTGTGACCACCTCAGTAGGCCCCACTTATCAAACTTAGCTCCTTTGAACCCCCCTCCTAGTATAATTTTAGAATTGACCTTTAGTTTGACCTTTGGCCTTGTGGACCCCACCTAAATCAGACCCTTTTGTTTGTCCCCATTCTGTGTTCAAATTGGTTTTGGAAATTGCTTATTGTGGCTTATTGGCTTATTCAGTGAACACTTTGTGCTTTTTCTAGCTTATACTTGTTTACACAACTTATTGGAACCTGATTTTACCATAGTGGGTCCCACACAAGTCAGTTTTAGCTTAATTGCTTCTTTGGTCAACCATAGTCAACTGTGGAGGTAATAAGCCCCCACAGTGCTTATTATTAAGCTATAAATTAGTTGTTTTTATTAACGTTAGTTGTTTTTATATATAAATTAGTTTTGTAAAAGAAAAATTCAAGAAAAACAAATATAATAATAAGTGATAGTTTCTATTTAATATAATTTAATTTTAATTTTCATTTTTAGATTTTTATTAAGTAAGTTGTATTTTTATATTTTTATTAATTTCCTTTTGTATTAAAGTATTTTTAATAATTTTCTCAGATTTTTATTTTGTCTTTTAGTATTAATTATAATTAATAATAGTTTTATTAGTAATTAATTAATAAATAAGTTTTAAATAGCATAATTAATTTTTATAAAGCAACACCTAGTTTTTATATATTTTCTAGCATTTATATGTCATAATATAATTTTAGAAATTTTCTTGTAATTTTTACTGTTCATTTACTAGTTTTATTAATTTAAATAGTTTAATTAGTTATTAATTAATAAATAGAAAAATAATTAGTAAACTAGTTTAAAAATACATAAAATAAAGTTTTTATAATTTTTTAGGATTCCTGTGATGTTAATTAGATTTATAAAAATCTGCTTAATTATCTAAGTCTTTTTAGTATTTATAATAATTTAAATCATATAAATAGTTAATTAATAATTAAATAGTTAATAATTAATAATAATTAGATAAATAGTCTTAAAAATATAATTTTATTTTTAAAATAAGTTTTATAATATTTTAGACTTTTACAAAGTTTAATTTTATTTTTCTAAGACTTATTTTACATTTTCTTATTTATTAGTTAATTATTAAATAATTATAAATAGAATTTAAACAATAATAATTAATTAAATAATTAGTAATTATTAAATAAATATTTTAAGTTTATTTAATTTGCATTTAAGCCCCTAAGGTTTGCAAATTACTACTTTAGTTAAATTCGTTTTTTGTTTCGTACGTTTACGTAGAATTAAAATAAACGTATGCGTTTTTAATTATTAAACGTTTTTAGATATCTAGGTTTTACGTAATCATTCCAATAGTTTATCTAAGTTATTTTATTTTATAAAACCCTAGTATAATCACTCACACACACACTTATATCCTTTCCTGTTCAATTCACTCGATCACAGATTCGTTTTTAATAAACCATCGCACACCTCGTTGGGACATTACGACCCGGGGAAACACTGTATTCCACGGAAGCATTGGCTTGATTAGTTTGACTTTTATGGTTAACCATTCACAAGTGGTTGACTAATAAAAGTTGACTAGTTTAGACCGAATCAAGTCCTTTATACTAACGGCCGTTTATACTTAACACAAAATTTGTTTTTTTTTTTTTTGTTTTTTTTTAATTAAAAAAAATAAAAATTAAATAATTAAATAATTAAAAAATTGGTTTTCTTATAATTTTTTTTCTAAATATTTTTAAAATTTATACACGTTTTTATACACATTTCTATACACGTTTCATACACACGTTTTTATACACACATTTTTATACAAATTTTATACATGTTTTTATACACACGTTTTTATACACGATTTTATACACATATTTTTATACACACATTTTTTTGTACACGTTTTTATACACTCATTTTTATACACACGTTTTTACACACATTTTTATACACATGTTTTTATATATACATTTTTATACACACTTTTTTATACACATGTTTTTATACACATATTTTTATACACACGTTTTCATACACACGCTTTTTAAAACGTGTATAAGAATGTGTGTATAAATGTGTACGTGTGTAACAACGTGTGTAAATGTGTACGTGTGTTCAAATGTGTAAAAACATGTGTATAAAAACGCGTGTAAAAACGTGTGTAAACACGTGTGTATAAAAAAGTGTGTATAAAAACGTGTATATAAAAACGTGTGTGTAAAAATGAGTGTATAAAAACGTGTGTATAAAAATGTGTATAAAATTTGTATAAAAGTGTGTGTATGAAACGTGTATAGAAATGTGTATAAAAACGTTTATAAATTTTAAAAATATTTAGAAAAAAAATTATAAGAAAACCAATTTTTTAATTATTTAATTTTTTAATTTTAATTTTTTTTAATTTAAAAAAAATGTGTTAAGTATAAACGGCCGTTAGTATAAAAGATTAACGGTGCAAATGTTTGTTGCAAACGGTTGTTAGCTAACGGAATAAACTAACGACAGTTAGCCAGAGGGACCAAACCCGTTACGGGTAAAAACCCACGGGGAGAGGATCCGAGAAAAATTCTTTCGAGGAACCAAATCCGTTAAACCCGTTAAACCACAGGGATGATTTATGAAATTTACTCTTAATCATTTGGTATGCAAGCTCTTGTAAATGTCCAGTCAGCATCCCTGTAATTGTACCATTTCCATGTGGCAACTCTCTATTTTTCCTACTAGTATTTGATTTGACCCAAGTTTTCAATGGGTGTAAATGTTGGTCAAGATTCTTTTGTTTTAGGCTTTTTAGATTTTCATGCCCGTTTGGTTTGTTGTAATTTAGTGTAATTTGATGTAATTGTAATTTGATTTCATTATATAAGTTATTTCGTTTGCAGCACAGAGAAAATTATAATTCAGATAAATCTGATAGTTTTTTTTTTTTTTTTTTTTTTTTTTTTTTTTTTTAATGATTTCCGACCCTTTTGACCGACTAATTCACAAGGTTTTGATCGACCTTTTTGCGTAGGTTGTTTGATCTATATTATAATTGTAATCCAGTCACTCCAATTACATAAATTGAGGGAATTCATATTACATAAGAAACTAGATGGAAAGTTTTGAATTTACATTGTAATTCAGAATTTATACTTTAAAACATCAGTATTTATTATTATTATTATTATTATTATTATTATTATTATTATTATTATTATTATTATTATTATTATTATTATTATTATTATTATTATATTTTTAATTAAACATATCTTTATTAGAAATTAGTACGATTTACAAGAAATTAATAGGAAGCCGAGATACTATTTGGGTCCTCACTCCTCTAACTATAGCAAATCTAATCCTACTAAAGATATGAATAGCAACACGCGCCCCAATTTCTTAAGTCACACAGAACTTTCATTTCCGCTTTAGTAAGGCTAGCGCATCCTTCTCAAGTTCTCCAAAGAAGAAAATGAGAAGGAGAGAAACCCATATTCAATATCTGTGCACTTAGCCTCATACTTGACGCGTTTACGCTATAAGTCCTCAATCACCGCATGACCAGGCACAAAATCAGCCATACTAGTTT
The DNA here is from genome assembly GCA_030686995.1 of Artemisia argyi. NCBI lineage: Eukaryota > Viridiplantae > Streptophyta > Magnoliopsida > Asterales > Asteraceae > Artemisia > Artemisia argyi. The sequence goes on from CM060691.1 coordinate 55,470,987, forward strand.
GTGCCAAAGACGATAACCCTGTCAGATCGACACATACATCAAGCCCTCCATACCACGAGTAGAGCAACATATCAGCTATCAGTAAGGGTTTGTCACTTTCTCCAAAAAGCCTAAAATCAACTTCTTTACGAGCTGAAATCCCCGACCAAAAATAAATGTCAACAAAGTATCGTGCACCACGTTTTGCCAATGTCTAATACCATAATACTAATGCATGATACATTATGGCCCTCATAAATATCTCCTGTAAAGACCCTGAAATAAGCTAAACATGGCATTTGAACAGAGAATAAGGGACACCAGCTAAAGACCTACACTATGATAATCTAGACAATAAACTTTCAATATTAAACAAATAAACGAACATACTATTAGAACAATAAACATATAAATTATCTAAAATAAATGCATTAGGTCTTCATAAACGGAATAAAATAAATGAAACAATCATAACATGGCTAACACCTAAGGGTGTTAGCCCATGATTTCAGTAGCAAACACGAAAATAAATAGAAAACGATTTGCGAACAAATGACATAATAAAATCGATAAGAAAACCGAACGAATATACTTCGTGTGATGATATGGGACCTTCCTCTCTTGATTTCTTCACTTAGGAGCTGACTTTTTGGTGTTACAAAGCTTTTCTTGAAGTCGTGTGAAAATACAAAGCTAGGGCTTCAATTTATAGTTACCCGTTTGACGTGCCAATACAACATATTGAGGTCTAATACGTCGTATCCCATATTTCTTGAGTAGGGTACAAGAAATAATATTCCAACATATTTGTCTGTCTTCTTTAACTACGTTGTATTGCTGAAGTGTGATAGGCCATATACCTTCAAATCTTGATATTCTTGGACTGGGGATAAGATATCTAATATGGCGTATGGCCAGAGTTTCATACATCGTATTCTTTCTTCAGTTGACTTAGGCTTTGACTTCAAGGGCTTCAATACTGCGTATTGCCAGAGTTAAATACGTCGTATGTCTTATTATCTTTGATACTTGATGAATTCCTCTAAGTGTTTTATACGTCTTATCTCTAGAGTTGGATACGTCGTATGCTCTTGCCAGGATTATACAAATTCTTCAATTAAGCTCCAAGTTTCGTTATTTTCAGTATCTTTTCCAATATTGATTCATAAATACTGAAAATCATAAATTTAAGCAATTAAGTATCAATTCAGATAGAAAAACATTATAACTGAGCAATCTACATGAGATAAATGATACATAAATATAGTACTTATTTGATGCTATCATGACTCTACATAATGGTAATAAGAAGAGTAAAAATCATTCATAAATTGACTAGGGACTTGAGATTTAAGAAGACCCATCATTAACAATTGCACTACTTTGCCCTGCTTTTAAAGTAACAACACGTTGCTCTTTACCACTACTTTGACCTTCATCTTTAAATATACACCTTCATTCACATCCAACACTAGTTTCTTAGCCACTGGGGTAATCCTTGCCCTTGATGTTATTGGTTCATCATCTAACTCTTTTATTACAAGTTTTTCAGGCTTTGGTATGTAAATGTCAGGGTTGGTCTTTTCATGCTCAACATCAACATTAACAAGTTTAAGACCTTCTATGATATACTTAGCTAATAACTGAACATCTTTGTCAATTGCTAAAGGTTCTAGTCCATTGTCTAAATCACAACATGGTTTCAAGAAATGGTAAAACATCACCCTATGCCCATCATGCCTAAGTCTTCAAGCATAGAATTAATTTCATGGATAGAAAGCTCATCACTATCTATTAAATCAACAAAAAGTAATGTTACCATTAGTGAATCTCCTGTTAGGTAATTTTGTGAAAACACCACCATGATGAATCTTGATGGAAAACAAAGTAGAGTGAGTATCTGTAAATTATTATAAGAAAAAACAATCAGACTAAGGTCTTAAACAACAAAACATCAAATAAAGTATTGCAAATCGAAAAAATCATATTGAAAATCAATAATAACGGTTACAAACCTTTTACACTAAACAACATTGTCAAAAAAAATAAATAAATAAATAAAAAATAAAATAAAACATATACTTACCATAAATTGCGTACATAGACATCATTTCCTCATGTTATACAATGGAACCACCGTCTCAGTGTTTAGCAAAGTTTTAGTACAAAAATTTAGGGTTAGATTAAGGTTTGACTTAGGAAAGAAGATGAAAAGGTTTGAATTAGAGGATTGTGAGCAAAATGACGGTTTTAAATGCAAGGGGGTGTTGGAGATGACTGGTATACCCTCATGGGAAAACAAGTTAACAAGATTTAGTGGTCCAATTAGATGAAGCGACAAACGACAGAAAATGTTTGCCTCTTAAGGTTGGACGGTACAATTTTTTTTAAGAGAATGATAAAAAAGTTGGAAGAAAACTAAAAGTTATTATGAATAATTAATGCGTGTATATCCATACACCTTAACCTCCATAAAATCTTATCATATCACTTGGTGACTAGGATGATTAGTGTAACAATTCGCAATTTCAGGTTAATTACTATTCCCGGAAAATTTTACTATTCACTTTTACTATTCATTTTTCCTGAAATTTTCCCGAAATTTGATTTTTGTTTCTTGGCCTCGAGTGATAAATCATTTCCATAGCAAATTAAAAGTTTGACACTCATCAGATCATTTTCGTGAAAGTTATTAAGGAATTACACGTTTTAGGGTAAAACGTCATTCAAAAATTCTACGCACAACGAAACTCGACCGCGTTAAGTGACCCCGCATCAGAAAAATATTTGACACACTCATGATTTATTTGAGAATTAATCATGACTGTGAAAAACATTACCAAAATAAGCCTCGGCCGTGAAAAACTGGAATTTTCAGTGTTAAGCGTTTTTACTCAGCCGTAATCTTAGCTTATACCTACACCGCGTTTCTAAGACGATTTGAGTTTTCAACGTATTAGAAAAATTCAACATATTTTTCCCTCCTCCTTTGACCAAAAATCATTCCTTGATTTTATAAATCATTCATTGATTTTTAGGCTTACGATTTTAAGTTTAAAGACATTAAATACCAACCGACACTAGACAGAGCCCAGCCTAGACATTATAAGCCATTTTAAGTCATTAGTATCCTATTATAAAAGTTACATTTTACTTTTCTCAATTTTACGCAACTTTTGTACGTTTTACGTATTACGTGTTTTAGACCCGTGTTTCCAGTTTTAGCAGGGTTTGAGCACCCCAATAGAACCTACCACTCATTTTATATTTTATTATGGAGTATATTGATAAGTTCTAGCATATTTATAAGTTTCATATTTTTAGGATACCCGGTTTTACGTTTCATGACTTAACAACTTACGGTTAGCATTTTACGGGTCCAAAGCTAGCTACTTAAGTTAGATAATATCATCAAAGACCAAGTCATCCATCCTATCCTAAGTGAAACCGCCTCTAGGGGGGGGGGATTCACTTGTGTGGCTTGATCTTGACCATTGATTCACTAGATCATCACATGTGTACTACTTAGGCTCCAAGTTAAACTTGGTCTCCAAGTGTAGTAACTTTCCTAGTTACCTTCCTAACCTCCTCATTCGTGCTATAAAAGCAAGCTCATACCTTCATCTTTTAATCACCAAAACGCCACACCATGATCCTTTGATCTTCAAACTACAAGTTACACTACAAAGTTCAAGGTCTTAGTATTCTCTACCTAGTTCTTAAGTATGTTTGGTGATTCCATGGTTGAATTAGGAGCTACACAAGGTGATTAGGGGCTGAAGTTAAATGGTTTTCACAAGGTTTATATCAAGGCTAGCAAGGGTTACAAGAGTTGTGGTGAAGGGTTTACAAGCATAGGTTTAGTGTCCTAGTTTCATACTTGACTTCCTTTTTTTAGAAAGCCAAAAGTTGTAAGCAAACCCTATTACACTTTCTTGCTCAATATCATTTTCATGCTTATTATGTTTCTTTCATGCTATATATGGTCTTTGTATTATGTTCATGATGTATAAAAACTAGTAAAACAAGTTATGGTATATATATGTTAACTTATGATATTTAAACAAGTAAACTAGTGACTTTTATGGAGAACCACCACCAAAATAGTACAACTATGATATTTGACACTTACTTACTGTTAAAGAGGACTTAACAAGGAAAACATAGCAATTTGAATCACCCAAAACGAGTACCCGAGTCAAAAGTTATGGCCATAAGAAGTTAGCGAAACCAAAACGCCGAAACTGCCAATACCCTACTGTTTTGCAATCTGCCATTTTGAAAGTCACCCTTCTGTTCCGATTCATCAAAAAGTTAAAACACGAAAGTTGTCCGGAACGACGTTTTCGTTCAGGAATTAAGAAGCTCGAGCCCTGAAAACGCTTTCCGAGTGATATTTTCTTCAAATTCTTAACAGCCCATTTTTTAGACCAAAGTCACTATATAATAGTTATGATTTACTAAGACCAAGAGGTCTAATGACCTAAAGTCAAGACCACAACCATGGCTAAAGCCAAGGTTGAGTCTCAAGACCATGGTAACAATGACCAAGGTCACGGCAAAGCCACGGCTAAAGACCATATAACTTTTAAAGATCAAAACTTATATATATGTTATCAAATACTACAATAGTAGCGAGCCTCATGTGGGGAGTTCATTAAGTAAGCCGTCGAGATGAGTTGTGGATTTATGAATTAAAGTGACCTGGCTCCTCGAACGTTTACTCCATGACTTCTGAATTATGTCGGCCCGAACGGTAGTAAGAGATATACAACCTATACATGTTTCATAAACCATTTATATTTAAAGACTTACACTATATACTAAGTACTACATCATGAATATTATGCAAGACTTATATATAGGCAATTCTTCGTATTCTTAGACGTTACTCCAAACCTAAGTCGCAACATTCTATTATAGGCTGCTCTTAGAGACTTTCGCGATTCGACTACCACTTTCATTTCTCATTACATAGACTTAAGGTGAGTCATAGCCCCTACTTTTTCATACTTGTTTTAACTCTTTGGGGGAGATACATGCACAGCTACTTGCTTACTTGTACAAATACTCAAAACATTTATACTTGATTGTTTTATACTTGATTGTCTTATACTTGATTGCATTATACTTGATTTCATACATACATGATTGTGTTATAGTTAACTGCGTTATACTTGATTGTGAGACTTCCAGTGGCTCCAGATTAAGTTGCTGGATGACCATTGAGACTGCCAGTGGCTCCAGATTAAGTTGCTGGATGACCATTGAGACTGCCAGTGGCTCCAGATTAAGTTGCTGGATGACCATTGAGACATACAACAAACGTGAGGTCTTCGGAGATGAAGTGTAGACTCACAACTAATTGCTTAACTGTTTTGATGAACTTATACATGTCTTTATTATACTATATGTTAACAGTGGGTTGTGAACACATAGGTTACAAGTCTCTTATGGCGGGACTTGCAACGGAGTGGATTCACAATGCCTTTGTTGTGTTAACATTTTTTTAAGGCTTTTCAACTGTTTTAAGACAAACTCTATGAACTCACCAACCATTGTGTTGACACTTTAGCATGTTTATCTCAGGTTAGTAAGGCGATAGCTAGTGCGTGGAACTTAGAGTCAAGCTGCATATTCTGAAGACTTACGCTTTTATCATTTACCATTCAAAACATTTGTATACATTTATGTATCATACTATGGAATCTCATGTTTGTAACTTTGAATTCATTAATCGAATGGTAACTTTTCAAAACGTCTCATTTAGAGGTTGTTTTCTATAACTTGTACTTTGTATTATGAAGTAGCACCCCTGTGACACAGTCTTCCGCTGCGGTATTTTGGGGGTGTTACAGATTGGTATCAGAGCCTTGGTTATAGAGAACTAGGTTGCATTTAGTGCCTAGACTATCTTTACATATATATGAGACAAGTTTTGAGTTGTATTTGATGCTTTGAAGGTTGTACCATGACCCTCAAATGCCACTTGGCATCACATGCTGACTGGATAATATGAGTCATCATGTGACTAGGCAACACTTGACATGCTGGCAGCTAGGGGTGTTAATCGGGTCGGGTTGGTCGGGTTCGGGTCTAACGGGTCGGGTCCAAGTCGGGTCGAGGCTAAAAATTACATACCCGAACCCGACCCTATTTGAGGTCGGGTTAGTCGGGTTCGGGTCAAAACGGGTCGAGTCAAAACGGGTCGGGTCAAGTCGGGTTCGGGTCTGTCCCATTTTTAAAGTCACATAATTTGATTTCTTAAATTTAGTAGTTAAACTCACTTAATTTATTTGTTGTATATAAACCATAAGTCCTTTTAAGTTTAACCAAAGTTACCTATTTCATGATTTGACCTCTTTTAATTAAAAAACCAAACTAAGCTTTTAATCTAAACTTTCTTGCACCCAAATTGTTACAGTAGCTTTTAACCATGTTTCAAACTAAGTTTAACACCTAGCTTGAATCATATAAGTATATAACTAGTTGGTGAAATGCTTTGGACCACAAATGTATCTTTGTCTCTGTTAAAAATATACGGAGTATATATATATCTTTGTCAAACACTCATGATTTTACCATCAAACTTTCACCATTTATAAATTCAGTAAGCAAAAGTTAATAATACACATTATTTTGATCCAAATACTCATGGCCACATAATTTTAAATCAAGTTCAAGTGAATATAATTTCATAATATACATAGTCGTATGAAAGGACTTAATCAAACAACAGTTTAACACCCAACTTCATATGTATAGACCATGTAACAAATACTAGTACTTACATGAGACAAATATGCAATCAGTGGCAAGCACTAAATGTTCATGCAAATATGCAACATGAGGAGCCAATATGACGCAATAACAGTTCTAAAAATACAAGGAAAAAAATGAGACAAATATGCAATCAGTGGCAAGCACTAAATGTTCATGCAAATATGCAACATGAGTAGCCAATATGACGCAATAACAGTTCTAAAAATACAATGAAAAAAAAGGAAAAAGCTAACTCGGGTTAGTCGGGTTGACCCGAACCCGAATAGGTAAACTATTTTGAACCCGATACCCGACCCTAGTTCGTATTCGGGTTAGTCGGGTTGACCCGATTGACCCGAATAAGATTTTGAACCCGAGTAACCCGACCCGACTATCCTTATTCGGGTTCGGGTCCGGGTCGGGTTCGGGTCGGGTCGGGATTTATGACACCCCTACTGGCAGCTTTATGATACCACGAAATTAGTACAAAAAATTAGACACTTATGGGAGTCGAACCCAGGTCTAGGCTCTAGAGACACAAGAGTGTCAACCACTAGAGCACTTTAGATATTTTGTAAGAAGCTTTGAAAACAAAACATACATTCTTAAAATAAACATCCAAGACATATGCTAATAATTAGGATCTCAATCCTCTGTATTCATTTCAAATTGTATAACGCATCCCTTGAAATTAGGCATTCTCCTCTCAAACAACAACACACATTCCATCTTTATCTTTCTCAATTGTTTTTTGATTTTCAAATTCTCAGATACGTGAATGAAGCTCTAAATCATGGAGACATCCTAATTATTATTTAGTTATCGATCTCATTCCTTAATTTTTGAGTGAGACTCGCACAAACACACACAAGATCCGGTTATATCATCCATAAATCGTAGGTATTTTCTTAATTATCTGTTCTAAGCTAATTTAATTTTTAATTGTCTTCTTCTAATTCGATTTTCAATTAAATTTAAATCTCATCGATTTTTGATTAAATTCAATTTGTTTCAGATGATCCAAGCAATATGAAGAACCGAAAATAGGATGATAATATGATAAGTAAGTTAAAGATATTAGGTATGTCATTTATCATGTTATAAGCTTTTTGTTCAATGCTATATATCACTTTATATGTTAATGAATGGATAATTTAATCGAGCGTGTCTCACTTACCATCAATGTTGGACAATGTGTTTTAGTTTTGAATGTGCGGCAAGTGTTTGTGAAAATGTGTCATTGAATTTACATTTTTTTTTTGTACAAGAGACGCTATTGCCAATGGTTGTCCCATTTAAATGACGTGTATATGTGCTATTGGAGGTTTGTTTTTATCCTTCATAATATTATTGGTCAATCGTGAGGTTGCACCTGATGTGGGTTTTTGTTGTGATTAATCATGTTTGTGTTTTGTGTTTTGATATTTTTTTGGTAGTTGGTTACGTGTATGTTTTATATTCGTATTCGTGTTTTATGTTTTTGTTTTTTCTAATGTTTTTCTGTGCAGCTGCTGGTAAGAGGTTGTGCAGAACATGATGACGAAAGGATAGGTATGTATTGTATGTTTAACTTCAATGGTTTACGGTATTAGGTATTGATATGAAGTGCCATAGTTTTACATGTACTTGATAGTGCCAGATTTTAATATGTACATGTTGTTATGCCTGAATTTGTGTTTTCAGGTTCACGATGATGTTGATGCCGTTAGATTTCAGCACACGCCACATGCCAAAGGTTACACAAAATTACACATCGATAGCATAGGTATGTTTATGTATCCTACTTTTAGGCATTGTTGTCTAGCAATCGAGTATTCCGTATACCTCATGCAATATGTTTGCAGATATTTAATGATTAGGAAATTTGTTTACCTGTCATTTTATCAAATTCTATGCAGGTTGCGATTCAGGCGTTTTGCAAAACCTGGTGGCAAAAGCACGGGTATGTATTGTATTTTTAACATCGGTTGTTAACAGTATTAGGCCTACGCTTGAGGCATCATACTTTTTCGGGCAGCTCATCGTCACAGAGTTTGTTATGTATATGTTTTTATTTCTGAGTTTGTGTTTTCAGGTTTCCAGTGATGTTGTTGTAATGACTTTTGCGTGCACCTCACTTCGAACAAAAGAATTCGGCTCTAATATGGTACCTTACAATCTTACATGAAAATGGTTTGCTTTACCGATGATGAAACGTAGTTGTTTGTTATATATATAGCCCGCTGCAATAGATCTTGTGTTACATTAGCATGTAGAAGTGTCCATGTTTTTATCATTTTCATATGCAAGTTTCGAATAGGTAAACTCACTGTTTAACAGATATATGAAAATAAAACTCACCGGGTATAATCACTTAATGCCTTTATTATGGTCAACCATCTTTTAGTCGAGTGTTTCTACAGTATATAGAGTCCGTATACAGAGTTCGTTGAAATATGTGTTTTTAGTTTTATTTTGAGTTTTATTTACTTGAATGGCTTTATGTATAATCATGGATGCAACAGTACACTTAACTCTTTACTAAATTATTAAGCTAAGGCATCTAACGCTTGATGTGTGCATCATTCACTATGACTTACTGTTCTGATTCGAGTTTCATGACTGGTACATCTTGGAGATTATCATATTCGAGTTTCAGGTTAGAGATTAACAAACTAAACATACTACGCATATGATTTTTCCCGAGCAACATTTAAGGTAATTATGTGTTCTTATGAACAGCGTCATTTATGTAACGACTCAAAACGGGTAAAATAATTTAATTGGTGAAAAGGGTGGTTACTGTTAGCGCACAGGTGGTTAAATCTTTTGTTAACCAGAAGATGGCATAATGGGTAATGAATTTAATTGGGAATGTGCAAAACAGCTAACTTTAGAGTTTTTTTTTTGAGTGTTTGGAGGGGTTACGGGTTGTTACGAGAATATGGGTGTGTTCGATAAAGGGTCTAAAGGGTCACTTTAAACGTGTAATTGTTACGAGGTGATATGCATTATGCAGACTTTAAGCATCTTTGAAATAATTACCCGTTCCCTTTTGAAAAAAACAATAATGTGTTTGGTAATTTTTTATAGAAAAATAAGTTGTAGATGTATATGAATCATGAATTTTAATAGTAGTGCTCTGATTGCCGAACGATGGAAAATCATTCAAATGAGTCTTTTCTGCATTTAATGAACATGAAGAGTTTCGGGTTGCTCTTTTCAGCAATATCAGCATGCAGACCTTTTTGCAGATACGGTGAGTACACAGTTTCGGAATTTTTCTTATCTCAAATGTGTTTTTGGAAAATAATGAGGTAGTGGAAGATACACAAAGCCAACTTGAAGCAGAAAGTGGTGTTGTGAATGTGTTAGATGGGAACCAGGTTAGGCAAGTTTATGTCAACACATTCTAATATTTCGTTTTTTCAGGTTCTATTACCAGTACGCTTGCTCTTCATCCAAATATTATAGCCACCGTCGAAGACGTAAGCAACTATATTTTTTTGCTTTAAAAAACTTTAAAGTGCCAAATTTAAAGATTTTTGTGTTAATTTACCAGGCGACGCTTTATCCTGGATTATGTGAACCTACTTCTCAAGGCGTGTTGGGATTCGCTTATTATGTAACAAATTGATAGTATAAAACAGGTATGAATGTCAAACCCATTTTGTATATGAATTGCAATAACAAATTCTTTGTCCCTCCACATGATGGCCTTCGAGATGTTTAGCGTGACTGTGTGAGCATTGAGATTGTAGAGCATTTGTTGGCTTGACCTGAAAACTTTTTTTAGATGCCTTTTTAAGTTTTAGTTGCAATTAAATAGTTGTGTCATTGGCAATTCTAAAAACTGATAATTAAGTGTGTTCCACTGAATTTGTACAATGGTCTGAATTTGGCAACTAAAGCTATGGAAGAAGGAGACTAATATATAATGACATGAGCTATAACAAATAAATATTACTAAGCAAGATACTATTAAGAATACATGATTATTAAAATCACTACTCATACAACTACACTTCTTTAATTGAGCATCCAAACACTCTTTAAGGGTCCTTTAATATTTGTTTTGTTAAAATGTACTCTAACTTGTGGCTCAAGAAGAATAATTGCGCACCTAGATAATTAGTTGGCTGCAAATTTGACGGAGATAATGTATCCAACTCATACAATACTCGCATCTAATGTAATATTTCTGCTCTACTTCATTCTTTGAACATATAATGTAATTTACCTGATGGTCATTTTGATTGTTGAAAAACACAAGTACGTTGATATATTGGTAAATATGTAAACTTAGCAATTCAACCATTCCTTGCTGAATAACACAACACCTTCTAATTTCGGCAAGCTTTAACATCTTTTTTTGTGTGTGTGTAGATAGCGAGTGGAAAGCACGAGCCGAAAACATATGTGTGAGCATCATTTGACTAGACTTGCAGTGGGATATGGATTTGTCGGAGTGTAGACAATATTAAAAAAGTCCATAGACGATGTGGGGACTGGGGAGGGTGAAGACGTTGTTTGGTCAGACATATTTTTAGATGGAAATAAATTACATGAATACTTTTCATTCTTTTTACATATGATAAATGAACAATCTTTCTCTTTTCAATTTTTTGTGTAACATATTTGCTATTATTCATTATTTATTTACATCCAGTTAGATTTTTTTCAAACAATATTATGAAGCGAACCCGCCCAGTGGGCGGGTCAGAGACTAAGATGCCGTTCAAATTTAATAGAAGGCAGTTTCCAATTCAAATTTGTTTTGGTATGACGATTAATAAAAGTCAAGGACAGATTTTGTCACAGGTTGGTTTGTTTTTGCCAAAGCCGGTATTCTCACATGGTCAACTGTATGTCGCTATGTCAAGAGTGAAGAGCAAGCGAGGATTGAAGGTTCTATGTTTAGACAAGGATGACAACTATTGCAACTACACTTCACATGTCGTTTATAAAGAAGTCTTAGGTCGGATTTGAGTAACCATTTTTTTGTGTACGTTAAACATATGCATTGTTATTTTGTGAAACCGTCATGTCATTTAAACAATTTTATATTTTTTTTTCATGTTTTGCGCTTATCAATGTTTATTTTCTTCCTCTTAATATTATCTATATTATTATGAAGCGAACTCGCCCATCGGGCGGGTTATGAAGCTAGTAACTACTATATACGTTAAGACCCTTCTGTTTATTTGCCTTACACACACTACATACGCATACGCTTTTTGTTAGTTGTTGGTTTAGTTCCACGCTGTTAGATGATGTGACTTTAGTATTATAAGGAACCCCAGAGATTAGTCGAGTCATTAAAAACATGGAGCTCAGTAATAACTAATTATTTAACTTGATCTTGTGACAGTTCTTGTTTGATGAGACACAAGATTTGAGTTAAATAATATTATTGCTTAGCTTTAGTGATTTGATGACTTGATTATCTTACTATCTGCCTCAGAAAGCGGATTTTGTGTCGGAAATTCTTAAGTAGAATGATTTAGAATCTCCTTATTTAAATGGATTGGGACGCCTCTTTATTTAAATAAAGAAATTATAAATCATCGAACCATGAGTTTATGATCCCTTACTTACATAAATTTGGACGCTTCTTTATGTAAGTAATGTGTTATAAATAAGTGGGCTTAATTGTAGCCGATACAACTCCTTAACCAGAACCTTAGACGAATCAGAGTGAACACCACTATTTTAGAGATCCTGAAATCCCGAATTCTCTTAGACACATCATAAGTAGTTAACATCAACTGAACTTCGGGACGAAGTTCTCCTTAAGGGGTAGAGACTGTAACAATTCGCAATTTCAGGTTAATTACTATTCCTGAAAAATTTTACTATTCACTTTTACTATTCATTTTTCCCGAAATTTGATTTTTGTTTCTTGGCCTCGAGTGATAAATCATTTCCATAGCAAACTAAAAGTTTGACACTCATCAGATCATTTTCGTGAAAGTTATTAAGGAAATTACACGTTTTAGGGTAAAACGTCATTCAAAAATTCTACGCACAACGAAACTCGACCGCGTTAAGTGACCCCGCATCAGAAAAATGTTTGACACACTCAAGATTTATTTGAGAATTAATCATGACTGTGAAAAACATGACCAAAATAAGCCTCGGCCGTGAAAAACTGGAATTTTCAGTTTTAAGCGTTTTTACTCAGCCGTAACCTTAGCCTATACCTACACCGCGTTTCTAAGACGATTTGAGTTTTCAACTTATTAGAAAAAGTCAACATATTTTTCCCTCCTCCTTTGACCAAAAATCATTCCTTGATTTTATAAATCATTCCTTGATTTTTAGGCTTACGATTTTAAGTTTAAAGACATTAAATACCAACCGACACTAGACAGAGCCCAGCCTAGACATTATAAGCCATTTTAAGTCATTAGTATTCTATTAGAAAAGTTACATTTTACTTTTCTCAATTTTACGCAACTTTCGTACGTTTTACGTATTACGTGTTTTAGACCCGTGTTTCCAGTTTTAGCAGGGTTTGAGCACCCCAATAGAACCTACCACTCATTTTATATTTTATTATGGAGTATATTGATAAGTTCTAAAATATTTATAAGTTTCATATTTTTAGGATACCCGGTTTTACGTTTCGTGACTTAACAACTTACAGTTAGCGTTTTACGGGTCCAAAACTAGCTACTTAAGTTAAATAATATCATCCAAGACCAATTCATCCATCCTATCCTAAGTGAAACCGCCTCTAGGGGGGGGGATTCACTTGTGTGGCTTGATCTTGACCATTGATTCACTAGATCATCACATGTGTACTACTTAGGCTCCAAGTTAAACTTGGTCTCCAAGTGTAGTAACTTTCCTAGTTACCTTCCTAACCTCCTCATTCATGCTATAAAAGCAAGCTCATACCTTCATCTTTTCATCACCAAAACGCCACACCATTAATTCCTAGCACCATGATCCTTTGATCTTCAAACTACAAGTTACACTACAAAGTTCAAGGTCTTAGTATTCTCTACCTAGTTCTTAAGTTTGTTTGGTGATTCCATGGTTGAATTAGGAGCTACACAAGGTGATTAGGGGCTGAAGTTAAATGGTTTTCACAAGGTTTATATCAAGGCTAGCAAGGGTTACAAGAGTTGTGGTGAAGGGTTTACAAGCATAGGTTTAGTGTCCTAGTTTCATACTTGACTTCCTTTCTTTAGAAAGCCAAAAGTTGTAAGCAAACCCTATTACACTTTCTTGCTCAATATCATTTTCATGCTTATTATGTTTCTTTCATGCTATATATTAGAGCTGGCAAAATAGGTACCTGTTAGGATCTGTTAAGACCTGTTAAGGGAAAAAATGTACTATGCAATTTTTTTATTTTTTAAAATAATTGTTTTTATTATTCTAGGGTTCAATATTTAACTTTTTTTATACATAAAACGTATATCTGTCATACTCAAACCACCAAAACCAAGTGTTAAACGAGTCGTTTTCATGTTTGAAACTTATGTTATTCGCGCGCTCAAAACCTGTTAAGACCTGTTAAAACACGATTTGCCAGCTCTACTATATATGGTCTTTGTATTATGTTCATGATGTATAAAAACTAGTAAAACAAGTTATGGTATATATATGTTAACTTATGATATTTAAACAAGTAAACTAATGACTTTTATGGAGAACCACCACCAAAATAGTACAACTATGATATTTGACACTTACTTACTGTTAAATAGGACTTAACAAGGAAAACATAGCAATTTGAATCACCCAAAACGAGTACCCGAGTCAAAAGTTATGGCCATAAGAAGTTAGCGAAACCAAAACGCCGAAACTGCCAATACCCTACTGTTTTGCAATCTGCCATTTTGAAAGTCACCCTTCTGTTCCGATTCATCAAAAAGTTAAAACACGAAAGTTGTCCGGAACGACGTTTTCGTTCAGGAATACAGAAGCTCGAGCCCTGAAAACGCTTTCCGAGTGATATTTTCTTCAAATTCTTAACAGCCCATTTTTTAGACCAAAGTCACTATATAATAGTTATGATTTACTAAGACCAAGAGGTCTAATGACCTAAAGCCAAGACCACAACCATGGCTAAAGCCAAGGTTGAGTCTCAAGACCATGGTAACAATGACCAAGGTCACGGCAAAGCCACAGCTAAAGACCATATAACTTTTAAAGATCAAAACTTATATATATGTTATCAAATACTACAATAGTAGCGAGCCTCATGTGAGGAGTTCATTAAGTAAGCCGTCGAGATGAGTTGTGGATTTAGGAATTAAAGTGTCCTGGCTCCTCGAACGTTTACTCCATGACTTCTGAATTATGTCGGCCCGAACGGTAGTAAGAGATATACAACCCATACATGTTTCATAAACCATTTATATTTAAAGACTTACACTATATACTAAGTACTACATCATGAATATTATGCAAGACTTATATATAGGCAATTCTTCGTATTCTTAGACGTTACTCCAAACCTAAGTCGCAACGTTCTATTATAGGCTGCTCTTAGAGACTTTCGCGATTCGACTACCACTTTCATTTCTCATTACATAGACTTAAGGTGAGTCATAGCCCCTACTTTTTCATACTTGTTTTAACTTTTTGGGGGAGATACATGCACAACTACTTGCTTACTTGTACAAATACTCAAAACATTTATACTTGATTGTTTTATACTTGATTGTCTTATACTTGATTGCATTATACTTGATTTCATACATACATGATTGTGTTATACTTAACTGCGTTATACTTGATTGTGAGACTTCCAGTGGCTCCAGATTAAGTTGCTGGATGACCATTGAGACTGCCAGTGGCTCCAGATTAAGTTGCTGGATGACCATTGAGACATACAACAAACGTGAGGTCTTCGGAGATGAAGTGTAGACTCACAACTAATTGCTTAACTGTTTTGATGAACTTATACATGTCTTTATTATACTATATGTTAGCAGTGGGTTGTGAACACACAGGTTACAAGTCTCTTATGGCGGGACTTGCAACTGAGTGGATTCACAATGCCTTTGCTGTGTAAACATTCTTTTAAGGCTTTTCAACTGTTTTAAGACAAACTCTATGAACTCACCAACCATTGTGTTGACACTTTAGCATGTTTATCTCAGGTTAGTAAAGCGATAGCTAGTGCGTGGAACTTAGAGTCAAGCTGCATATTCTGAAGACTTACGCTTTTATCATTTACCATTCAAAACATTTGTATACATTTATGTATCATACTTTGGAATCTCATGTTTGTAACTTTGAATTCATTAATCGAATGGTAACTTTTCAAAACGTCTCATTTAGAGGTTGTTTTCTATAACTTGTACTTTGTATTATGAAGTAGCACCCCTGTGACACAGTCTTCCGCTGCGGTATTTTGGGGGTGTTACAATTAGTAGGAAGATAAGTATGATTAGTAAGAGATTTATTCTTATCTTGATTATCACCTTGATTGTAAAAACCCTATAAATAGAGGTTCATTTGTAGTTTGTAATGATCAATACAATGCATTCTACAATCTCCATATTCTTCTAACTTATACTTCTTTTCATAACACGTTATCAGCACAATAGTCTCAAACTGCAATCTTTCATTTTATCGGTATGTCTTGATATCCATTTATTTACTAATACGGTATGTGTTTGCTATACTGTTGTCATTGTTCTCGTGATATGGATTATGTTTCCCATTATGGTATTGGTAGTTTTTTTTTGTCATCATCCTAAAGTTATTAAATTGTATATGTGTAACATCTTTATTTATATAATATCGTACGTTAAACTGTTTTGTTACATGCATGTATTATTTTGTTAATTGATCATTGGTCTTACTTGTTTGTTGTATTACTTTTACTTGTTGTTCCATTTAGCATTATTAAATATTAATCATATGTGTTTAGATGTTATCTTGATTCTTCTATACGTATATTGTTTGCTAATTATTTATGTGCTCTACTTATTCCATTATGATGTTTCTGTTTGAAATATCTACTAATATGGTCGATGTACTACTGCATTTGCTTCGATATTGCCTTCTATATAATTTTTGTTTATATTTATTTAGTGTTCGGGTGTTATTATGTCATATGTTTTTAGTTGTTTCGTCTTGGTTCTTGTTTTTTGTTGTTCATGCATGTTATATAATGTGGATGGTACTTTGTTTATTGTTTATTTATTTATATTTATACATATCATGTTGTGCCTTCATGTGCTTTTATGTGTTTCAATAGTTATTTAATTGAATACATAACAAACAGAATAATTTCGTACAATTTATGATGATGAGCATTATATTTGTTGTTCGTTGTTTTGTGTTCGATATATTCATGTGTATGTTATATTTTATTGTGTTAATTTGCAAATTGAGTAAATGTTAACTTGCATATATTTGATGATATAGCTAGTCATGTCGAATCTTGCGAAACTTGAATTTTTGGCTTTGGACATAAGTGGACAAAACTATCTGTCTTGGGTTTTGGATGCTGAGATGAACCTTGCTGCTAATGGTCTTGGTGATACAATCCAAGCGGGCAAGACAACAACTGTTGAACAAAAGGCTAAGGCAATGATATTCTTGCGCCATCACCTCCATGAAAATTTAAAATATGAATATCTCACTGTTAAGGACCCACTTGTTCTTTGGAATCATTTGAAGGACAGATATGAACATTAAAACACAGTGATTTTACCAAGAGCCCGCTATGACTGGGTTCATTTAAGGTTCCAGGATTTTAAAACAGTGAGTGAATATAATTCTGCTATGTTTAAAATTACCTCACAATTAACTTTGTGTGGAGAAAAAATCACTGATGAAGAAATGCTTGAAAAAACATTCTCTACATTTCATGCCTCAAACTTACTATTGCAACAACAATACCGCGAAAGAGGCTTTAAAAAGTATTGTGATTTGATCTCATGTTTACTTGTTGCGGAACAAAACAATGAATTATTGATGAAAAACCATGAATCACGTCCAACTGTATCAGCTCCACTTTTAGAAGCAAATATGGTTAATGGAGGTCGCGGTCGTGGATCTGACTGTGGACGAGGACGTGGCCATGGACGTGGCCGTGGTCGTGGACGTGGCCAAGGGCGTGGTTTTGGCCGAAGTAATTATCATGGTTTTCAGTTTGGAAATATAAGTGGTCACAAAAAGTGGCAAGATAAAGGTAAGATGATCAAAAATGATGGAGGTGAAAAAACAAAAAGGTGCCATCGAAGGTGTATGTTATCGTTGTGGCGGTACTAATCATTGGGCCCGTGCATGTTGCACACCCATACATTTGGTGGAACTCTACCAACGATCCCAAAAGAACAAAGGAAAAGGGGTCGAAGTTAATTTTGCATATGATGAAGGGAAAATTGATAGCCTTGATATCGATAGCCTCGGTATTGACAACCTTGGTGTTCCAGAAGACCCAAATGATAACACTCATTTGGATGTCAATGATTTCCTCATAAATGAGTGATCCATAAGCAAAGTGTCAATAAAGCCAAGAATAAAACATCTTCATATCGATGATGATCTTGTTTGTTTTGTTTATTTTTTTTTCAAGTTTACCTATGTTGTCCTATGAGACGTACTTTATTTATAATTATTCACTTGGCTTAATAAAACATGTTATTTCCTTTTAATTAATCCGTTCAACATTCTAGTTATAATATGTGTTTTATTTTGAAGAATATGGATCGTGTAGCACAACTTATTATTGATGATGAAGACATATGTCTAGTGGATAGTGCAACCACACACACGATACTTAAAAAGGAGAAATATTTCTCACATTTAAACATACAAGAATCAAATGTGAGTACTGTCTCGAGTAGTGCAAAGCTAATAAAAGGTTATGGAAAAGCACATATATTATTACCCGAAGGTACAATGTTTAAAATTGACAATACGCTATTTTCCTCCAAGTCTCAAAGGAATTTATTAAGTTTTAAAGATATTCGTCAAAATGGATATCATATTGAGACTACAAATGAAGGACATGATGAGTACCTTCATATTACGAACGTGATTTTGGGTAAAAAGAAAGTGTTAGAAAAGTTACCCGCATTTTCATCCGGGTTGTATTACACTAAGATTAATATTGTTGAAACAAATGTGGTCATAAATAAAAAACTTATTGACCGAGAAAAATTTATCGTTTGGCATGATCGGCTAGGCCATCCCGGATCATTAATGATGCGAAAGATAATAGAAAATTCCAAAGGACACCCATTAAAGGACCATAAGGTTCTTGAAGCAAAAGATATTACATGTGTTGCTTGCTCAAAAGGAAAATTAATCACACGCCCATCATCAGCTAAAGTAGGGAATAAATCTCTTAATTTTCTGGAAAGAATCCAAGGGGATATATGTGGGCCTATACATCCACCTTGTGGACCATTTAGGTATTTTATGGTTTTAATCGATGAATTGACTCGATGGTTACATGTGTGCTTATTGTCAAGTCGCAATATGGCGTTTGCAAGATTACTTGCTCAATTAATAAGACTGAGAGCACATTTTCCAGATTATCCTATAAAGACAATACGTTTGGACAATGCTGGTGAGTTTACATCCCAGACATTTAATGACTATTGTATGTCTATTAGGATAAGTGTAGAACATTCAGTACCTCATCTTCATACACAGAATGGGCTCGCTAAGTCTTTTATCAAACGGATTCAAATGATTGCAAGGCCCATGATTATGAAAGCGAAACTACCAGTTTCTGCTTGGGGCCACGCTGTTCTACATGCAGCAACACTAATTCGTATCAGGCCAACGAGTCACCATACTTACTCCCCATTACAGTTGGTTTTTGGTCAGGAACCAAATATTTCCCATCTAAGAATTTTCGGATGTGCAGTATATGTCCCAATTGCTCCACCACAATGCACAAAGATGGGACCTCAAAGGAGAATGGGAATATATGTTGGGTATGATTCACCATCTATAATTAGATATTTAGAGCCATCAACAGGGGATTTATTTACGGCTCGATTTGCTGATTGTCATTTCGATGAGTCAATATTCCCAACATTAGGGGGAGAAAAGAAACAGCTAGGAAGTGAAATAAGTTGGAAAGAATTATCATTATCTCATCTTGATCCTCGAACAAAAGAATGTGAACAGGAAGTTCAAAAGATAATTCATTTACAAGGGTTAGCAAATCAATTACCAGACGTGTTTAGTGACCTTAAAAGAGTGACCAAGTCACATATACCAGCTGTTAATGCTCCTGTTAAAATTGATGTTCCTAAAGAACATTCAGAAATTGCTAATGAGTCTAAGGCACGCCTAAAGCGCGGTAGACCAGTCGGTTCCAAAGATAAAAATCCTCGAAAGAAAAAGGGAGCTTATAATCAAGATGGTCAAATCGAGGTTAAAGAAACACCAGAAGGGTCCTCTATAAGGACATTAGACATGACGGTTCAAGATGAACCTTGGGTACCCAAAAATGAAGAGATCTCAATAAATTATATCATGTCTAGAAAGGTATGGAACCGAAATGAAATCGACGTCGATGATGCTTTTGCATATAATGTAGCACTAGAAGTTATGGAAAATGATGAGGATTAATAACCAAATTCAGTTCAGGAATGCAAAAATAGAAGTGATTGGCCAAAATGGAAAGACGCAATTGAGGCAGAATTAAAATCTCTTGAAAAACGAGAAGTTTTCGGACCGGTAGTCCGTACCCCTGAAGGTGTAAAACCCGTTGGGTATAACTGGGTCTTTGTGCGAAAATGAAATGAAATAAATGAAATTACGCGTTACAAAGCACGCTTGGTGGCACAAGGATTTTCACAAAGACCGGGTATAGATTATGAAGAAACATATTCTCCTGTGGTGGATGCAACTACTTTTCGTTATCTAATTAGTCTGGTAATACAAGAAGGACTTGATCTGCGTCTAATGGATGTTGTGACAACCTATTTATATGGCTCACTTGATACAGAAATCTTCATGAAGCTTCCAGATGGTTTTAAGCTACCTGAATCAGGTCAAACAAGTTCTCGAGAACAATATGCAGTTAAACTGAATAAATCTTTGTATGGGTTGAAGCAGTCTGGGCGAATGTGGTACAATCGCCTTAGTGAATATTTATTAAAGGAAGGATATAGAAATGATTCTATTTGCCCATGTATTTTTATAAAAAGGTCTGGATCTGAGTATGTCATAATTGTTGTATATGTTGATGATCTGAATATCATTGGAACTCCAGGGGAGCTTCCAACGGCAGTGGAATGCCTCAAGAAAGAATTTGAAATGAAAGATCTCGGAAAAACAAAGTTTTGTCTTGGATTACAAATTGAACATCTAAAGAATGGAATCCTTGTCCACCAAAATGCATACACAGAGAAGTTGCTAAAAAGATTTTATATGGAAAAATCCCATCCATTGAGCACCCCAATGGTTGTAAGGACCTTAGATGTTGAAAAGGACCCTTTTCGACCTCCAAGTGACGACGAGGAAATTCTTGGTCCTGAAGTACCTTATTTAAGTGCCATTGGGGCATTGTTATTTCTTGCGACTCATACACGACCTGATATATCATTTTCACTAAACCTATTGGCAAGATATAGTTCGTGTCCAACAAGGAGACATTGGAGTGGGGTGAAACAAATATTTCGCTACCTTCAAGGTACGAAAGATATGGTATTATATTATACCAACTCATCCTAAAGAAATCTAGTTGGTTTTGCAGATGCAGGTTATTTTTCTGATCTCCAAACCGGTCGGTCCCAAACTGGATATGTTTTCACAAGTTCCAGTACTGCCATTTCATGGCGTTCCGTGAAGCAAACAATGAGTGCCACTTCATCAAATCATGCAGAGATCTTGGCCATCCATGAAGCGAGTCGGGAATGCGTATGGTTAAGAAATATGGTACAACATATTCGTCAATCATGTGGTATTTCTTCAGACAAGGAAGCTCCAACAATCATGCATGAAGATAATGCAGCATGCATTGCTCAGCTTAAGGACGGATACATCAAAGGTGACAGGACCAAGCATATTCTACCGAAGTTCTTTTTCACTCATGATTTACAAAAGAGCGGCGATATTATTGTTCAAAAGGTCCGTTCAAGCGAGAACTTAGCAGACTTGTTTACCAAGGTACTTCCCACTGCAACATATAAGAAGTTGGTCCATGACATTGGAATGCGAAGACTCAATGAACTTCAGTGATCTAATCATCAGAGAGAGAATATACATGTTGCACTCTTTTTCCCTTAGCTATGGTTTTTTCCCACCGGGTTTTTCCAAGCAAGGTTTTTAACGAGGCAGCAAATCTAATCGTATGACAACTAATGATGGATAGCCAAGAGGGAGTATTATGAATAATTAATGTGTGTCTATCCATACACCTTAACCTCCATAAAATCTTATCATATCACTTGGTGACTAGGATGATTAGTAGGATGATAAGTATGATTAATAGGAGATTTATTCTTATCTTGATTATCACCTTGATTGTAAGAACCCTATAAATAGCGGTTCATTTGTAGTTTGTAATGATCAATACAATGCATTCTACAATCTCCCTATTCTTTTAACTTATACTTCTTTTCATAACAAAAGTTTATATGTTTTCAATTTGAAGAAAAATAAGAAAAGGAAAAGGATGATAAATTGATTCCTATTTTCTCTTCGAAATCAAAAGTGAATTTATTTATTTCTTAAAGGGTGAAATTTTAGTATACTTAAAAGTGAAATGTTAACAAGAGTCTTAAAATCTATTGTTAACAACAAACTTTTTATAAAATTATGTGATATTAAGACACTGTTAGCAACAAACTCTTTATTTTTCATTAATATGACCAATGTTGAAAGTTAATTATATTTGTATTTGAAACATTATAGAAAGTGGCTAATGATTTTTAATGATTTTATTTAAACATCGTATATCGTCTTAACATAAACTTCGATAATTAACGCAAGCTATTAACAAAACCCTACATTTAAAGAATCAAAACTTGAATTTAATTTTCTTGGTAGAAACTTTGACGAAATTACGGGCACCGTTTAAATAATTTATTACTCTCTTTATTTAAAGCATCCAAAATAAATTCCAAATCCACAAAGTCAGACTTTCTCCTCCTCCGCGTCTACTTCACGCGGCTACAAATCTCTCTCACCACACACTCAACCCAAACAGACACTAAACCAAAATCAAATCATCATGTCTGGTGGTATCGCTCGTGGCCGTTTGACTGAAGAACGCAAAGCTTGGAGAAAGAATCATCCTCATGTTTGTTTTTATTATTTTTATTCCTAACCCTAACTCTTCATTTTTATATTTATATATTTATACATTTGATTTTATATATATTTTGTGTAATCGTTGATTTGATTGATGTTTAATTAGGGTTTTGTGGCTAAGCCTGAATCACTTCCTGATGGTACTGTTAATTTGATGGTTTGGCAATGTTCCATCCCTGGGAAAGCTGGGGTAAGTCTTTATTACTTTACTATTTTGTGGTTAAGCTGTTTTTATTGCGTTTTCGACCCGCGGATAATAGTATTATTTGTAGTATGTTTTAATGTTATGGGTAATTTTATTTACGGTTAGTTCTCGAGTTATTTCATTAAAGAAAAGGGAAGGAAAGTGAAAAGGTTTACTCCCACATTGTGTTCTCGAGTTATTTCATTAAAGAAAATGGAAGTAAACTGGAAGTAAAGTTAGTGTTATTTGGATGAATTTGTTTTACTTCCATTTCCGCCCAAATATGGGAGGAAAGTGTTTTACTTCCATTTCCTTCACTTTTCTTTAATGAAATAACTCGAGAACACAACGTTAGTATGATTATTTGGTAACCTTAGTTTATGTGTTTGATTTTGTAATGAATTAAAGGTTGCTTTTTTTATATGAGTTGTTGATTTTAATGTTGTTATGTCC
The DNA here is from genome assembly GCA_030686995.1 of Artemisia argyi. Lineage (NCBI taxonomy): Eukaryota > Viridiplantae > Streptophyta > Magnoliopsida > Asterales > Asteraceae > Artemisia > Artemisia argyi. The sequence continues at coordinate 55,494,601 of CM060691.1, forward strand.
GGTGCAAGTAATATTGTATAACTATTATTATGTCTCTTGTGAACTGCGTCTTTGTAGAAGAACATCAAGTGGTGTTGGGTTGTTGTGTGGTCTTGTATGGTCCGATTACTTTAATAGGATTAAGCAAATACTTAAGTGTAAGCGGTTTGTTTCCGTGTATAGAAAGTGATTATGAAAGCTAATTAAGAATTAAGTTGATTTTGCTGTATCTTTGTACCATTACTTCTCTTATAAAGGGATTTTAAGAAATTTCGTTTTGAGTGAGAAGTTAGTTGATGAACGTAGGTTTGTTGTGGACTTGTGGGTTGATTTCTGTTTAAGTTTTAGAACCCATAGTATTAGTGAGATGATGCTAACACCAATGTGCCAAATTAGCAACCTCGTTTATAAGGCCAAGAGGCACATAATGCCTGGACAGAATGACAGACACTAATAGAGTTTTAAGATGGGATTTTGGGAACACTGTATGTAAGTATAGGTGGCTGGATGTTCGATTGGGTAGTGTTGGACCGTTGGTTTCTCTGATACCTTGATCATAATATGATACAAATGCGGAGTAAAAGATGAGTTACTAGACATTTTTTTTTTACCCACTCAAGTTCGTTTTCCTGGTTCCAATACTAGATTGATCCTTAAGACTGAATGTGGCAATGTGGGGGGTAGTTTCAGCGTCTTTCCTTTCCTTCTGCATGTAACCCTTAACAGTTAAGTGCATAAAAAAGCCTAGAAAGCGTTAACACTTGCATAAAGAAGCAAACAGCCATCCAAAAATCGTGAATAACTTTCACGGTTTTTATCCAAAACCCTTAAAGATGAGTACATAGTCTAAAATTCTCAGTAGTTAAATGCATTGAACAACGTTTATATACAGCCGTAGGATGTTTTTAATTGAAACATGTATGCAGCATTGTGCCCTACTGCCCTGTAGCAAGGGCTTAGACTCTTTGAAGCAGTTTTTGGATTTCTTTTTACTCTTATATTTTGCTGTTACAACGCTTGTGGTTGCAGTAGGAAGGTACTTGGCTGTAACTGGCATCTAAATTACACCATTACTTCTCATGACCCCATATTGGTCGATGGGGATACAATCATGAGAAGTTGTGTACTATTGGTCAATGGCATCTAAGCTACTGGTTGGATGGGTAATTTGCCTTGACCAGGTCAAAGCGTATGTAACTGATATCTGAAATTTCTGGAATGCCATTGTGTGCCTGAGCTAGCAGTTTGTTTTACTGTTATCTTTTATTTTTTGAATGGTGAATTCACACTCATTTTGCGCACCATTTTTCCCCATTGGCGTTTAAACAGCAACCACTTTGTTGTCCTTTTGTGCCTTGATTACCACTAGGTCTTTTCTGGTTTGTTTGATTGCTAACTGCTTCGACTTGTGAACTCAGGAATGGGATATTTGTAATTTATCTTGGAAGGATATGATAGAACTTCTAACCAACTTGTCTTAACCTGGTTCTAGTGAATTTTTTTGTTTTGTGAGGATTTTTAATATGTGGTCATTGCAGACTGATTGGGACGGTGGTTACTACCCCCTTACCCTTAACTTCACCGAAGATTATCCAAGCAAGCCACCAAAGTGCAAATTCCCCCAAGGGTTCTTCCATCCCAATGTTTACCCATCTGGAACTGTTTGTCTCTCAATCCTCAATGAAGACAGTGTAAGAGCTTCCTGTCCTCCTATTAAAACATAAAAAGAATGGTGAATTCCATAGTTGTAACTAAATGCATATCTGCTGTTTCATAGGGTTGGAGACCAGCAATAACAGTCAAGCAAATTCTCGTGGGCATCCAGGATCTGTTGGACTCTCCAAACCCTGCTGATCCGGCTCAAACTGATGGATATCAACTCTTTATTCAGGTAACTGTTATTTGTTACTGTCACCAGAATTTGTTTATATTTTCTCTGATTTGATTTATGCAAAAAATTATGTGCAGGATACTGCCGAGTACAAGAGGCGAGTTCGCCTTCAAGCAAAGCAATATCCCCCTCTCGTCTAGCAGTTTCATGTAGGTTGACATGTCTGATGAAGATTTCATGATTCTCTTAGTCCTTGGTTTGCTTTTTGTGGATATTTATGCAGTCATGATCACATGACATGTCGATGGATTTTCTTGAGAAGGCAAGACCTGTTATTTGTTGACGGTTATCTGTTTCTGATTAAACATGTTTGATGGGTACACACATTGCTTCTATCAAGTGTGTGAATGGATTTATTGAACTATGTTTTGGATCCGTGTAAGCTTTTTTTTTTTTTTTTATTATATAATTATTTATAGTGTGTGATCTGAGAAACTCAGATCGTCTAATGGGGTTGGGCACTTTTAGTTCGATGGTATACAGTAGCAAAGTTTCTCCAGACTAATAACTAGGGGTGTTCATCGGTTCGGTTCTCGGTTCTCGGTTAATCGGTTAAAAAATTTTTTTGGGTCATAACCGAGAACCGAACCGAAAATATCTATAACCGAACCGAACCGAGAACCGAACCGAAGTTCGGTTCGGTTATGGGTCAAAACCGAAAACCGAAATTTGTACTTGAATTACACTATTTATATATTTTTAATTTAATTATATATATTTTTGGCAAAAAAAATTATTTCAAGTATAAAAAAGTGTTTTTTATATTAGTATAAAATTTTAATGGATATTTTTTATATATAAATTAATATAAATATATAAAAAAATACATATTTATATAAATTCGGTTTTCGCTTCAGATAGCTAAACCAATATCCAAACCGAAAACCGAATTTTTAATTCGGTTCGGTTCAGTTTTAACAAGTTCGGTTCGGTTTTTTTTCGATTCGGTTCGGTTTTCAGTTTGTTCGGTTTATTACCCGACCATGAACACCCCTACTAATAACATTGGCTCAAAATCAACAACAAAAACGGTTTAGCAGTGTTATCATTAAAAAAAAAAAAAGCTTCATTAAAAACGGTTTAACTGTACAATCCTTGTGAGAACTTGTTATTTATTCACATTATGTTTGTGTTTGGCGTTAGGTTTACAAGGGTTTATAGAGGCTTAAGTTATTAAAATATGCTAGTTTATAAAATAAGTTGTGTTTGTTACACATATAAAAACTTTTATAAGCCTTTGAAAGAGGCTTATGATGCTTTTATAACTAGTCAAATTATTTAAATACTTATTAAAACATAAAGGTGTATCTAAAACTAAACTTGTCGAGATTGAGAACAGGAATCAACGTCCAGAGATTTACCCAACGTTTTGATAAGACTGAATATTGAACCGCTAATTTAGTGTCAATATAAGAGAGTATGGATATTAAGAGAGCATCTGGTAATAAACTTAGACTACGTTCATTATAATATTTCAGATAACGAGAATCAAACCCGACATGACACAACAATACTAAAACTGCCACTTTAAACTTTTGGTTACATAACTATATTTGTAAGACATCGAAATACCACCTTTAGTCGGCACTGAACGGAATAGTACATTTTGTAGTGCAGTGATTAGCTTAAAGTTCTGGTTCATTCACATGATGTATAGCTGGCCGATTAATGTTTCACAATTTGTCATTTACGTTTATATTTGTAAAACAAAACACGAGTATAACAAAGAAGACGAGCCCAAAACAGCTTTTATGGATAAAAATGAAGTATTGAAATTGAGACTGATGCAACATCTAGATACTTGATTACCCATGGTTCATTAAGATTGGTGATTGGGCTCCTAATTTGATTTTGACATAAGAGGGTATGCAGATAATAAGAACATCATGGCAACCAACTCAAGGATCCGACATCTGTAGCAAGTTTTTTGTTCTACCAAGGACAAAACTAATCAAGAAGCCAAAATCTTTGAAAACCATATAGATAAATGCAAGAAGAAAGAGAAGACCTCTAATATTTGTACTCCGTATTAAAATAGAGAAAAGCTAGTGATTTGGATCGATCTATTCCGCAATTCAAAACATTAACATATGAAAAAGAGAAAATATGAAAACTATATTTCATTACACATGAAACTGATATATATCTACTTTTTTCTTAGATATATCTTACCGCAAACCATTTACAGCAATATATATCAAGCATGCTTGAATCATATCCTTGATCACCTTTTACAACCTGCATAGATCGATTAAAAAACATAAGGGGGGCATAACTCTCATGTTGATGCACAAATATGAACAAATGCAGAACAACCTAACATACAGGGACGGAATCAGGGTGGGTCCCCGAACACCCATGGAATTTTGCGGCGTAGTGTTATTTTTTGTAAAAAACCTTGATTTTTCGTAAATGCACCTGGTCCCAAAAGTTGTGTTCCTCATTTTGTATAATTTTTTGTAAATGCACCTGGTCAAATAACTAGTGTCCTGGTTCTATCCCTGCTAACATACCTCATCAATGACTTAACAACAGCTTGGGGACAGTCCTTAAGCAAGTCGGAAGCCACAGAAGAATAAACGTCAGCTGCAGGCTGTTTGTTTGTTGGTGGGATGAGGTTCAGTACTTTCAGGTTATCAAATTGGAAATTTTCCTTAAAAAGCATCTTATGGGATCGGGATAGAAGCTTCAATTAAAAAAAAAAAAAAGTATGAGAACATTGATTAGTTTTATCGTAACTTGCATATGAACAATAAAAACATATAGATGTAGCTTTGCGCCAAAAACATAAATTGACCATAACAAACAAATTAAAAAAAAAAAAAAAAAAAAAAAAAAAAAAAAAAAAAAAAAAAAAAAACTTTGCAATGACATATTAATTTTTTTTAATTATTTATTATTATTATTATTAAACAAGACATATTAAAGTGGATGCATATATAGTAGCAGTACCTTGACAGTTGATGGGGACAGATGAATGTTAATAGCATGTCTTAGGCCCCGAAGCACAGTGATGAGACGGAGCTTCTGCCGGCGCCTGTGAGCCAAAATCGTTGTGAAAGAGTCAATATGTGCGGTGTCCAGAACAGGAAGCTCAAAAGCCTTGATTGACATTGGCAAAAGACCTTTAAGCTCGAACAACACTAGTTTTGGAGTCAAAAGCACCAGTTTCTCATAAGGAACTCGTTCACAAGGCTTCGTTGATATTGTCAATCTAGACAACTGAGTACCAATCACTTCAAGACCTTCATCAGATGACAACCAGCAGTAAACCAATTTCAAGTTTTCCAAATTGGGAAAACTTGAAAAAGGTTCATAGTTCATTATCCCGACCCTTCAACTAACCAACCCATTAAAATTCAAAAACTTATTAAAAGTTAGCACTCCTTTTAAGGACAGACTAATCAACAAATCACTTGATTTGTTACATGGAAACATATAGTACTCCGAGCATCCAGAAGTTTCAATGCTTACATTACGGACACCTTGCAACAAAGCATAGTCAAAGACCCTAGCCACTTCAGGATAACAAGCAACTTTGGAATTCACACTATCAACCTTTATTAAACCATCACGACCGGCTAAAACCTTATCGATGAATATATTGAATTTATCTGTGTCTCCACCAAAACTAAACACATCGAGATTGAGAACAGGAATTAAAGTCCAGAGATTTACCCAACGTTTCGATAAGAATGAACATTGAACCGCTAATTTAGTGTCAATATAAGAGAGTATGGATATTAAGAGAGCATCTGGTAATAAACTTAGCCTATCTTCTGCTTGATCTTGATAGCCATAATTATAGTAACTTTCGCTTGCTCTATCTTTTCGCTTCATGTTGCTTTGGGGTATGCAAGAATGAAGTTAGGGATAGTTTATATAGTTTCGCTTTATGTAGAAACGTAATTATATTGTATTTATATATATTAAAACCCATCGTCGGTGGGAATAATTTAAACCCGACGTCGGTGGAAATAACATGCAATAACATTTTTGTTTGGGCCTGTTTGATGAGTACATTGAGCAAGTGTTCAGCAGCCCGTTTATTTCTTTTATATGTATATCTAAGGCCCAATATACAAGTACCTTACATGTATAACAACTATTGATGAGGGTAACCTAATGTGATGCACATGTTTATATTTGATGGAAATATAGATATAATGTTTTGTTAAACTGCTGCGATTTTGTAGTCATAGTTACGAACACTTTTAGCAACAACCAGTACAAAACAAATGCACGAACACGCAAAATAAGGCAACCCCGCCGCAGCGCGGCGGGTGCCTACTACTCGTTGTAGTATAAACACTCTTTGGCCCAGCACAAAGTCAGGAGCTCGATTCAGATTTGCTTGTTTGTTTAGTAAAGCCATGTCTTTATTATAATTACATATGTAATCCTACAAAATACATTCAACCAATAGAAATTGATCTTTTACTGTTTTACAATCTTTTATATAATAAAAGAATTACATCATTTCGAATTTTTTTTGACAAAACAATTTTAGTGGAAAAAAATTGGACCAATACTCGATTTTGACACATAGACGAAATCGAGCAATATGATTGGCCAATAAAAAGTCAAAATTGAATTGATTTAGGTTAAACTTTAATAAATTTGGTAAAGAATTTGATTGAGGAAAAAAAACACATAAAAATATAGGTGTCAAATTTATGAAAATAAAAACTTAAAAAAAAAGGAGGTAATTTATTTTTTTTTTTTTATTTATTTATTTTTTTTTATGCAAAGGTGAATTATATTAATGCCAACTGATTTACATCATGAGAATAACATAAAACTGATAATGGACATCACCCATATCAGATACAAAGAATCACAGATACAATCTAAATCAACATCATATATCTATATATCTGACAATACAAGCCAAATCTGATAAGCTATCTACAGACAAGTATTCAGAACATAGAAAACTCATTCTCAGCATCCTCAATCCTCAATGTATCCATTCTCAAGCATTCAATTCACCTTTTTAGCATCTACCATCTAGCTACATTTCCATTGCTTCATTCCACCAAGCCACTCAACCTGCCACCAGAGTAGTCAAGGTGGAAATGAAGAATGGCATTACTAGGAACCCATAACCCATCCATGGGGGGCTCTGCCAAAACAACCTACGTTTCCCTCTCTAAGAAGGGCTTCAGTTGTTTGGGAACACTCTCCCTCCATGATGACCAACCATTGCCACCTATGCCAATGTATTGAGTGGACCAAGCAGGTTCATCTTTCACTCTTCGCTATTCCACTCATCATACACTGGCCGCCCAAACCACTTACCCTTCACAAAGATCAGCCCTACTTTATGGTACATTTCTCTAGATTAGACCTCCTATATCACCACATATCTTGCCAAACTTCCTCCCAAGGCCAAGTTTGACACAGAAATGGGCTCAAATAGGTACAATCATACCAAAGAAACTCCAAGATACAAGGTGCTTAATCAATGTAGTGGTCTGCAAATTCCTATTAGAAACAGATTTGAAGCTTTGTCTTCCATGTTGCAGTTGTGTTTTGGTAGTCATCAAGCTTATCCCAAACACCCCTTACAATGGACAATCATTCCAGCTACTCAACATTCAATCTGAATTTTGTTTTTATAGTGTCTCACACCCCTATTTTAGCTAATCAGCAGATTCTATTGAAATGAATTCCCCATATATTAGCAGCCCTTTTAACAGCTTCAGAGTTTTTTAACATTTAGGTTCATAAGTTTGAGTTGAACTACTTCACATATGTCTTCAAACAGTTTCTTTGCTTCTCTTTTGTCCCCTCTAAATAATCTCTGATTTCTTTCCTTCCAAATATGGTATGTGACTGCTGCCAAACTCAACCTTCTAACAACACTCCAAATATTATTGCCATTTTCCAGTCTTAAGTACTCCGTCACCACATCATCTAGCTTGAAAGATATCATATGAAAATTCAATTTACTCACCATCATTTCCCAAACTTTCTGAGAGAACTTGCACTGGAAATAGGTGATGGTGGGAGTCATTCACTTCATTACATAAAGAGCATAAAATACAAGCTTGAGTACCCCATGACATGATTCTATCTTGAGTTAGAAGTCTTCCAAGCATAGCTAACCACAAACAAAAAGCATGTTTGGGTATACACTATTTAAACCAAATTATCTCATGCCATCTAAGTTCCTCCATGTTTGAGCAAAGTTTATCCATAACATGTTTGACATGAAAGGGAATTAGGTTGTTATCATCCTTTCTCCACATGACTTTATCTTGACTTCCTTCATCTAATAGTGGTGTTTGGATGTTAGTAACTTCCAATCCTGATTCCAACCATTCAGTGGGCCATTTCCAAACACCCTCTTCAATTAATTCCTCAATAGTGATCATTTTTGTCATCCTTGCATCATACAAATCTCTATGAGAAATTTTATCAATTAGCAGCCCATTATCATGCCATCTATCAATCCACATACATATATTTCTTTCATTACCAATTTTAAACTGTAAATTATTTGCTACTTTGTCTCTTATATCCAGTAAGCATTTCCAACTACAACTATCATTTGTATTGTACTGCACATTCCAGATACTATTATCTTTAAACCTCATCATATGTACCCATTTCACCCACAAAGAATCCTTCTTAGATGCAATATTCCATAGATGCTTAGTTAGAAGTGCTTCATTCCATACTTCAAGATTTTTTATTCCTAAACCACCCATATTTTTAGGCTGACAAACTTGCTTCCATGCTACCTTGGCTTTTCCTTTAGCTAAATCACCATTGCTCCACAGAAACCTTTTTAGAATACCATTAATCTCTTTGACAACAGTCTTGGGTAAAAGAAAAACAGAAGCCCAATACATACTCATAGATTCAAGCACTGATGCAATAAGAAGAAGTCTTCCTGCATAGGATAGATATCTACATTTCCAATCCTCAGTTCTACTCTTGATCTTATCAATTATAATTTTGCAGTCACACACACTTAGCTTTTTAGCAACCAGGGGAACTCCCAGATACTTAGTAGGCAGAGAACCTTCTTTAAACTCCATAATGCTCTTTAACTGAACTTTTTCAATACTATTCATGCTACCAAAGAACATTGTGCTTTTGCTGAGATTAGGAAAAAGACCTGAAACTTCACTGAATTCACTTAGAGCTTCTTTAATAATCCTAACTGATATTTGATCACCATGGCAGAAAATCATTAAATCATCTGTTGACATAAATAATGCCTAAAAACATTATTAAGTTTTTATCAATATCTCTATGTTTTGATCATTACAAAATATAACCTCAAAGAACTAAAACTTATGACATAAACAAGTATTTGGTGATTAATATTTCTCTTTACATCCAAATCACTTAAGGTATGAATAAACAAAGTGTTTAGTGCAATGTATGATCAAAGGGGTATTTAATTAACTAATACAAAGTTTATTTAATTATATAATCTTATTATATATTTTTGAAAAACACTTTTGGTAATAAGGAAAAATGTTTTAATCATACTAAATATATGATTTCAAATATTTAACCAAAATCAGTTAGTTTTTCACCAAATAAACTTTCCCCACTAAAAGACAAAGTTTCTGGCCGTTTCAGCTGGGCGGCCCCCTTAATTATAAAGGGCGGTCCCCTTAAAATTTAAGGGGACCGGCCATGATTTAAGGGGACCGGCCACGCTCCTCTGTCAGAAACTTTTGCCTATAAATACCACCTTAAACCTGGATTTTTTCCCCACCTTTTGCACTCCAGAACTTTCTGTTCTAGATCTCCATTTCCAATCTATAAATCCTTTGATCATACATTCTTAAATCTTTGTTTCAAAGTGATCCATACATAATCCATTCAAGTGCAAGAGAAGAATACTTCTATCCCTCAAGACAAGAAGTATTACAACTAGTTGTGATCTCCACATCTAAGTTGTTTGAGCATCATCATTGATTATTATTTCATAGTGTGATTAGTTGTGAATATTTGTTAGAGAATAGTTGAGAAAAAGATAAGTTAGGAAGAAGATTGGTGTGTAGAAGAATTGGTGTGTAGAAGTATTGGTGTGTAGAAGATTGGTGTGTAGAAGATAGGTGTGAAAGAAGTGGTATGATTAAGTAGTGAATTGGTGTGTACTAGTTGTGATCTAGGTGTGAAGATATTGTGGTGTGTAAATTGGTGTGTAAGGTTTTCTCCGCCATAAGGGAGCTTGTTGATATAGTGAAGAAAACTCTCGAGTTAGGTGCTCGGGGAGTGGAGTAGGGCAAGGAAGGTGCCTTGTAGCCGAACCACTATAAATCGCTTGTCTCTCGGTTTGATCTTTCCATCTTTTACTTATTTCATTACTTACATAATTATTGCTTCATAGTATATATACTTAGTGTTGTTCATATTGTGTATAACTAGATTTCATATACCATCGAATCTATATTTTATAAATCAACGAAAACTTTTAAACAATTTGTTTTATAACAATTAAAACGACGTAAAACTATTCAACCCCCCCTTCTAGTTTTCCACAATTGGTATCAGAGCCACGTCTAGCAAGATTTTTAAAATATATTGTATTTTAAAACTTGTAACGATCTATGGAATCTGAAAAATATTTAGAAGGGCAATCTATGCAAAGACCACCACTATTTGAAAGTGATGGATTTTTATATTGGAAAAATAGATTCGAAACCTATGTGAAATCAAAAGATCTTGATCTTTGGCATATTATTACCTTTGGTGATTTTCCTCCTATTCAATATAATGTTGAAACTAAAATGGATGAAATTGTAGATTTTGAAAAACAAAATGATGATTTGAAAAAGAAACTAGCAAAAAATAATGAGGCTAAAATGGTTATTTATAATGCGTTACCACGTAAAGAATATGAAAGAATTTTTATGTGTAAAACCGCAAAAGAAATTTGGGATTCTTTACTAATCACTCACCAAGGTAATAGTCAAGTTAAAGATAACAAAATAGATCTTTTTGTACATCAATATGAACAATTTACGATTCCGGAAGAGGAATCAATTGATAATGCTTTTGCTAAATTTAACACCATCATCACAAGTTTAAAAGCACTTGATGAGACATTTTCTAGTAAAAATTGTGTTAGGAAATTTCTTAGGGCATTACATCCGAAATGGCGAGCTAAAGTCACGGCTATTGAAGAATCAAAGAATTTGATGACATTATCACTAGATGAGCTTATCGGCAACTTGAAAGTCCATGAAGAAATTATAAGAAGAGATTTGGAAATGGTCAAAGTCAAGAAAGAACAAATCAAATCCATTTCTCTAAAAGCCAAAATGGAACCTTGTGAAGATGATGATTCAAGTGACGAGAGTGAAGATGAAGAATATGCGATGGCCGTAAGAGAATTCAAGAAATTCTTCAAGAGACGAGGAAGATTCACTAGATCACCACGTGACGAAAGAAAGGTGTTCCAAAGAAATAGGAGTGATAATTACGTGAAAAGAAAGTGCTTTAGATGTGGAAGTCCAAATCATCTCGTTGGAGAATGTTTAAAGCCGCCGGGTTATGAAAATCAAAGCGCATTTGTTAGTGGAACATGGAGTGATAGTGATAAAGAAGAAGTGGAAAAACCAAAAGAAGAAAAGTGCTTTGTGGCAAATGCAACCGACGAAATATGCCTTGGAATTGACTTGGAGCCTGACGAATGGATCAAGGATAGCGGATGTTCGAGGCACATGACGGGGAATCGCAAGCTATTCTCTACATACAAGGCATACAATGGAGGTAACGTTATTTTCGGTAGTGACTTGCGTGGAAAAATTATTGGCAAAGGTACGATTTCTCAAGACTCACTTACTATTGAAAATGTTGAACATGTAAATAATTTAACATATAACTTACTTAGTGTAGGCCAAATATGCGATAATAAATGTAGAGTTATCTTTTCCGAAGAAGATAGCGAAATAGTTAAGAATGGAAAAATTATAGGTAGAGGTATTAGGAAAGGAGGAGTATATGTTATGAAACTAGGAAACAAACCTGAAGATAGGATATGCCTAACGACCCTAGATGAAAACTCTACATTGTGGCATAGGAGATTAGGACATGCTAACATGCAACAAATACAATCTTTGGCCTCTTAGGAATTAGTTAGAAATTTGCCTAATCTAAAATATGACAAGCATTTTTGTGATGCATGCAAAATTGGAAAACAAGCTCATGCTAGTCACAAAGCTAAGAATATAGTATCCACTACTAGGTGCCTAGAATTATTACATATGGATCTTTTTTGTCCATCCGCTGTGCGGAGCTATGGAGGAAACAAATATACCTTAGTAATAGTAGATGACTACTCACGATACACGTGGACTAGGTTTTTAAGTGACAAAACCCAAGCCTTTGAAAAATTCGAAATATTTAGTAAAATGATTCAAAATAAATTAGGATGCTCAATAGTTGCCATTAGGACGGACCATGGTAGGGAATTTGATAACGAAATACAATTCGGAAAATATTGTGAGTTAAATGGAATATCTCACAATTTCTCCGCTCCTCGTACTCCTCAATCAAATGGGGTAGTAGAAAGAAAAAATAGGTCACTACAAGAAATGAGTAGAACTATGTTAAATGAAACAATCCATTCCACAAAAATTTTGGTGTCACGCCGTAGATACATCGACTTATACTTTAAATAGGGTATCAATTAGAAGAATTCTAGGAAAAACTCCTTATGAGTTATTAAGAGATAGAAAACCAAACTTAAGCTACTTTAGGGTATTTGGAAGTAAATGCTATATTTTAAACACTAAGGACTACCTCACTAAGTTTGATCCAAAATCATATGAAGGAATATTTTTAGGATACTCACAAAATAGTAAAGCATATATAATACTTAACAAACACTCCATGAAAGTAGAGGAATCACTAAATGTAACATTTGATGAAACACCACCACCTCCTAAAACGCTACCTTTAGAAGATGATAATTTAGTCGAAGATGAAGCTATTGAGGTTAGTAAAACAAAACCCATAGGAAATGATAATGAAGACATCCACTTAGAAAATAACGAAACTGTTAATATTAAAGAATCTAGATCACATCCATTAGATAATATAATAGGACATCTTAACCAAAGAACCCTTAGGTCACAAGCCCAAGATAAAAATAACTTCTTTTGTTTCCTCTCAGCAATAGAACCTAAGAATATTAGTGAGGCTTTAAAGGATGAAAGTTGAATTATAGCTATGCAAGAAGAATTAAATCAATTTAAGGCAAATGATGTTTGGGAACTAGTCCCAAATCCAAAGGATATGACCATCATAGGAACCAAATGGGTATATAGAAATAAGTTAGACGAGAATGGAATAGTTACTAGGAATAAAGCTAGGTTAGTTGCCCAAGGTTATAATCAACAAGAAGGAATTGATTATGATGAAACTTATGCCCCCGTAGCTAGACTAGAATCAATTAGGATATTACTTGCCTATGCTTGCGCCCTAGATTTTAAGTTATTTCAAATGGATGTGAAAAGTGCATTCCTTAACGGTTTTATCAATGAGGAGGTATATGTGGCACAACCTCCAGGATTCATTGACTTCGCAAAACCTGATTATGTTTATAAGTTAAAGAAAGCTTTGTATGGACTCAAACAAGCTCCCAAAGCTTGGTATGATCGATTAAAAGCTTTTCTTATTGAACATGATTATTCCATGGGAATGGTAGATAACACTCTTTTCACTAAAAGGAAAGACCCAAATCTCATCATTGTTCAAATATATGTTGATGACATTATATTTGGATCGACTTGTCAAGACATGTGTGATGAGTTTGCCAAAATCATGCATGATGAGTTTGAGATGAGTATGATGGGTGAACTTAACTTCTTCCTAGGATTACAAATAAAACAATTAGATGATGGAATATTCTTTAACCAATCTAAGTACATTAAGGAAATGCTTAAGAAATTTGGCCTAGAAGACTCAAAACCCATGAAAACACCCATGTCTACGGAGGTAAAGCTCACAAAGGACGATGAAGGTGAGTCCGTAGATAACACCAAGTATAGAGGAATGATAGGTAGTTTACTATACTTGACGGCAAGTAGACCCGATATCATGTTTAGTGTCTGCCTTTGTGCCCGTTTTCAAGAGGATCCCAAAACCTCTCACCTAGAAGCGGTTAAGCGTATCTTCCGATACGTTAAAGGCACTATACACTTAGGATTATGGTATCCTAAGGAATCCGGCATAGGAACCATTGTCTATGCGGATTCGGATCATGCGGGAGACTACGTAGATAGAAAGAGTACTAGCGGTATTTGCACGTTTATGGGATGTTGTCTAACGTCTTGGTTTTCGAAAAAGCAAACCGCTCTTGCTATCTCTACCACCGAAGCCGAATATGTAAGCGCCGGAAAGGCATGTCAACAAGCACTATGGATGAAACAAGCTCTCGTAGACTATGGCATTAGGTTAGAAAATGTCCCAATTATGTGCGATAACAAAGGTGCGATAGATTTAAGCAAAAATCCGGTACAACACTCTAGGACTAAACACATAGAAATACGTCACCATTTTCTTAGGGATAATGTACAAAAAGGAAATATATCTATAGAAAAGGTTGCATCGGAAGACAATATTGCGGATATATTCACAAAACCCCTTAAGCGTGAATTATTCAACCACTTGCGTTTAGGATTAGGAATGATGGAACAAGTTGACTAAATTACATTGAATTAATTCTAAGTTATACTTGCATGAAAATTTATTTTTCTTTCATTCCATCTTCTCTGAGTCTAGGAATCTATTTCGCACAAAACTTAAGATTGAGAAGATTTATTTTCTTTGCATAAATTTTTTTAAAAAAAAACTCAATCAATTCTCTCTAATCTTTATTCTCACAATCTAGGAATCACATGAAAATCATTTTCATTGCATTGTTGACTAATTCTAAAAACATTGTATTTCAAAATCATGCATAAACTCTCACATAAATTGTCAAGGTATATAATCTAATATATGTCTTTGACATTCATGATCGAGCAAAAATTGAATCAAGGAGATCATTTGGATTGTTTCTTAGGATCGTTATTTCTTTTTGCTTCTAGGTGTCGAAACAATCACAACTCCACATTTGTTGCATATAGACACTCACTAGGACATATTCACTAGTAATGGTGTCATCTTGATCCATCATTAGTCTTTCACTCACTAATTGCCCTTGCCTTTAATTCAAGATAGGTGCCTTAGGAAGCTTAAGTGTGCTTGCATTTACTTACCTCCTATTGCTTATTATGTGTTGATTATTTGCTCTTGTGCCTATGTGTTTTTGCATGATATCTAATGTTAGATTAGATGCTATATTGCCTAAAGGAATTGAACTTGCTTGAATCCAAGTCCAAAAACACAACCTTTCTGCAAATTTTCTGCCAAAAACCCAATTCTGGCAATCTGGAAATCACCAGATGGGCGGCCCCCTTAATTATGTAAGGCGGCCCCCTTAATTTTAAGGGGACCGCCCCCTAATTAAGGGGACCGTCCATCTGATGGTCGGGTTTACAGAATATTTTCTGCTTTTTAGCCCATTTCAACCTACATTTCCCATTTTTCACCAACACATTTTGTCCTAATCCTCCAAACAAACTTTATCCATCCTTAAACACACAAATCTTACACTATAAATAACCCCAATCCTCAAAGCTCTCCATTCATCCCATCATGAACTCTCCAAACAAACCAAAATCAAAAGCCTCAAGGCTAGCAAGGATGACGGAAAAACCCGTTTGGCGACGAAAAAGTCCTCGAAACAAATCCATCATCACAAATGAAGTTGGAAATCATTCCTCACCACCAACCTCTTATTTCCCAAACTTTGCATCAAACCAACAAAGGCATTCATTTGATCCACTTTACAAACCATACAACATTGGCCAAACATCTTCCTTCAAGCCAAACTACACCTCTCAACCTCCAACAACTTATAATGATCCATGCAAGTTTGATCAACCATCAAACTACAATTCCAACTACTCAAACCCAACTCATCCATACCAAACCTATGATCCCCTCCACATTGCCACGGAAAAACAAAAGTTCCGTGATGAAATAAACCAAATCCATGATCTTAGTGATCTCCTTGCTATGCATCTTGCACAACGCAACAAAGGGCTACCTCCATCATCACCCTATGCAAATTGCCTTCCCCACTCTCTTAACTTGGATCAAGTTACAAATCACACTCACTTTTGCCCTTGTTGCATATTCCTTCAAAAACAAATCCTCTACTTGAGTGAAGATATTTCTTGGATTGAATATCTTCTCACTCGTAATCATCCAATACCACCCTTAACACGATACAACATCGTGAGATCCACTTCTTCCGCTCCATACAACACCCCATATCCACCTCAATCAAACATCTAAGCTCCATGCTTATGTTTTCCTTCAAGCAAATAAAACAAATCAACCATGGGTTGCAAGCAAGTCCAAGTGCTCTCTTAGGCAATATAGGACTATATCTTTTATTTTGTTTTATTGTAATCAATATGCTACAAGCATATTGAATGTTGTTATGCTAATTATTTCTATCATGCTTGAATGAATCTATTTTTATTTGCATAATTGTTGTTTTTGCATATATATGTGTGTTGTTCTCTTCAAAATATTTTTGTAGCCAAGATTCCAATTGCTCGTTCCCTTTGTGCTCTCAAACGAGGGGGAGCATACATCAAGGGGGAGTTCTCTACCCGTTTAAACTTCTTTCACGAAGATTATTCGGCCTAACCTTTTTGATTTTACAAAAAGGGGGAGAAGATAAATGGTAAACTCTATAATACTTGTCTAATAACAAGTTTTAAATCTTTTGAGTTTAAGGTTTTGTAATAATAAAAAAGGGGGAGATTGTTGACATAAATAATGCCTAAAAACATTATTAAGTTTTTATCAATATCTCTATGTTTTGATCATTACAAAATATAACCTCAAAGAACTAAAACTTATGACATAAACAAGTATTTGGTGATTAATATTTCTCTTTACATCCAAATCACTTAAGGTATGAATAAACAAAGTGTTTAGTGCAATGTATGATCAAAGGGGTATTTAATTAACTAATACAAAGTTTATTTAATTATATAATCTTATTATATATTTTTGAAAAACACTTTTGGTAATAAGGAAAAATGTTTTAATCATACTAAATATATGATTTCAAATATTTAACCAAAATCAGTTAGTTTTTCACCAAATAAACTTTCCCCACTAAAAGACAAAGTTTCTGGCCGTTTCAGCTGGGCGGCCCCCTTAATTATAAAGGGCGGTCCCCTTAAAATTTAAGGGGACCGGCCATGATTTAAGGGGACCGGCCACGCTCCTCTGTCAGAAACTTTTGCCTATAAATACCACCTTAAACCTGGATTTTTTCCCCATCTTTTGCACTCCAGAACTTTCTGTTCTAGATCTCCATTTCCAATCTATAAATCCTTTGATCATACATTCTTAAATCTTTGTTTCAAAGTGATCCATACATAATCCATTCAAGTGCAAGAGAAGAATACTTCTATCCCTCAAGACAAGAAGTATTACAACTAGTTGTGATCTCCACATCTAAGTTGTTTGAGCATCATCATTGATTATTATTTCATAGTGTGATTAGTTGTGAATATTTGTTAGAGAATAGTTGAGAAAAAGATAAGTTAGGAAGAAGATTGGTGTGTAGAAGAATTGGTGTGTAGAAGTATTGGTGTGTAGAAGATTGATGTGTAGATTAATGGTGTGTAGAAGATAGGTGTGAAAGAAGTGGTGTGATTAAGTAGTGAATTGGTGTGTACTAGTTGTGATCTAGGTGTGAAGATATTGTGGTGTGTAAATTGGTGTGTAAGGTTTTCTCCGCCATAAGGGAGCTTGTTGATATAGTGAAGAAAACTCTCGAGTTAGGTGCTCGGGGAGTGGAGTAGGGCAAGGAAGGTGCCTTGTAGCCGAACCACTATAAATCGCTTGTCTCTCGGTTTGATCTTTCCATCTTTTACTTATTTCATTACTTACATAATTATTGCTTCATAGTATATATACTTAGTGTTGTTCATATTGTGTATAACTAGATTTCATATACCATCGAATCTATATTTTATAAATCAACGAAAACTTTTAAACAATTTGTTTTATAACAATTAAAACGACGTAAAACTATTCAACCCCCCCTTCTAGTTTTCCACATCATCAGCAAAGCATAGATTAACTAACTTCAAATCTTTGCATCCATGGTGATATTTAAATCCATTACTACTTCTAATCTTCCTCTGTAATAGCAGAGTTAACATTTCCATTACCAATGTGAAAAGATATGGAGATATTGAGTCTCCTTGTCTTAATCCCCACCCACCTTTGAAATAACCATGTCTCTCTCCATTAATGCATACTGTAAAAGCAGAGGTTTCCACACCTTTCATTATCCAGTCAACCATTTGTGATGAAAACCAAAAGACATCAACACGGTTCTCAAACACTTCCAACTAACTGTGTCATATGCCTTTGTAGGTCAATTTTCATAGAACATCTTTTTGGACCATTCTTCCTTCCATATCCTTTTAGAATTTCTTGAGAAAGCATGATGTTGTCCTGAATTAATCTACCAGGAATGAAAGCACTCTGATTGATTTGGACAAGTTTTTTCAATGCTCCTTTGATTCTATTAGTAAGTACTTTACTGATGCACTTGTAAAGTACATTACAACATGCAATGGGTCTGAAATCAGAGACTTTAAGAGGTGTTTGGATCTTAGGCACTAGTGTGATCAGAGTTGCATTAAGTTCTCCTAGTAACTGCCCAGTATCAAAAAATTCTTTCACAGCTGCACAAACATCTTTTCCAACCACATTCTAAGCTTTTTTAAAGAATCTTGAAGTATATCCATCTGGCCCAGGAGCTCTATTATCCCCAATATCAAACATAGCTTCTTTGATTTCCTTTTCTCAGACTTCCCTTACCATATGATTAGTATTTTCTTGAGTTAGAACAGTGCTGAAGAGATCCTTACTAAGTCTTAGATCACTCACACTTGATGTACTTCCCAAGAATTGTTGAAAATGTTTCACAAATTGGTTAGGAACTTCTTCCTTTTCATATCTCACCCCATTCTCATCACATATAGACTCCACTCTATTCCTATTTCTTCTACCTTTGATCACTTTATGAAAAAATGAACTATTTTTATCTCCAACATTTAACCAATCAATCCTAGCCTTTTGGGCCAATAATTTCTCCTCATCTTGTACAGCCTCATTATACTCTAACAAAGCTTCAACTACTCCTTTCTTCATTTCTTTATTATAAGGATCTTTCTCAGTTAGAGCTTGGGCTTCTTGCAATTTGACTTTCAACTTTTCAACTCTAACAGTTAGGTCTCCATTTTTCCAATTCAGCTTATTCATAAGAGGCTTCAAACTTTTCAACTTCTTGATCAAACAATACATATAGCATCCAGTCACTTGATTTTTCCATCCTTCAGTTACTATAGGTATAAAATCAAGTTTATCTGTGGTGTAGTTTGCAAACCTGAATGATTTAGGTTTCTTCTGCCAATTAGTAGGGATAATCAGGATAGCAGGTGAGTGATTTGAGATGAGAAAAGGTTGGAACACAGCATGGCTATTAGGCCATTCTTTTAGAAATTGATCATTCACCATCACTCTGGTCCATGTATAAAAGAAGTCGGTGCTTCCAATATCATCAATTTCCACCAGGTTTACACAATCTTGAAAGTCTTGCATATCTTCAGTTATAATGGACCCTCCATTTGAATGCTAAGAGGAGGTGATTAATAAAACATTAATGGTTGAATTTCAATTAGAGTTCGTTTTCTATTATGGTGACTATTGTGCCGTCGAGTAACACCCAGTTTGAATTCCGCTGCATCATTGAATTGGGGGTGTTACATATTTGATCAAATATTGCCCTAAATCGTTCCTTTTCTCATTTTAGGTACTTTTGGAGTGAAATCTGGAAAAAGGAAGCATTTTGGACGTTTTTGGAGCATAAAAGTGAACAAAACGGCAAAGTTTTAATTTTCCTTGCTGGGAACAGTACCTGACAGCGTCAAGAACTTCTACATGATGGCGTCAAGAGTAACAAAATAGGTGGATGTGGACAATACACGTGACGATCCAGAGAGTTTTGTGCATAGGAGATGACGACGTCACCCAAGGCCGTCATGGTCCAAGTATTAGTGACGGCCCAGAACAATTTTACACATGACGGCGTCACAAGTGGATCTAGGCAATACGATTTCTATTATGGCGGCGAGTTGACGGCATCACAACCCAATACATGACGCCGTCACCCTGTATAATCTATATATAGTTTTCCGAATTTTATTCATTGGTGTGCAACTTTAAGGGAAAAACCCTAGGTCGAATTTTCTAGCTTTTTCAAGGGTTTCAACCCTTTGAATCTTTCATGTTCTATTAAAGATAAGTACTCTTTCAATTCATTCAATATGTCTATGTGTTGTTTGAATATATCTTACGCTTGTCTGCAATTTAACATGCTCGACTAGATTTCTTTTGTGTTTGCTTAGATGTAGTGAAACCTAGATGTTACTTATGGGTTGATTGTTTGTTTATAGTTGTTACGGATGATTGTATTCGATGTTAGGCTTAAGAAAACTGGTAGACTTCCATTGGTAACTTGCTTGAACGTCTTAAGAAACATGATCGGAGGTGTACTACGATATTTGGTTGTATTTAATGCGTAGGAGAATTCTAATGATCCCATGTTAGGAGCTTCTAACGGCTCGACATAGGAGTGAAGTAGGATCCTACAGAGTTAGGGAATATTGTACACGGCCCTACGACTAGTATTAAAGAATATGACCCGTCATCCATGCAATTATAACAAACTATCAACCTGTAAAAGATATCTAGGGAGTAATGAAATCTAAATAAACACAACTTTCCCCATCATTGTTTACACCATAATAGTATAATTAGTTTAATTTTCATTTCTGTCATTTTATTTTGATTGCATCTTAGTTATTTGGTTTAGTTGGCTAGCAACTAATTCCGCCCACTCTTCCAAAACCCGAGATTTTAATTGCTTTTATAAAATATAAAAATACAAAAAGAACCATCTCTCACCTCTAGACTTAGTTTAAGAGACTTTCTAATCCTAGCGACACTATTCCTGAGTTGAACGATCAATCCCCCGGTACTTGTCACTATACTATACTACAACGATCAGGTACACTACCTGATGGGGGTTGTAAGCTTCTCGAGATCCCTCGAGAGGTAAAGCCTGGTGTGATTCCTACGTATCATTACTTCACAATTTTCATTGGATTGACTTCCAATGATTTGACAACCTTCATAACTCTTCTAAATCATTAGAAACCTCAACTTTTGTATGGTAGAACATCATATCCAAACACTCCTTTCCACAATTCTTCAACTCTATAAATTTGACCATCTTAGAACACTTCCAAATCACACCATCACCATCTTAATCTCTGCATCTAATCTTATACACCACCATTCTGACAATGACAAAGTCAACAATCACCTCTCCACCATCCCGACCCATTAGGAGAACCACATGAATAAGTGTAAAACCATTTTGTTGCAACACCACCATCAACCTTAGCTCCTCATCTTCGGATGAATCACCACTCATCATTTCCTCACCTATCAAAGACGAAAACTTTCTTAATCTTGCAACTCCCACACCATCACCTAAATTCAATCAAGATATCACCACTCCACCACCAACAAAGACACCCATTGATCCAAGTCCACCACTGGCTCCAACTCAACCATCCAAGTCTCCATCACCACCTAAATCACCAAAACTTGAACCAATGGAACTCTTTAGAACTCCACCAACATCACCACATACTTTCCTAGACAATCTTGAGGATATTCTACCTAGATCACAAAATCCACCACCATTGCCTTCGTTTGCTTCTAACGAACGAATGACACATGAATAAACACGGGCATTCTTTGAGCCAAATGTCCCCTTTGAACAAGAACCACCACCACAAGAACAACCTTCACAACCTGAACCCTTGTTGTTCCACCCCATCTACAAAGACATCCATGGACCCCTCTATGAAGAACCTCACCAACCACGACAAACTCAAGTATCACAACCACAATCTCATTCCCACCTCTTTGAGTCCCTCTTTCCCTCATATGAGGAAATTGAGGCGTCGTTATGGAACAAACCTCCAAACTCCCACGAGGAAATCAACGACTGCCTTGATAGCCTCTATGCTTTCAAAAGCATGGTGGATAATCATCCCCATCAATCCATGGAGTTTCAAACCACCTTGCTTGCATCCGTTGTAAACCCTTCCTCCTCCAAAGAAACCGCCACCATTCCACCACCTCAACCATCATCCCATGATCAAATCCTACCCAATCCCCGCCATGGTTGCTCACATTGTGAGCGGGCGGCTAAAATAAGTGAGAGCATAAAAATCATGCTCCACCAAGTCCAAGATGAAACCCGATTTGCTCTACAACACATTCTTGAACGTTTGGATGCTCTCTCACACCCAAACGACTCTTAGAGCGAACTATGGAGGCTTTGCCCCATTTAGGAAAATGTTGGGAGACATCCACTTATAGAAGTAGGATTTTATTTCTTTGTTATTTTTTCTTTATGTTTTTTTTTTTAATTTCTAAAAGTAGGAAGATATTTTTCATTTCTTGTCTTTGACTTTTAAAAAGTCAAATTTTACTTGGAATGACATCTTTTCTACTATCATGATTGCATTGTTGGTTGACCTTATATGAGTTGTGATTGTGATTGCTTCTATTCTCATATTATGTTGTGACTACACGATTTGTCGTGTGTAATTATCACCAACTAACTCTTTTGTTGTAGGTTCAAAATCCATGTTTCCTAACTTGGCACTCCATTTAGGGGGAGTATTGTCCAAGGGGAAGCAATTGCATTTTTTCACTTCGCAACTCTTCTTTTTGGTTCGACAAAAAGGGGGAGAAAATATATTTAAACTTATATTCTTAAATGGTTTTCATCAAATAAGTAAAATAAGTTTAAATACAAAACTTTTAAAGACTTAACACTATAATTAGTGATTTACTTAAAAATAAAGTTTATGTTTTGTCATCAACAAAAAGGGGAAAATTGTTAATACAAATATCGCCTAAAAATGTTATTTATATTTTATGATCTTTGCTAAGTTTTGTTAACGAAAAAGTGTAAACTTTAGTTTTTAGTAAAACATGATTTTAGTTTTAGTCTTGCATAACTAGACTTTCCTTGCTACATTTACATTTCACATTTAACATAACATTTTCATATTTTCAAATATAGAAAATGTAACATGTGCATTTATGGAAAGATTGAGTGTTTGACTTTCCATAAGACTTCTTACACATTATAGATGCTCTCTTACTCTATCTATTGTGTGTTGACTTGAAGAAGCTTGATTTGACATTGCTAGATATGGAAAGATTTCTTGAAGACTTTGACTGTCAGACACTGGCGGAACCCTGGGGTTACAAGGGCGGAACCCTTGTTTGGGTTCCGCCGGATCCGCCAGTGGCCTGGTTTCTTTGGCTATAAATACCAAGTCACTTGCAAGAAATCTTTCATCACTTCTCATATATACTTTGCACATACATATTCATATCATTCATCTAACTCATTAACATTTCATTTGTGTGAAGTTCTCTTGTAGCAAAGAAGTTCACAAGTTCATATCAAAGTTACAAGTATTCAGCACAACGTTGCAAGACTTGTTAGCTTAGCATTGTGTAGACTTCGTGTAGTCTATACTTCATTTGATTGTGTATATTCAGTAGTGATCGGTTAGTATTTTAGGCCTTAAAATACATATTGTGACGGGAGTGGTTGTACCCTTGTAAAAGAACTCGACATCTAGCTTTGTTTCGGTAATCTTGTGTAAATGACTTGTAAGGTTTTCTCCGCCGGTGAAAGGAGCTTGTTGACTAGTGAAAGAAACTCTCGAGTTGGATACTCGAGGCGTGGAGTAGGGCAAGGAAAAAGAGTCCTTGTAGCCGAACCACGATAAACTATCGTGTTGTGGTTTGATTGTTTCTTTCGTTACTCTTGCATATTATATATTGTCTTGTAGTTTAGATCTTTGATTAAGCGTAAAGTTTCACAAGACAATTAACTTAAAAACCGGTAAACTATTCAACCTCCTTTCTACTTTTCCACATAAATGATTAAGTATCGATTCTCATGAATAATATAATAAAACAAGTCAAATAAATAAGATAAATGATGACACTAAAATGTAGTTATTTGAGTTCATCACTACTCAAGTAAAAACTCGAGTCGTGTTTCATAATAATCACA
This sequence comes from Artemisia argyi, assembly GCA_030686995.1. Lineage (NCBI taxonomy): Eukaryota > Viridiplantae > Streptophyta > Magnoliopsida > Asterales > Asteraceae > Artemisia > Artemisia argyi. The sequence goes on from CM060691.1 coordinate 55,518,777, forward strand.
TAATCAACTCCCTACGACCACATGAGAGTCTTTTACCTAAAACTACATGTATCAAAGGGTCATTTCCCCGATGGTCGTCTATGTTTTATTTTATTTTATTTTTTCCTTTTTAGTTGATTTCATGAACCAAATGTAGCCCGTTCTTTACGCATTCAAAGTCCAACCCAATGATCAAAACTACTATCCTTCAAAAACTTCAACCTTGTGGCTAAGCCAACAACCTCTTCTCTAAAGATGGATAAAAAGACAACTTGTTCATTGTCCCTCTAGGAAAACAACAACGACACTCAATCTTGCTGGAGTTTGGCTCAATTCATTGTCATGTCCAAATTAAAATGTAATACATTAGTTATTATTAGAGATCTAGTATTATTTTAGCTAAAAACATAACATAATGGAATTTCATAACATATTTGATATCTAGCATAATTACATAAAATCAATCAAAAAACAAATCAACGTATGAGAAACGTTTCGGGCATCACCATTTTAAGTAACACACTACCACTACTATAACGTACTACCAAAACTAAACTACAAACCACCATCGAAACCACGAAAGCCAGACCACCGATGGAACAACAACGAACATAACACTAGAGCGGAAACCGCGAAACGTACAACCAAAAACCACCAAAGAACTGAAAACCACCAACGAAACTCACGACACCACCAAACCACCGTCCTACTAAAACCAAAAACAAAATCATCATCAAAACAACCAACGAAGACGTGTGTGTGTGTGTGTTTCCTAGGGTGTTATTCATAGTGTTTTGAGCGTGTGGGGTGTAGAAATTGAGAATTCAATTTGCAAGTACATGATCTTCAATTGTCGCTCCTAGCTAAGCTGACCAACCACAAATCCATCCAAAGACGTCCAAACATAGCCTTAAAAAAATAGACACATGATCTTGACACACATTGTAGCACATTTGTCTTGCAACTACATTACACAACCACACACAAAATATTATCTAGATTTAAAATTTTTTAAGAGTAAATTGCAAAAAAACCTCCCTCTGGTTTGTCCAAATTGCAGATTGAGTCCTCGAATTTTTTAAAGTGTAGGCACAGTCCTAGTGAGAAACTTTTGGTGTGGATATAGTCCTTGGCTCAAAGTGAAATGACCAAATAGCACCCCCTCCAACCCCAAGACAAATGATATTTTAGTCATTTCACTTTGATTCAGGGACTATATGTACACCAAACGTTTCTCACAATGATTGCGTCTGGTAGAGACCGGATTTGCAATTTGGAAAGGTTGTTTTTACAATTTACTCATTTTTTAATCTGCCTTAGAAAAGAAAAAGGAAAAGAAATTAACTTTGTGGCATGTATCATTTTATAGTTAGATCAAGTTGTAGCACCTTTCGCACCTCCCTCGTGCGATATGGTGTTTGACACTATGAGCACATTTTAAAAAGGTGCATTGCATATGTCAATGTCAGTTGACAAATTTCTCATTTCTCTAATTCATGACCGTATGCATTATTACATAAGACCTTTTTCAATATTTTACAATAATGTATCATCGAAACCAAACTACAAACCACCATGGAAGCCACACCACCAGCGGAACAACTAATAACACAACGGAAACCGCAAAACATATAACTAAAACCCACCAAAGAACTGAAACTACCAATGAAACTCACGACACCACCAAACCACTGTCCTACTGAACCAAAAATGAAACCACCATCGAAACGACCAACAAAAACATGTATGTGTTTCCTAGGTGTTATTCGTAGTCTTTTGAACATGTTGTAGCAATTGTGTATTCAATTTGCAACTACATGATGTTTTCGATTGCCACTTCTAGCTAAAGCTAACCAACCACAAAATCCACCCCAAAGATATAACATAGACCGGTAAAAAAATAGACATATGATCTTGTCACACATTGTAGCTTCTTTGTCTTGCAACCACATTACGCATACCGCACACAAAATATTATTAAGATTTATTTTTTTTGAATCTGTCTTAAAAAACAATAATATATATATATATATATATATATATATATATATATATATATATATATATATATATATATATATATATATATATACTAAAATTTATATAATAACTTATGAATATCAGCTCAAGAAACATGTGCATTTATGTTTGTTACATTTTTCGCTTCTAAATCTATAATATACCTATGCATTATCTCCCAATTTACTAGTTGACAAATGCAGTGAAATGTATAGTCAAATGCAAGGTTTTCAAGATCAGGATCCTGTTCAGGATCGTTGTCGTCTTTGCAAGATCGTGATTGTAAGATCGGATGGAGATCATAAGATCCTACTATAATATCATTTTCTTAATAGTTTTGTAATATTATACAAATTTACAAATTATTATATATCATAAACACAAAATTATATGAATGTTCCATCGAATAGTTGTCCTAAATTATGATTATGAAATGTTTAATAAGATTAACATGTTGTTTTTTAAATTCTACAAAAAAATAATCCAGAAATTTGCAGTTTTTTAGTTTGTTATCCGAGAAAAGTAGGATCGGATCGGATTAGATTAGATCTTAAGATCCTATGGTCAATATCGAGATCTTATAAAATCTTAAGCTTTCAAAGATCCTATGTAAGATCCGAATCATTTTTACTTTGCAGTATTGTAAAATCATAAAATCCTAATCCTAATCCTCACAACCATGATCAAATGTATTCATATAAATACCTCTTGGTATCTAGTAAACAAATTGCACCAAAAAGTTCACCTATATATTAAGGTAACTTTATTTCTCATCTTCTTAATGTTTCTCTCTAATCCATTTTGAAAGTTGTTGACTATAACAAAATTTACGATAAAATGATAAAACTAGTTATGTACTCCGTATCATTTTATAGTTAGATCCACCTTTTGCACCTCCCTCGTGCGAGATTGTGTATGACACTATGATCACGTTTTAAAGAGCCTTATCAAGTATGTCGACATCGGTTAAATTTCCCACTTCTTTAACTCTCGACCGTATGCATTATTGAATACGATATTTTATTTCCATATTTTACTCAAAGAATCTAATCCCAAAAAAAAAAAAAAAAAAAAAAACATATAAAAAAGACACATAACAAGTCGTTTACTTAACGCGACCCCATAATTGTATTCGATCATCATGTCTGGTGGTATTGCTCGTGGTCGTTTGACTGAAGAACGCAAAGCTTGGCGCAAAAATCATCCTCATGTTTGTTTTTATTTATTTCTTTGTTATTCCTAACCCTTATATATTTATACATTCGAATTTATATTTATATTGATTTGATTGGTGTTTTAATTAGGGCTTTGTGGCTAAGCCTGAATCACTTCCTGATGGTACTGTTAATTTAATGGTTTGGCACTGTACCATCCCTGGTAAAGCTGGGGTAAGCCCTTTTTTATTTTATTTTATTTTATTTTTTCACTTTTTTATCTAGCTAACTTGCTTTTAAGGTTGTTGTGTTGATAAGTAAGCAGTTTATATGATTTAGTTGGTGGTCATTTTGGATGAGCTTATTTAGCATGCTTATGAGCTTAATTGATTTTGGAAAAGCCGATAAGCTCACTCTTTGGAGCTTATGACCTTATCAACATCAGTTTATTGGCTTAAGCCAATAATCTCAGGTATATAAGCTCTAAAAATTGAACTTATTGACTTTTCCGAAAATAAGCACGTAAGCTAGCTAAATAAGCTCATCCAAACGCCCTGTAAGTTGTCATTTTGGATGTGTCTATTAATATAGATTAGAATTTTCCTTATATTAGTCTTAAAAGTTATATAGTGTTAAACAGCGTACAAAAGTGTATATAATGGAGAAATAGGATTAGGAACTGAAAGAGAAGATTGAGAGTTTGGTTAGTTTGTTCATCTCTGCAAATGAATACAACCAATGTTGCAAAAACAGGCCTAGTAGTCAGCGATTACAAGCTAATTGGCCTTATACCTTGTCGATCTTAGGATAATCGGCCAAAAAATCAATGTGGTCAAAGCCGGTCACACAATGGTCAAGGATCCGGCTAATTGGCCGAATCGTCCCAATCGCTCTACGTAGGTCTTTCTAAATTCAAATTAAGGCTTCTACATAGTTTGGGCCAGTTTTTAAGTAGTTGAATTATTATGTTTAATTTTTTATGTTTGAATTTTGAACTATTTGAACTTTGAAGTATTAGAAGTATTATGTTCATGTCATACATATAGCTTTGAAATTTATGTATAGATAATTCCAATCCGATTAATGCCAGCCTAGGCCGATTACTAGCTACAAGGTAGCGAGCTTATATATTGAGCACGATCACATACACTACTCACGTCCGTTAACTATTCTATTGCGTGCCTGCTAACTTGCCACTCTCATTTGTAATTTGTAAATCCCAAATGACACATATATCCAATTTTGTATACATAGCCTTTAGAGATGGCAATTTGTGCCCAAAATCATAAAAATGGGCTTCTATGGGCTAATTTATAAAAGATTTGGGCGCATTTGGCCCCCTCTATTTTTTGAAATGGGCATCTATGGCCCTTTCAAGCAGTGGCGGAACTTGAACATTTATTTTCGGGGGGCCGAATTTATTTTGGGAGGGCCGAATCGGAGATTTGTTTGTAAATTCAACTAAATTACCCCTAAAACCTATAATATTTACACTAGTTGCCGCAACTTTTTTTTTTTTTTGGGGGGGGGGGACCCTCCCCTGCCCCTTAAAAGGTCCGCCCCTGCTTTCAAGAGTTAAATGGGCATTAACGGGCACATATTTTCTCTCAATTGGAGAACATTGCAATTGTTTTTAAAAGAGAAATTATAAATATAATATTTAGTTATTTAAATATAAATGAGGTGTTAGGTTTAGGGAACTTTTTTCGTCGTTTTGGGTCTTTTCTAAAGCGATTGGTGTAACATGAGTCTGTTTGGCCTGTGCTTGTTTAAGCCCCGTGCCCGTTTGGGCCCGAGCCCTCCTGCCCCGCCCGTTTTGCCACCTCTATTATCCTTCCACTTCCATTTTGTTAACCGTCTCTTCAAAATATCATTTTTATTCTCGATCATAGGTTCTCATAATGAATGAGTAACATAGCTATCACCATAGATGTTGACTACTCTGATCTTATTTTTGACCCTTGAAAAAGTCAGCAAAATCGGTTTTCGTATGTAAGCTTTCCAAACATTGATGGAGATTGACTGAGTTATTAAGCAGAAGATATTACTATTCATGTTCGAGTTACAAACTTTAATGGCAACGTATGATAATCTTTGGTTCTGTGAATGTAAATGAGCACCCGCTCAAACTATGAAAATCGAATTATTGCTTGCAAACTAGCACCATATGTCCATATGCAACAGTTGCATCTGTATTAATGCTCTTGTAAAGCTCTTTTTTGCTAAAGGGATTTTGGAATATATGTAGATCCACCAGCAAGTGCGCCATGATATGCCATTCTTTCAACTGAGTATCAAAAAGAGTTATTTCTAAAAAGATTCTGTTTGTTGTTTTACCTTTTGTCCCTTAACATCACCAATGGGGATTGGCTTGAGGTTGTCAACTAATTATGAGCTACTGTTCTTGGTTCCTTCGATTGAAAATTGCTTCTTAACAGCCATGTAACACAGTAGTTGATTCTTCCCGAATATCATGGTCTACAACCAACTTAACTTTAGGTAATAAAAAACCATCCAAATAAAGACATTAAGACACACAAACACTTGCTGAAGTAAACGACTCATGAACTGTGAGGTTTACATGATCAGGATAATAGTGGTATGCCCACGGGCGTACTAGAGTGACTTTTGTTATTCACGATTTGAGGTACATGCTAACCATTAGTCCATTACATAAAAGATGTATATAAATAGGGGAAATTCTAACAGGATCCTTCCTCTCTAGGTTACTTAATCTGAAATCAATTTAATCCCAAGTGTGTGAGGCCTAAATATCTCCATGCATGCAAGTCCATGATCCCCCCCCCCCCCCCCCCCCCCCACCCCCCACCAACAAGGATCACTACCCTTTGATATGCATGGGGTGCTGCTCCCTCGACTTTTGCACTATGTTGTGAGTGGGACTCCATCCAGGCGCTTAGTCGCTCTCGGGCTCCAGCTTCGTGGTGGCGACTAAGCCATTCTCTACAACATAATACTAGTGCCTTGACTATTTGAGTTGTCTTTAGCTTTCTTTAAGACATTTGCTTGTCATCTCTTTCTTTTTACCAGCTATTGGGTCCAACATCTCGCCATGGATAAGGTTATCAAGTGCATGGGGCAACCGTGAAATCTCTTGATTTTCAATCTCTACATGACTACATTTGTTTAACCTTACATTCTGATATAAATATATAATATGCACTTTAAAACTCATAATTCCTTGCAATTGTTCCCCTGCTTCATTGCTAATTATTTTTACCTCAACGGTTGGTGATTCAAATTTTTGGTGACCAATACCATAATCAAGGGTTGCTTCAAGCATGTTGTTTAAAAAATATGATTGCTATTCAGGAAAGGTTAACCGCTCAGTGTTGTACTGAAATCGAGGGCTCGTTTATGTGGTCGATAGCCCTTCCCATGCAGCTCCAACCAAAAATCTCGAAAAAGCAGCCTTGTTCCCCCACTACTACTAAAAGGCTGATCATGGAGGGTCACAAATTTAAGTATTGGCACTCTTGAGTTTGAACCAGCAGTAATAAATTTAATTGCTTTGTTGTCAATTCTGACAGGATTATTGGCAGTGTTGGTAATCACCTTGTGTTCTGAGGTGCATATACCTCTAGTAAATTTCTTGAAGTTATCGGTCACGGTGTTACCTGCGTAGGGAGAACACCGGTTGACTTTTAACAGCAAACGCGGTTATGACACTTTATGACCATTCTGTAACATGCCAATAACACCATGAATATTTGAATTGCGCAATAAATTTCTCCAATTTTCAATTGATCTAACATTTTTCGACTTATAGCAAGATTTGTGTTTCTTTTCTTATTTTGTGTATCTTCATTAATACACAGAACAAAGACCAATACCTTAACTGAGTCAGTAAAGATCAAATCTGTCATATCTTTTGTTTTCAAATAATAAGCTAAAGTTGGGCAATTTGTCTTCAGATTTTAGATACGAGCAGAGATTCTCAAACATTATTTCTAAATACTCCGGTCAGCTCTATTCCAAATATCGTCTACATCCTATCTTGAAAAGGTAAACCTGGATTTTTTAGTTAAGATTCTATCGATCATTAAAATCATTCCTTTATAGAATTTGTGTCACAAGCTGCTCACAGATTAAACCTTGAGTATTCAAATCAGTCATCGATTTTATAAATTTTAGTGAATATCTGTAGTGCATATAGCTCTGTAACCAACTGACCAATGATGCAACTCATATCAGTTAATACCATATGACCAATTAGGTAAGCTGATTAGTGGAGAATAGCTCACGAAGTTGTATAGAACTGGGAAATAGGGTTTGGAATCGAGAGAAGACTGAGAGTTGGTTACCTGGATATTTGTTCATATCTGTAAATGAATAGAATTTGAACTTGTATACACATGTACACTACTCGTGGTCCTTATCTATCTCATGCCATCTACTATCTACATACACCTATTTCCAAATTACACATACACAACACCAAATTGCATTATCATTTCAAAAAGCAATGTCAAACAACCCTTGATTACATGGCAGTTAGGGGTTGATGGCTTAGCTTTTGGTACTATTTAATGAAGGACGTTTTATTATTGGATTTTGTAATTGGTTGCCTTATTTTATACTATAGCAATCCAAACTGCTGATCATGTCCAGTGGTAGTATAATTACATTCCCTATAACCTGTGTGCGAAAAAAGCAGTAAGTGGGGTAGGTTGTCAAGTGGCGTTCTCTGGTTAGATTACTTAGTTGAGGAGTAGGTGGAGCGACCACAAATAACAATGTAGCTATAAAAGAATTAACTTTTTGATACAATGACATTTTCATACCTTTACTATTTTAATAAAGGGATCTTCAAACTAACTTGACAGAGAAGTCAATTGATGAGTACACGTTTAGAATTCTGAGTTGCTCTCTGGTTGCTTCTTGAGAAAAGGCTTAACATTAATTATTGATTAGTTGCTAACCAAAATAGTTAAGGATGCATGACTTCCATGCGGGCAAATTAGCAACCTTGACTAATGGAAGTGATCAACAGATGCATAATGCCTAGATAGTGACTGAAAGAGTCCTAAGACAGGACTCTGGAACACACTCTCTGTAACTGTGATAAAAGCATGAGTGAATTATTGGCTGGTTGTTCATGGAGGGGTTGTGGTACTATTAATTGATAATTATAATTTCGTGAGAACTACTCAAGGGGTGGACCTTGACTCTTGTTGGGGGGCTGTGGTGCTATTTGCTCATAATTGTAACAGTTCCTGTTTACTATTGAGATTAGTTTTAAGTCTGGCCAATATGGCACAAGCCGACCATTACTTCTCATGACACTATAATGGTTGATGTGGATACAATCGAGCTTGGCTAGAAAATTATAAGGTAAGCTCGAGCATGCTTGATAGCTGGGCGAGCTAAAACCATCCAGGCTTGAGCTCGGCTCGAGTAGGATTCAAATAAAGCTCAAGCTCGGCTCGAGTAAGATTCGAATAAGGCTCAAGCTCGGTTTGAATAACTCAAATAAATATCTAAAACGTTAAAATACAGTGTCAGAACACAAGGCTTAAGTTCGGCTTGAAAAGCTCTAATGTATAATTAAATGTCTCATAGATAACCATGAAGACTACAAGCATCACAAGCATTACAGTTCAAAAGTCATTCTGTAATATATATTTAATTATTCAGAGAGTAACTACTTATTATTAGACCAATATTCATATTAGCCCCCGAGTTATTTATATAAATATCTTAGTTATATAAATATATCTATATAAATATCTATACCAGTATTCATATTAAATCTGGCTTGGTATGTGTTTTGAGCAGGTTTATTGGACTCAGGCTCTAACTAGATAGAATCTCGAGCTCAAGTTGCTTGACTCGTTTACAGCCCTAAAAATTTATTTTATTTTTTGAACGCAAAACTTTTTACAACTTACACCACCCATCTCACATATGTCTCCTATGAGACTTGAACCCACAACCTCTTGGTTGATTCACATACCGCTGGGCCAAAGGCCTTTGGTGTTTGCAGCCCTAATATGTCCCTGGAGTAGGCACAAGTTAAATGGTTCAGGAGGGTTGGGTAACAGATTCAAGGTGAAACAGGTCATTTGTTTTTTTGTAAATGTTGGAATTTGGTTAGTTGACCCAAATCACATTTTTGTCCTGTATATTTTTCTATAATTAGTGTTACTTATGATTATAGAATGAGTTCCAATACAGAAATATACAGAAATACATATTTGAATAAAATCATTTAGGAGGCTATTTAACCCGTTTGAAATAGAAGACGCAAATCAACCCTTTATAAGTAAAGGAGTCCAAATTCTCATCTCTATCTCGGAGAGGATAGGGGTTGTAATATTTCCTTTTGTTTTTAGATACTTTTCTTTTGTTGGGTGTCAGAAATAAATTCTGTAATTTCTCTTCTAAGAATATGATCAAATTGCTATTGTGAAACACTTGTCTTATTATATCTATTAGTGAATTCTATTTTGTAACTTGTAAGCATTGTTAATATGTTGCCATGGCAGACTGATTGGGACGGCGGTAATTACCCCCTGACCCTTCATTTCACAGAAGATTATCCAAGCAAGCCACCGAAATGCAAATTCCCCCCAGGGTTCTTCCATCCCAATGTCTACCCATCTGGAACTGTTTGTCTCTCAATCCTGAATGAAGATAGTGTATGCGCTTCCAGTCCTTAGTAAGACATAATAATAAAGTTACGATGCATTCATTATGAGTAAATGCACATATTTTTTTTTATAGGGTTGGAGACCAGCTATAACAGTTAAGCAAATTCTAGTGGGCATCCAGGATCTGTTGGACTCTCCCAACCCTGCTGATCCTGCTCAAACGGATGGATATCATCTCTTTATTCAGGTAATGAATTTCTATTCTGGTCACAAAAATTTATGTTGTCTCTGATATTATTCATGCAAAATTCTGTGTGCAGGACACCGGGGAGTACAAAAAACGAGTCCGCCAGCAAGCAAAGCTCTATCCCGCTCTTGTCTAGATGCAATACATAGCTGTGATTCTTGATGGCCACAACAAAGTATGATTATCAAAATAAATATGATCTTGACATATGTTTTCCTTTCTCTTTGATAGCCTTCACCATCATTATCACATGCCATGTTGATGGTTGTTATAGAGAAGGCAAAACCCTGTTTTATTTCTTGATGGTTATCTTGTTTCTGATTGAATACTTATCGTGGGTTCCAACATTTCTTTTTGTTAAGCGCGTGAATGGATTTACAAAACTGTATTTGGATCCGTACAAGTGTATTTATCTTGATTTTCATTATATGCTGCATCTTAGCAGATTTTAAACTTGTGATCATCTGGGGTTAAGGGATTCCTCGACATCTTTTAATAGGGGTCTCTAGCAGGTCATATAATTAAGAAAAATAATACTCAACGATGTATAATTCCGATTTTCTGTCATGAACTGACTACTCTTCCCCACCCAATGTTAAATCTTTCATTTGGCCTTTGTGCAAGTCATTTCATAATCCTAGTAATGCATACAAGGTGAGTGAGTGTGAGACATATTTGACTAATTGTGACAATTAATTGATACCTTAATGACTAGAAAGTCAAACTAGGCACCAATAATGTAGAGTAGGAAGAAGTAAATTTCAACTGTACCCACACCTTGATATTGACATAAGCTAATCTCAATCGGATACCATTATATGTTGAATTTTGATTTGTTGGTGTCAATGTCTTCCTCTTTGTTTGGTCTGATGTAATAGACATCATAAATAGAAGTTTAAATGCATTGGCAAATCCCTAAATAAAGTCATATAATTTGGAAAAAACCGTTTTTTCTATCGTCTTTATATGCTTGGATTGTCTTTTTAGTATTTTCTTCTAATGTGATTAGTTTCACAAATGAAATATATATATATATATATATATATATATATATATATATATATATATATATATATATATATATATATATATATATATATATATATATATATTTGTTAGAACACGATATATGAATTTTGCGTAGCGTTTGTTATGCATGAATCGAAGTTGTAATGGAATTAATTACTACAATGAAATGAAAAATAGTTGTTTGTTTTGAATTTTGTAATGGAATGGTTTATTCATTGTTTCATTCCATTACGTCTATAACCATTAATTTCATTACATAGCCACCCCTAGTTTTTTCTCATACCATTACGACATGTAATCACATTTTATAATATTTCATTTATTTCATTCCTTTCCAACGTCCATTGCATTGTACCAAATAACATACGTTAATGTTATATTCCATTCCAACATTGTTACCAAATAAGTCAATGGAACATTAATGACTCATTCAATTACTATGTTCATTCCATTACATCGTTGATTACATTCCTTTATCAGTCCATTACGTCTAACCAAACATACCTTGTATAGTAAAGTGGTCCGCATTAATTTAAGTATCACTTTCCGCTTATTGTATTGTTGTTTGTTTATTAAGAGGCTTGAAATCTGAATCCGACTCGCACATCTGAATTGAATCTGAGACGGAAATGTTTAAATCTGAATCAAATACTATTGTTTGTTTGTTTGTTTTTTTTTTTTTTTTTTAGGAAAACGCCTGAATATTTGTTTGTTCAACTAGAGGCATTAAGATGCTCATTCCATGTCTGGTCCGCTTAAATGTTTTTACCTCCGTCTGCCTCTGAACGAAAAATAAAAAACAAACACACTTAACACCTAAAAGCTCTAACTGACTAAGAGCTATGGTCCATTAAGAGGCTGTTAAGACTTTTTTAAAGAAAACAACACCACCTTAGGTAAGCTTTGCAATATGCCAATTACATATCATAGATTGGTTGAGACTTGAGATCACGATATTGTAGGTGATTTGTGCAACATAAAAAAATATTGCTTAGTACAAATAGTAAAATGTTAACAAATATAAAAAAGCAAAATAAAACCTTAGTGATTGTACATATCACATTCTTTACAATATGGCTGCTTAAAAATATGCATCTTGAGGTTTTCTCACTGAGAGGATGGAGACTGCAGTGGGAGTATTTGATTTCCTTCGTGCACTGCAGTGGGGAGTATTTGATTTCCTTCACGAAGGAAATCTAGCAAAAGCATGTGAGCTTAGGGAGTAATGAGGCCTATTAATATTGGTCTATAAGCTTTTCTTTCTTGGAATGGCTATAGGTCCAATAGTGTTATAGGAAATGTAGTTACTACTTCCTGTGTGGGATGTGAAGAATGTGAAGAATAAGGTTGTCTTAGTTCTTTTCAGTTTGTATGTTTTCTGTTGCTAGTAGTTCTTGGGATTGTCCAGTGAGCCAGGTTCATTGTATTCCTTGTAAACATTATAAATTTTGGGATTAATCTATTCTTCTCCAAAAAAAGATCTCCGAGAAATATGTCATGCTAAAATTGCGAAGGTCTTAGGATATGTACCTTTCGAAACAGACAAATTTAGTAATAGATAATAACAATAATTTTGAGGAAAAAGGTCAAAACATGTTGCATTGATTTCTTCACCTAATATTTTGACTTTCACACTCTGTATCATTGCATCAATGTCAACTCTCATGTGTAAAAATAGTAAGGACGACTAAGAAGGACTTTCACATTTCCAATTTCCAAAATAAGGACGTTACTAGGAATAACATTTCTAATGCAAAATCTTCACCATTCATCATACTAAGGACTTGATGTATTAATCAATCAATCATTACACGACATCCACAGCCTCTGCTATACAAGAGTACCAAACAGATATGGCGGTGTACAAAATCAACAATAAATCTAAGTGTTTCGTAGTTTAGTTTAGGCGTTATAGTAAATGAGTCAGGTTAAGTAATTATTGATATAATTTAACATTGTATGTTGTTTATAACTAATACCATTCTAAACATACGTCTTTCTCAATATACGACACGATCGATGATATTGTTTGGACCCGAATGTGAAATGTATCTGACAAAAACGTCAACGTAGGTAAAAAATGTCACTATAGCTGATCGATGGAACGTTGTTACTTGATTTTTGCAGTGGAGACGTCAAGTAAGGGGGTGCCGAAAAATCATAACTTGATGCCTTGTCTGCTCTCCTAGAAAATGTCACTTTATCTTCAGAAAGGGATCGGCGGTGGTGGAGTTTAGATCCAAATGTTATTTTCTCGGTTAATTTGACTAGATAATGGATAGATAATGTTGTTCTTCCAAACACACAACTTTCTGCCTGTTGGAACAATCTTGTTCCTCGGAAAGTTAATATTCTAATATGGTGTGTTTTGCTTAATCGGATTCCCACGAGACTTAACCTTCATAATCGTGGTTTAGACATCCCTGACATATTAATATATTATGCCCGATTTGTAACCTTTACACAGAACATACTACACACTTATTCTTTGGTTGTGAGGTGGCCAACTTGACTTGGGCTGCCATTGGTGTTTGGATCGAGTTGCTTCCGGTTGGTGTCCAATCAGTTGCCGGGCTTTTCTCGTGGCTAGATTCTCTCAACTTCAACTCAAGAAAGAAAAATCTTATTGAAGCAGTGTTTTTGCCTACTATTTGGATGCTTTGGAGGTTCAGAAAAGATATGATTTTTGGAAACAAGAAAGTTAGTAAAGACAGAATTGTCGAGTCTATTAAAGAGTTTTCTTTCTTATGGGTGTCAACTGGTAACAAAAAATATGTTAGTAGTTGGGTCAATTGGCTTAAAAATCCAAGCCTTCTTTTGTAAGATTTTCTAGCCTCGGCTAATTTTTTTTCTCTATTTATATCATTCAGCTGTTTCCAAAAAAAAAAAAAAAAAAAAAAAAAAAAAAAAAAAAAAAAAAAAAAGGTTAAAAATCTAAAGTTTGCTCTTGTTGAATTATTTTGATAAGTTTGACAAATAATTCATCAGATTATAAGATAATAACTTATCTAATATTATTCCTTGAATTATGGATCGCTTTCGATTGTTTATTCCTTATCACAGGTGAAGAAAGACAACTGGTTTTGTCGACAAAAGAAGGCCACAAAGTGTTGTCACATTTTTACATTGGAACAACAGTTTCCCAAAATTCGGGGCACCTTGCTTCGTTTAACAATTCTCGTGTATAAAGAAGAAAAAGAGAATAAAAAGTTGACACTATTTGGAAGTGACCCTTGCATATAAAAAAATAGAAAATTACCGGAATATACCAATCCACTTTCTAAACAAAATAGAACTCATTTCTCAAAATAGATGGCGTGACTGACCGATTACAAGACTATTAATATTTGAAACTATGAGTAATATATGAAATTAATCATTATTAGTAATATTGTAGAGTGATGTGTTTTAAACACCACCATTATACCATTTATTTAATCGAGAGTATCATTAATGCTATTTTCGTTTCAAAACTATAGTCCAAATTTTTTTGAAATATTTTAAAATAATTGTCTATTTTTCATTTTTTACTATCTTATAATATAGGAAGACCTACTTAATATAAAAACTCTTAAAATTCAGCAATCCAAGTTATAAAGCTAAAAGTACAAGTAACTAAAACACATTTTCTAATGTTTATAAGTTCTTTACTCAAATTACAACTAATTAAAATAGAAATACTAACATTAAATACAATAAATAAATCATTATGTATAATAAATACAATTAATTAAGTGGTCAATAAATATAATTAATGCAGTTATTAAAACATCTTTTACATAAGAAATAAAAGTATCAAGAATATTGTACAACCAACTTAAACACAATTCATGCATTAAACGTTATTAATACAAATAATAAAACACATTATACAAATATTCAAGCCCGGGACAAATGAGCTCAAGCCCGAACGGGCATGGGCCAAGCGGGCTGGAGCCCGAACAGATACAAGCCACGGGCTCGAGCCCGAATAGGCACGAGCTAAACCAAATTCTTGATATCCGTAAATTTATTGTCAAAATAAAACATAATAAACTAAAATACATGATTCAACAAAAAAAAATTATTTTAAAGTACCCGCTGCCGTAACGCGCGAATACCCTGCTAGTAAGTAATAAAAAGAGGATTTAGTAGAGAAATATTCTATTGTAATTGATAATTATAGTGGTCTCAATTTTATTAAATTGTGTGGCTTTTATCTCCTGATAATAATTTTAAGATGAAAAGAACATACTTTAATAACATTTTGATAAAATCATGGTTTGAGAGAGAGAGAGAGAGAAATAATCTATGTATTCTAATAAAATGGAGTTCTGTACCACCCTCTAAAGCACCCCATGAATACTGACGTGTCTTGATGGAGAGGGGCTCGATATTTTAGTAAAGTACAAACACAGTGAAGCCTCTGATAAAACTTCTTCAAGACTCTTTCTCTTCATTGAATTTACAGTTTCAATGTTTTGATTCACCATTTAATGTCAATTCATTAAATGTATTTGGTTACAATCAATCAAGAAATTATTCAAACAAATCGTCCTATTATTTTTGATCTTGCAGATTATGTTTCTTCAAGAAATTATTCAAACAAAGCTTCAAATCAGTAAGTATCTTTTAATTTCGTGCTTATTCAATTTAAATATATTCAATCTATTATATTTGATCTTGCAGATTATGTTTGTTCAAGAACATCAATGAAAGCCTTAGTGAAGAAAAATTGTTTCGCGGGTAAAAGCAATTGATTAATTAATCATTTTGTAATTGTTATTTTGAAAAATTGGTACCATTTGATTTGATCACTATTAAATTTGCTATTTCGGATGGAAAATGATATGCCTTTGTGATGGAAATTATGTACACTAAGTGTTTGATGAAATGTCAAAAAAGTATTTACTTTCTTATCTGACTCCGTAAAGAATTAAGATTAGATTATCATCCGACATGTCTTTAGAAAGGGTGTTCTTTGATCGATACAACGCAAGTGTTAAAATATGTCTTATTTCTCCGGAATCTGTTTAGTTTTATTAAGTTCTTTCTATATTTGCTTTTGTCTTGTGTGATTGAAGTTAATTTATATAAATTTTAATCCAGTTTTCAGACCTTTAATGGATAATCGAAGATGCGAGTAACACCATTATGGCATTATTAGAATGTGGTTACAGAGTTCTGCTAACACAGAGGTTAAAATAGAAACTGTTTTAGGTACTCTTTGCGTAACCCTAATAATATTTATCCTTTTACTTTGGTGTGAGGGGATGCGACCATATATAACATGTTCATTGCTTATAGGATTTAATTGGGAACAAATATATCATATTTTTCCTTTTGCTTATAGGATTTAACTATTGGGAATCAGCCAATATTGCAACACCTGGGTGGTTTTCAGATGCACGTGATGCTGCAAATTAGTAGGGCTTCGATTAATGTTGCTCCCATGGTGTCTCATACTCAGTTGCTTTATGAACTGGCTTTATCTATAGTTAATCAGTTGCTGCAAATTAGTAGGGCTTCGATTAATGACGTAGCAAGGTTTTTTCTCTCTCGCATAGATTCTCATGAACCCAAAATGAAGCAGGTCTTTCTATTGTTAATCAGTTTTGACCCATATCAGTAATGCTTCATTTTGACCCCGTAAATGACCCATGTAAGACTTTCTATTTTTGTATTTTGATGAGATTATGCACGGGTTTTTAGAAGAGATTATGCAAAAAAGAATTTTGATGTCGTACTTGATTTGTTCCGCTTGCCTCATTGCAGTACTTGATTTGTTCCACTTGCCTCATTGTGGACCATTATACAAGATAAGTTATTTACTTTATTCCTCAAATGCAATACTCGATTTGTTCCGCTTGCCTCATTGTGGAACATTATACCAGTGATTGGATCCAGTGGGTTTGTTGCTGTTGCAAATGCCGTAGGAAGTGTGGCAGTTTCTGTTGCACTCGCTGACTCATTTGGAGGTGAAGAAAATCACATCTTTTTTAGTTTATCTTTAAGAATTCACGACCTTTACTTGAGTACTGTTCCTGATAGCTAACATTTTAATTGATGCAGCTGTTGGAGCCGGACTTACCGGGACAAAAGTTTCCAGCAGGATAGGAGGCATTGATGAGTTCGAGTTTAAAGCCATAGGTGAAAACTATAACCAAAGTGTGAGTTCTTTATATTTTTTCTTCTTTTGTATACTCCATGAATAACTAATTTGTTAATTAGTGATTGTTGTTTTTATCAGATAGTTGGTGGAAGACAATGAGTTGTAACAAGAAAGAAGGGTGGCATTAAGGGTGGCCACGATGAACGTACTCTCTATGCTCACGAACTTAAACAGCAGGTACAATATATTGATCAATTATCGTAGTTGTTTGTTTTATTTGATTTTTGATTAAAGGCCTTGAATTGTTTAGATATAGTATATGTATCTTTTTAAGTTTTAAACAACAATCTAGTAGTAATTTGTTTAATTCCAACTTTTATATAATAGCATAATGACTATATTATGAGAAAATTATTTGTGTGAACTGACGTGGTGTCCAATTGGCCGGTTACCCCGATTTGAAAGTTTATAGTTTATTTGTTACCAAATGTTTTAGTAAGTTTCACTAAAATGTATTAGTTATATTCGATTTGATGTTAATAATGCTGAATAAAAAAGGGCACACACTATTAATTTAACTGTAGTTAAAGTCGCGCTACTGATGGACATGATAACATTGTGTTTTATCTGTGATTTTGTGTGCTTAAATGCGAACATTATAAATGTTTGAATTGAACAATTGTAGAAGATGATTTATTATATACTAAAAGCCCTGATGTAGTTGCTTATGGAAGTTCTCTCTTGGGATCTTCAGCTACAGAATATGTAAGTTTTCTTTATATCTTATTTTCCCGGTCTGAAGCTATAATGCTACTTATACATGAACCTATTATATTCTCTATTTGTACAAGGGCAAATTGAGTAGTGGATTGAGTTCTCTTCCTTTGACATTGTCACTAATTTGATGGTTGGATCTTGCCAAGACTCGGATGTGCCAACCACATCAAACCTGTTAACTTTAAGGGTTGTTTTGGGATTCGTTATTAAGGTACATAAAGGGCTGTTTGGAATTGCTTCTTATAGTAACAATTTATACAGGTTTTTTTGGTGTTCATATGAAAACTGCTATTAGAGGCTGACTTTGTTTGGTATACTTATTAAAATAACTCCTTATAGGGGTATGTAATTAAGAAGTTCTATTTTATGCATCAGGTGTATAGTGAACAATATGTGATGAAAATGCTTCTCGAACTAGGAAGTGTTCTGTCAATTGAGCGTGAACCCGTGAACCCATTACTGATCCTGAAATCCGCATCCAAGCATTTGGAAGCTATTAACTTGATCACATTACATGTAACAAACTCCCTTTATTAATTACATGATACTATAAGTGGCAAAATGGGAAGTTTGGGTCACAATTGTTTCGGTCAAAATGGCGTGGCGTAAATGTTGGAGCTTTATTGATTTACGAATGTGGATGTTGTGTAAGAAATTTAAAATTTGTAAGATAACATGTTTCGTGAATCATGAATTCTTTGGCACTAATTAAGTTCTCCCTTGATTGTACAACATCCAACAAGCCAAAATTAGCACTTAAACTACTAACTTAACCTTCTTTTCGAATTTTAAAGTTACTTTTTGTTCGAATAATATTTCAAGGACATCAATAAGATAATTGACTAAGCTCACCTGGTAAGGCCGCCGGTCCCTTTAAATCTGGTAATCTATTTTGGCACACCGAATATGAAAAATATATTATTGAGTAGATTGCTTAATCACTTGTGCGATGAATGCTAAAATTGATAAGCGTAATGATGTCAAATGGTTGCAAACATATATATGGTTAGACACCGACAATAATTTATTTCAGACTTACTTTCAGGGGTGTTTGGGACTGCTTATTTTTAGCTTACACTTATAATTAAGAAGTACTTATAAGTTATAAGCTACTTAGAAATAAGCACTTTTGGAAATAATGTTTGTATTTGCTCATTCTGTTAAAGTTGCGATGTATTTAGAAAAATAATAATTTGTAAAGGATATATGTTATAGCTATATGTCAAGGGGTGTTTGGAAGTGCATTTTTAACTGATTATGACTAATACATATTAGATGTATGTGGTCCAAACTCCAAAAATCATATATGCAGAAAGAGATATTCATGTAAAGAATTTTGTAAGAAAATTGATATTCATATAAGTGTAAGTAGTCCTCTATCATCATGTAAGTAATACTCCATTTTAGTTGAAAACTATAGTTCATCAACGTGTTGTACTATAATCCATATTATTTTTCTTTTTCTGAAATATAGATAGGGTAAACCAAGAAATGGAAGCTGTTGAACGTGATTGTGATCTGAATCGTGCTACTGGCTCATGGAACCATACTGACCCTTCAACGCCAGCTAGAAGAAGTTGAGAGGAATCTTTATGATTATAGACATTCAGGGAAATCTGATATGTGTGAGGAAGTTACAGATTTGTTGCTCAGGATGTGGCGGTCAAAGCTGTTGCTGATGCAAAAAGATGGTTAAGAGTTAGTTTATCTGATCCAAACAAACCTATATCAAGCTTCATGATTATGGGCCCCATTGGTGTTAGTAAAACCGAGCTTGCAAAGACTTTAGCTACTTATCTCGTTAACGCTGAGAATGCTCCTGTCAGAATCGATATGAGTGAATACATGGAAGAACTCACGGTCTCACGGTTAATGGGTATGCCACTTGGCTATGTTGGCTAGGAAGAAGGTGGTCAACTTACTCAAGTCGTGCGCAGAACGCCATACTCAGTTGTTCTCTTTGATGAAATTGAAAAGGCACACCCTGATGTTTTCATTACTAAATTATCTGAAATTAATACTTTTACTATCTGTTCTTCAATTTTATTCTGGCCTTCACGTAATTAGATTGCAGTTGAATATGTGTTCGTTTAAGTATAACAACGTAAAGGCTTAATTTAAACAGGTCATATGATCTCAGTATTCCAGGTTAGTGCTGATTGGAATTAGAATCTTAGGTTCATCATGATGACAACAAGATATTTGATCAGTATTCAGTATTTAAGAATGTCTTCGTTTTGTTTTTTCTAATCCTTTAGTTCCTTACTAATGGTATTTTTCTTGAACAAGTAAAAAATAGGTTATTAGACAAGTAAAAATGGTATTTTTCTATAATCTTTCTTGATGGAACAAGGTGGAGGTGGATGGGTTGAGTTTGTTTTGTTTTAGCATATTTCCAAGATGCCATATTTGGATTTTCTCAGAAATAGCTAGGAATTTGATATGCTTGATCTGATTGGTAGTAGTAGTGCCAAATAGATGTAAAAGGTTCCAGGTCTAAAATGGGTAATATTTCTGCTTCCCAATGTTAACTAATACATTTATATGGACATGAGGGTTGCTTTTATCAAGTCATCATATATCAACCTTCCTTTTTATGCAACTAAAATTTGGTGATGTATTTGTGTTTCTTAAAGGTATTCATTTTAAGACAATGGTTACTTTTGTTTTTTTCTTAAACTATTAGGTATTCAATTAATATACGTTGTCCACATTGAAGTTGTTTCGTACCATTTCTTAATATTACATATAATCTTATCGCCAACTTCCTTTTATTGCTTACTTTTGTTTTTTTCTTAAACTATTAGGTGTTTACGGAATGAGCATGGGCTACTTGAATGTTTGGCGTTGATCGCATACCTTGCGTATTCAAGACTATCTTCCTTTCAACAATACGATACGTGCATGTTCATTGATTTAATACTTATAAACCAATTTGTTTATCGGCGGCTCATTCAAATATTAAAATTATTATTCTCTTCATGAAATAATGACACCTATTCACGATTTATTTGTGTTCAACTCCTAATTTTTCTTTAAATTCCTGTGATTTCACGGGTGTATAAACAAGAGCCAAGGGCAATCACTTTAAAAAGTTGGTTTGTACATGGCTCTTTCACGCGTCAAAAGCTAAAAATGGTTCAACCTGTTTACTTTCATTGTTCTTTCTTTCAAACAAATGATTCAACCTGTTTACTTTCATTGTTCTTTCTTAATTTGTTTACATGCTTAACTGTTTGGTGCATAAACTCTTTAGAAACCTCGTGATTCCACGAGTCAATAAACTATGTATTATAAGTCACAAACATCTTTTACATATATTTTTTTTTAACTTATTAGATGCTCACAATATGTTTATTGGGTTATCACTGACTTTTTGCTCACTCCATACTTTTGCTTTTCAAGACAAACAAGATTCGAGCCCGCATGCATGGACGTATATTAGATCATCAAAATCATATATACATGATGCATGACATTTATTATATTATTAGTTACGAGCATTGTACTCCGTACTATCATTGACTTATTATTTACTATTTCTTTCAAATATATGATTCAAGCTATTTGCTTTCGTTTTTCTTTTTCTTATTTTATATATATATATATATATATATATATTATTGCATAATCTCTTCTAAAAACCCGTAGATTCCACGGGTCTATAAGCTAGTAATAAATAAATAATAATAATAATACTTGGATAAATACAGTAATCATTATCGGCATTTAATAGTAGCCTTCACGAAACCAATAAATAATCACCGCGAATCCAGCTGATAAACGAAGGTATAATAAATCTAACTACTAAGTACAGATTCTCTTCTAATTAATGGATAGTGTTTATATTTAATCAATTAAGAATAGTTATAAAAACTAGAGGCGTTTTATTTTACAAACTCAAAAACAATCACATACCAATGAACCAATCAGAAGCCTCCATTTAAAAAAACATAAAAAACACGGAGGGACCATTTTTGCCAACTCACCAAACTTACCCCACCAACCCCACCCCCTACCTCTCATTTTACATACATCAGATATCATAAAAAACCAACTTTCTCTCTCTAACCATCATCAAAAACCACCATAACAAATAAAAAATAACCACTTTTTAATCGTTCAAATCATCAATAAAATACAAAAATAAAAGAATCATCGAGTGCACAAGCAGGTCCACAAAAAAACCGGTTCAAAATGAACCTACTGAATCTCGAGATGAAGGTATGATGCTTCTGACTAATTATTTATTTGTTTTATTGGTTGTGTTTTTTAGTGTTTACATTTGGTTGAGTTTCTGAGTAAAAAACTTTGTATACATGGATGCACACCAAGTGTTTGATGAAATGTGTGACTGAAAAGTATCACCAGTGATATTTAAAGTTGAACTGTATACGTGTGTATCACCAGTGATATTTGAAGTTGAACAATATATGTGTATTATCACTAGTGATATTTGTATTTGACTTAACCGTGCAAATCAAATAAAGCACACAGAAAATGAAACAATCGTCATCTAAAACAACGAATACTTTAGTATTTCCTGTTATAGAATCATTATTAGTGTGTTTTACTAGTTAATTTTCGATAATTTGTGAAGTTGTGATGATTTATGTGATAATATTAGAGATTAAAAGTTAGGTTTAATATAACAAAAGATATGTAGTGGTGCTTTTGTTTGATTTGCGGTGAATTTGTATGTTTAATGATTGTGCATGTTTCAAAAGGTTTTACCTTGGTATTTGAAAATAATATTGACTGGTAATGTATTACATATGATATAAAAGTTAAATTCTTGTTGATTGGTAGAATATCTATTGTGAGAACAAATAGTTATTTGTTTGACATATGATACTGAAAACAAATGAACTATTCGTACACTAAAAAAAATTATGAAAATATTTTGATGCAGATTTGAATGAGACCTATGCAAAAAACTGCCTCATCAAACGAAAAGAATCAACAACAAGTGCAATTGTCGTTGAAGAAAGCACAACATCTCCGCAACCAAATTGAAGAAGCTCAAACACTTGTGATATCACAAGTTCCTTCATCACCACAATTGATTCAACAAATAGAAGAAAGCTGACACACATATGATATCACCAGTGATATCACCTATGATATCACTTGATATCGCCAGTGATATCTCCTGTGATATCACTTGATATCACCTGTGATATCACAGGTGGTATCACCTGTGATATCAAAAGTTCCCCCGAAAGCATCTGGGAATAAAATGAAGGTGTTTGTTGATGAACCAATGAAGAGGACGATTGTTGAAGAACAAAACTAAATAAAATAAGTTGATGAAAACAGTTGCGTTGTTATGTTTTAATCTATACAGTTATAAATAAATGTGTATAGTTGACAAGTTGAAAGTCAATAGTAGATATTTAGTTTGACTGAATCATGTTATTTGTCACAAGAGATTCAAACTCACAGAAATGAGCCATAGTGAGCAATTGTTTAATCCATCTTGATTTGTGAATATTTGTTTGATAAAGTTTTGAGTGGTATTTAGTTTAATATGGTAATATGAAAAGTGAAAAGTGTCATACCTGTAGTATCACCAGTGATATTTGAAGTTAAACTGTATATGTGTATTATCACTAGTGATATTTGTATTATCACTTGTGAAATTTTATATATTTTATAGGTTTTTTTGTTTACTTGTTAAGCTTTATTTTACTAGTGCTATTGAGTAAACCTAACAATTCATAAAAAATAAATAAATAAAATAATAGTGTCACAAATGATATACAAGTCAAGGATAAAATTAGCAATGCTATTAAATAAACCTAACAATCCAGTAAAAAAAATCAGTCAATCAACAAACTAATACTTCAATTGCAGTGACTGAGAAACCGCCTCCACTTTCAACTACGCCGTCGCCCCATTGACATTTAAAACTTTTCCCTTGTTTGGACAAGTATATCTATTATGATCAATTAAACCACAAATATTACAACCATTCTTTTGGTTCTTACTTTTCTTAATAGTTTTCTCGCGTCCACCCTTAATACGGTCATTCTTATGTCCTTTAGCTCTCTCAGGTTGTCTACAAAAGAAGTCCAGTATCATAGACAGCTTATCAGCAATTTCAACAATAAGAAACAAATTATCAAACATATCACTGGTGATACTACACATATATCAAGCATATCACTGGTGATACTACACATATATCAAACATATCACTGGTAATACTACACATATATCAAACATATCACTGGTGATACTACACATATATCAAGCATATCACTAGTGATACTACACATATACCACCAGTAAAAACATTTATTGTGTTTGTCTATTACAGTGAAAGGCACAAAAACCATCTTGTATATAAAAAGTACATAATTAATACATTGGCGTAAAATCTAATAATGATCTTCATTACATACTCAGCATTAAACTCAGAAACAACACGAAAAATGCCAAGAACTCCATAAGTTTTTTTGGTATCCGTGCAAGCATTTAAATAGAGCACCACATAAAAGACTTCAAAACACTGTAAGCTACACCTTAATTAATAAATAATAAGCAATATTACACTATAATTAATAACTTATCAGTAACTTATACTCACAGCTTATCCCCACAAACTTATATTTTCATCCTCATCAAAATGTCAAAAATATTATATAAGAAACTTAAACATCTTAACATAAACAACTTATAAATAAACAGACTAACGATTATCATTGGTAATACTAAACGTATATCACTGGTGATACTAAACCAGCTTATAATCATCAACTTCAAATATCACTGGTGATACTAAACGTATGATACAGAGCAGATTCAAAACCAAAATTAGACAGAAAAACAACATTCAAATGCAGTTAAAAACATAAATTTAACTAATTACTTAATTAATAAGCAAAATTACAAAAGCAGATAACAAAATTATCAAATATTTTTCACTCACACATTTTATCAAACACTTGGTGTGCAACTTGATCACAATGAATGTTAAACAACTTGAACCACATAATTAACAAACGATTCAACAACACTATCAACAGCAACAATATCCATCAAATCAGCTTCTGAAAAAAATAGTTCATTCAAATCAAAAGAAGATATAAAAAAGGATGATAATGATCGGGAGGTGATTATGAGATGATGATCGTGATGGTGACTGGAATAGTGATGGTGATGATGATCGGAACGATGGTGTAGCAGTGGTGTTGCGGTGGTAACTGATTATGGAGGGAAAAGGTAACAGATTATGGAGGGAAGTCAATTGGGAGAAAACACACAGTTTGTGTGTGAAAAAAAAATAGCGAATGGGAAAAAATAAATAAAATAGAACTTTATATAGGTGGGGTAAGTTAGGTTTAAGTGATTAAATCTTAGATTAATCTAGGCCATTAGATCAAAAAAGATGAAAGGTGAGGATTTGTCCATTGATATGCACTAAAAAAATGGTATGTATTTGAATTTTCCTCATAAAAACTACTCCTAGTTGTTGAAGATAGTTGGATTTCTTTATTTTTTATTGAAAGTGGAAGAAGCAAGCAAAGTTGGAAATCCATAAACAATCAAATATTTTAGAATTTATCGTGCTTTACTTATAATGACACATATCTAGTGCAACTTGTATCAATAATGTCCTTAATTATCCATAATAGATCGTTCAATGCTAGCTAGTCGAGTGAGTAAAATGATTAGTTTGTCCGGTAAGAAAAAATCAAAAAAACCAAAACCGAACAAATTCAATATCAAAAACCAAAACCAAACCGTTTGTAGTTCTCAACAACCGAAATATACAGTTCACTATTTGGTTTATCATTAAACTGCCCCACCCCGCCTCGTGCTCAACCCTAATTCATACCAATTAATAAGATACTATAGTAAACATGAAATGGAACATATTTTTAGTCTAAATTAATTAAATGTAATAATTGAGATATTGTGAAAATTATGATATAATTATAGGATGCGTTTAGTAACTCTAGTTAAAACAAAATATTTTATTGATTATCAGGTTGGGACTTTTTGTCACGTGTCCATTGTAAATACAAAGTTTTAGTTGTGTTTAATGGTTACGATGGCTCAAAAAATCTTACAAAATCATTACCTATTTAGAAAACACTTTTGTGTTATATGACCTAAATTGCTTGACCGAAAGCTACAACAATTGTGCGACTTGTGATGTTCCTCGACCGACGGCTTCATAGTGAATGGCTTTTCTTTTCTTTTTTTTTTGCAAAAGTAAAAAGATTACTTTATTTTAATTTTTGTGTGAGTATTTTGAGTTAAAAAGAATTTTGTTTATTCATTTCAAACATGTCTTATTCGTCCTAAGGCTGTTTTCACCCAGTCAAAGGTTACTATGATCAAGTCCGTCTGCGAGTACCTTGTGAAGTTAAAATAGTACATTGCCTGAATATGTTGAGTTTCAAAGAGCTCTTAATTATGAATTGGGGACCAAAGCAAAACTACATTAATTGGAAACCGACTTAACATGATAAATGGGGATTTCATTCTTCATTGCAGGGGACCTTTCTTAGAGCATACGGTGTAGTAACTCAAGAGGTGAGTTATGCCTTAACTTTCACTGTGTTAAGGCTGAGTTACCCTACCGTCCAAGTAAGTTAAGGCCTAGTGTTACTGCCTATGTTATGGTGGTAACGCTAAGTTATGGCTTAACTCAAGGCGTGCGTTAAGGATGAGTTGAGTTATGTTATAACTCAAGGTTTTTTTGGTTGAGTTATGATAATAGTGGGCCTAAAATGTGATGGTTGAGTTAAAAAAGAGCTTTTTTTTAAGGTTAAAATGTTAAAGTCGATGTAGCGTTGACGTGACGCATAATTAAGGCTTAACTCTAAGTCATTGCACCCATGCTCTTATACATTCTTTAACGTCTTTTAAAGCCTACAGTTGTGGCCGGGTTTGTTATAACCTTGATAAGGGCTATGTTATACAAACTCTCCATGTATTGTCACATCAGGGGGTTTGGTCAAACCGTACAACCCGCGATGCACACTGTACAAGCCAGTGATGCATCTAATGATTGGATACCCTCCCTATGGGAGGGTGTGGATAACTCACCGCCCTTAATACTAGGTAGTGCTCCTATGTTTATCCATTGGCTAATGATTTACACACTCTAATTTTTTATTTGCACATTTTAATCTGTGCATTATGTAGTTGTACATTTATGATATATTGCTTTAGCAGTTTATAAGTTTAAGTGTACAAATAACAAATAAAAATGTGTCAATCAATTCCCTAATTCATTCGGAACAAGATATTATTATTTGCTCTACTTTATTTGTCTATTCTATGTAAATTTCTAAACCATTTAAGAAATCTTTAAGAATTACTTCCCTTCCAAATCTAATCTTGTTCGACTTTGAGATTATACTGATTATAGTAAAAGATATGACTAGGTGGTCTTAAGATCCTTCTAATTTTACGTCATCATTTTATTTGTTGTAGCTAAAAAGCTTGTATTTTGATAAATCAATAAAACATTGACATGCAAGTTAAGACATGAAACTTGTTGAAGTAAAAATCCGCGGCTTACTCCAAACAAGCAAAAGGTCCTTCGGATGACTCTAAGTCTGGTCTTTCAGATTCTGTAAAAGAAAGGCACGCGTTAGCCTCGCCTTGGGTTTTATCCCAAAACAAGCTCCGGCGTGAGAATAAGTCTTTGGTACAGAGAAATATGTGAGAGAGTAAAAGTGAACGAGAAAAGTTATCCTAGACTGAGAAATCTACCTCTTTGTATAGGTGGACCTTTCTTGTCCATATTTGATAGTCACATGTGAGACTATGACGTTTTTGAGCGGCTACTGCAATAATTTTCTTTTTGGGTCCTGCTTGAATCAGTCCTCTTGTTCTGAACAATATTTCCTATTCTTTGTGTCAAGCATGGTCCCGGAGCTTGGTGCTCGTTTTTACCGTTAGGCCGAAGTGACTCAGCGAGGGTCATTCGGCTATAATGTCGTTCGTCTGGCATGGGCCTTTCAGTCACATACGCCAACATGTCCCCTATCATATTATTAGTTATATGATATGATACTTGATTTGTTGTCATCTTTTTTCTTTTTCCGAAGTGTGCAGGCCGTTATATCTTATGGATCGATCATTGTGTATATGGTAACATAATTGTTTCATTTTTAAAGAGCGCCGCCTTTTTTACCTCGGGATTCAGGATTTCGACAAGTATATGTACACGCCTTATCATGTGGCGCATAATGTGCCACGTCAACGTCTGACATGATGCGACGTTTCGTACTCTCAATTTTTGCTTATAAATATTCCTATTTTCCTCTCATTTTTACCACTGTAATTTTTCGCACATACTCTTCTGAACAGTTTTTACACACACTTTTCCGAATGGTTTTTATCTTTCGTCTACTTCGGCAGGCACGTTTCGACCCAATCTTTCCTTTTATTGTTTGTCACTTGGCTATACCTTCTTCCCCAAGGCTTTATCATGTCGGAATCCCCCCCCCCTTATCGGATTGCGAAGAAGATGTTCCGGAAGCCGAGATTGTGAAACCTAAATTTGATGTACATATATATACTTCGTTGATGGAAGGGGAGGCATGAACTTGGGTAATCAGTGAATTCGGTGTGCCCCTAGAGTTACATCCGAGGCTCCTACTAAAAGGAATGATGATGAATAAACTTTCAAATGATGCCATAGGTTTATACGTAGAGTATTTTGTGGAAGGAGGTCTTAGTGTGCCCTTTCAACTTTCCTTTTGGATGTGATAAAGTGTTACAAAGTACATATTTCTAAGCTAGCTCCTTTAGGTTTACATCGTCCTACCCTTTTTGATGTATATAGTCGGAGTTCGCACCATTGTACCTACTACTTCTCTTTTCCGAGCATTTTACAAATTAAGTAAACAAGATCATTGGTTTTCGTTCGAGAAGCGTATTGGGAAGGATAATAGAGTATGTTTTAAAGAGATTTTGACGGGGTTGAAAGGCTAGAAAGATGACTTCTTTTTAATTGACCGTCGGGCCATTCCATTTTCCCCATGCCTTGGAGACACCACGATTCAGACATTTCTGATCCATTTCCGAAGGGAGAGTTCAATGAGACTGATGCATTAAGGTTATAGGCCAACACAGTTGAACTCATCAAAATTCCGCCAAGCTTTCTATATGTTGTTGGATTGACTTCTCACTGGAAGTACCCCGATTTCTGGGCCGCCTTGAGGGATGCCAAGGGGAATGGTATAGCCCAAGCTTTTATCTGTTTATTTTGTAATCCTTCTTTTTTGTATCTTTCCAAGATATTTTTATTGTTAGTTTGTGTGTTTATTTTGTTTTAGTTCTTACTATGTCGGATTATCTTATTTATCCTAAGTTCCGGAAGGGGGCTGCTATGGTGAAAGGTGATAAATACCAGGAGGATCAGGTTCGTGAATTGCATGTGATTCGTCCGGCTGAATCCAATGTTGTGATTCCAAAAAAGAGTGAAGAGTTGAAGAAGGTAGAGATTGTTGATGACAAAGTCTTAGTTGACAAGGAGAAGAAAAAGAAACATGCCACGACGCGGGCTGCCTCTAAGGCTGCGGCTGGGGCCGACGGTGAGGGGCAAGTAAAAAGGTTAAGACTCGCGTTAAGAGGCCGACCGAAGAGGGTGGGTCATCCTGGCCATCAAAGAGGAAAAATATTTTAAATTCTCCATCAGTGGTTCACTTAAAGTCTTTTGGGCAGATATTTGAACCTTCTCCTTTGAAGATCCTTCGTTCGGATAGTGGTAATAGCAAAGCAGACGAAGAGGATGGGGTAAGCAATCACTTAGAGGAGGCTAATGATGACGAAAAGGTTACCGATGTTGCTCATGTATCTGCTCCATCCCGCCTCGGATCTTCCAAAAAGAATGATGCTAAGTCTCTCTCTCTCATGGCGAGGCTTCTTAACTTGTTACAAAGACTGCCAGTACGTATATTGGATTACGCAGTTTAGTTCCTTGTTTCTTGATTGATAACTAAAATTTTAAGTTTGTTTGTTCTGTAAGGAGTCCGCCTCCCACCTCATCCGACAAAGGAAAAGGGAAAACAACTACACAGGAAGACGAGTCTTCTCCGAATGAAAGTTATGTGCCGCAATGGTTAGTCAAGAAGAATTATCGTGTGAACAGCTACACCGTTTGTCGCTAGTTGATGATGCATCGTCCGACTCCCGATGAGGAGCAATACTTTGAAAGTTTGGATGATGAAGGTGCTTGCCACTAATGCGTGGGAATTGCACCAGGCTTTACCTCTCGAGGGATCTCGAGAAGCTTACAACCCCCACCAGGTAGTGTACCTGATCGTTGTAGTATAGTATAGTGACAAGTACCGGGGGATTGATCGTTCAGCTAGGAATAGTGTCGTTAGGATTGAAATTAATCTAACTAGGTCTAAAGGTGAAGGATGATTCTTTTTATGTTTTTATATTTTATGAAAAGCAAGTAAAAATCTCGGGTATTGGGAGAGTGGGCGGAATTAGTTGCTAATCAACTAACCCAAAAGCTACTAATAATCTAATAAACAAGAAAATAAACTAAGGTTCTACAAGATAAGTGAAGCATGTCCACCTACGGTATGTTACTTCCTTGTTAGCTATCCAATCCTACCTATTGAATTGTTAAACCTTGTTTTAATTGACGGGTTGTATTCCTTAATACCATTCATGGGGTGGCGTACTTACTTCCCCAATCCTATAAGCTCCTACTTCACTCCTATATCGAGCCGGCTAAGAAGCTCCTAACATGGGATCACTAGAATTCGCTCATGCATTAAATACAACCATAAAAACCTAGTACACATCGGTTCATGTTTCTTAAGACGTTCAAGCATGTTACCCTATGGAAGTCTGCCAGTTTTCTTAAGCCTAACATCGAATTCATTCAATCAAAACAAGAATCAATAGGAAACAAGAATTATAAACTAAACAAACTAGATCTATTGAAGTTGTCACGCCTTAATTCATGGAGATAGACACACACATCAACAAGCCCCTCATTGATGGAGATAGACACAACATCAACAAGAAATCAATGGGATCTAATCAATTATATACAAGTTTCACATAATCATAAGTAGACACAAGGTGAATTAGCAAATCATCATCAAAGAAGAGCAAACAACAATGATAATGGAAAACATAATTAAGATAGAATCATCAAACCAATACATGATGTTTATGGAGTGATTGAAACCCTCTAAGTTTCTGGAAAAACACCCACCTAAACCCAGGAATCGACCTTAGGGTTTAGGGCTTACAAAAAGTGAAGTTATGATGTTATATTTATAGGCATGTTTTCTGTCGGCCCTTCTTGACGGCGTCAGCCCGTTACTCTTGATGCCTTCACCACCATTTTTTCACCAAATTTTAGATCTCTTCGTCCTCTTCGCGTGGGCTTTTGAATCACCTCAATCCGAGTTCGTATGCAAAAGTTATGACCAAAACAATATCAGCTACTCCGGGCGCAAGTTTTGACAAGTTAACACGTGACGGCCTTGGGTGACGCCTTCACGTTCTCTCTGGGCTGTCACCACTTTTACTCTTGACGCCGTCACCAAAATGCTCTTGACGCCGTCACCAAAATGCTCTTGACGCCGTCACACACTGTTCTCAGCTTGGAAAATTAAGTCTTTGGCGTTTTCTTCACTTTTATGCTCCAAAAAACGTCCGAATTGCTTCCTTTTCCAGATTTCACTCCCAAAGTACCTAAAATCACAAAAGGAACGATTTAGGGCAATATTTGATCAAATAAATTCAATTCCGGGCTTAAATGACCCCCTAAAAGTGGTTCATTTTTCGCCTCATCATCAACTCTGGTAAACCAAAAGGACGTTCTAGCTAGAAGACTGGGCACGTGCCTATCTACTACAAAGTTGATAACGTTATTATTCCCATGT
Organism: Artemisia argyi; assembly: GCA_030686995.1. Classification (NCBI taxonomy): domain Eukaryota; kingdom Viridiplantae; phylum Streptophyta; class Magnoliopsida; order Asterales; family Asteraceae; genus Artemisia; species Artemisia argyi. Next base: position 55,550,573 of record CM060691.1, read on the forward strand.
GAAGCAATAGTGACTCCTCCGCTATAAAAAGTCGTAACAAAAATGAGATAGGTGGGCATTCAGCAAGAGTGAGAAGAGAGATTCTACACAAAAGATAATACAAAGTATTATAGTAATAAAATCCACATCACTTAGAATTCAAGCTTAGCTTGAATGCTTGTGAACTTAATTTGTCACTCACGGGGATAGAATTATGCAACTATCCCCTTGAAAAGCTACCCAAATGTTATTAGTTTGTCGAAGTGGGTTCTTGAGTAACCTTGTAATTCAATGTCAAAACGTCATTTGTTTATGATTGTTTTGTTTCATGAGTTACTCAAGTTGCACCAGACCAACAAGTGGTATCAGAGCCAGTGGATCAATTCCATGATCTAGATCTGTTCTTAAATGACTGCTAATAACATTTAGCCATTCTTAAATGATGGCTAATAACCTACAACCACAATCCTCTACCAATCCCCATCGTCTAATTCCCTACCATAACATCCTCGAGCGTCTTTTTGAAGTCTTTTACGGGCATTGCATATTCCTCATCATCACTATCCGATGATGAAGTTTCTTTATCACTCGATTCCTTCCTTGTCTTTAAGGCAATGGAATTCACCTTGTCTCTTTTACCTCTAATTACTTCTAAATTTTTTCTATGATCAACTCATACACTTTCAAGTTTCCAATGAGTTCATCAAATGAAAGTGACGACAATTCTTTAGATTCTTCAATTGCGGTGACTTTCGGTCTCCACTTTGGATGAAGTACCCTAGGAAACTTTCGGATATAGTTCTTGCTAGAAACGCTTTAATCAAGAGCTTTCAAACTAGTTATAACAGTGTTAAACCTAGCAAATCCATTATCGATAGATTCATCCTCGGCAATTAAGAATTTCTCATATTGTTGCACGAGTAAGTCGATCATGTTATTTTTGAATTGGCTATTACCTTGATGGGTGATTGATGTGTTTTGAAAGCTTTAAATTTATAATACTAGTTTTACCGATTTCATAATACACAAAACACACGGGTAAAGTATAACCCCCGTTTATAGTAAAGGTTTATAGGTAAGACCAGGTCATCCCAAGAGATTTGTAGCAATTCACAGAATGTTTATCAAGTAACAAAGCCAAATAATTGTCACAGATCAAATAGCCTAAACGTGTGTATAGCAAAGCAAAGTACCAAACTAGTTATGATACACATAAGATAATAGATAAAGATAAAGCAAGACTTATATAAACAAAATCATGCAAGTACAATTATTGGTGTATTAATCGTAACAAACATATCTACCAATAATGATATAGAATCCTTTCGACCTATAGACTACATCATCACCATGGCATTAAGAATGGTTTATATCGAATATGTATACCTATGAATTCCTCCCAACCCATCATTTCTACATAAGGAATGGTCTTAAACATCATTCTACTCGGTTTGTTTATCAATTTATCACACAATTTCTACAAGCATGATATTGGACCATTATAGACAGATGTTCCAAAATATAATCATAACAACTAACCCTTTCGACCTATGATAGTTGCAATAATCAATCAAAGGATAAACAAGCTCCAAGCAAAAGTAATATCAAATTCATAAGCATTTATATTCACAAGTCATAACAAATCTTCCAAATACTATATCATGTTTCATATGTTCAAAACAAATGAAAATCAAACATTACAAGTATGAAAAAAAAACTCAGAAAGCTTTCCTGTGATATGATGGTGATGGCGTTATGGTTGAGTAGTGTTTGGATCATTAGATCCTAAGACCCTCACCCAGTTCTCTTCTCCCTCTAAGTTGTATTTTTTATGGCTAGCCTATCTCCCGTCGTTCTTGGGTCTTTTATAGGCTTTCTAACACTTAGGGAATAAGTAAGAAGGTATATGATCGGATAGGGAGTAAATAGGAGTCATAAATATGATTTCTAACTGATCAGGAGCGAAGTACGGCACACATACTTTGCCAAACCGCCGTACTTGTGGTCTTCAAATGAATTTTCCCGCTGGTGAAAAGTGCGCCATACTTATGTGCAAGTACGACATACTTTTGATCTTTTTCAGCTGTCAGTACAAGAATGAAAGTTGTAGATAATTCTCTTAGCTTTCCGTGGCCGTGAACGGGAGGTAAAACGGAGTCCGTATGCTCTAGATATTGCCAAAACAGTCGACAGGTGTCGGGAGATCTTTAACTTAAGTTTGTTTCTTCGTTTAAGCTTCGTATCTTTGTGTTTTTTTCCAATTCCTCCACGACACATCACATGAACCTACAATAGGATATTTAATATATTAAGTATCAAAAGTTCATATAACTCATCAATATATTCATATAAAAGCATAGATAACGCATCTAGGAATATGTATAATTTGAGCGTTATCAAATTCCCCCATACTTAAACCTTTGCTTGCCTTCAAGCAAATCTAAGAAAAGAAAATTTAAAAGAAGTACCTAGATGACAATAAGGAAGAAAAATTTTAAAATGGTATGAAATTATCAAAAAATATTTTTGGTTTTTATAAAAATCGCAAGAAGCGCAAGTATCCCCCCACACTTAAGGATTTGCTTGTCCTCAAGCAAATATAAAAATAAGCTTTACAAAAACAAAAATAGAATTATGAAAATATTTTTGAATTTTTTAATATGTTAACACAGAGATGCACAACGACTCTCAAGCTATCATAACATGACTAAGCACCTTACGAATAAGGAAAAGTATAATTCACTCACACTCATTATTTATATGATGGAGAATATAAGGAAATCACACTCAATTACTCAGACATGATTCATTAAATTACCATAAACTTATACAAGAAACAAAACTGCACTGACGTGGCATAAGCACCAAGTATAAATATCAAAAGAGGTCTTTTATTCGGGTTAGGGTAAGGGTTAATAAGGGTATGAATTAGGCATGGGAAATACATATTGGAATTGGTTTTAAAAGAAAAATAAATGTCGAAAAAGTCCAAGAAACCCATGTTGCTAGTAACATTTCACCACAAACCCATGATGTTATCGAACATCTCAGTCTCTCCAATCTAGCTCGAACTACAATGATATATTAATATGCCAACTTTTATTCATACTTCATCACTCTTTTTTTTTTCTCTCTCTTTTTTTCACATTTTTTCTTCATATCATACTCATACAACTAATAATTCCTCCAAACTTAGTATAAGCGTACACCACAAAAAAATACGAACATGAAATTTGCAACTGATGAGTGTCTAAATACTCATCATTTTATACCAATCTGAACTGCCAAAACATTCAAAAACACTCAAATATGCATCAAAATACTGAAAATATCTTAGAAGTGTGTTTTATATGTTTCAGACGCAAAATAATCAAAAACAGATGAAAAACGTACAAAGTTTGCATAATTGGCAGTTTCAGTCCCTCAAGTTTCAAAAGTTGTCAAAACTAGTCCCTGGTAAATCAAAACATGAAAAATATCATCAAAGGTTCTTAGGGATTCTTAAGTTGTCAAGTTTAGTCTTTTAAAGTTAAAAAATTGCAAAATGACAACTTTAGTCCATCAAGTTTCAAAAATGTCAAATATAGTCCTTAAGGTTTTGAAAATAGAAAAATATGAAAAATAAACCTTGAACTATTCTTAAATGGCATAATTGGTCCTTTTGATAAACATTTTGAGAAATTACATCTTTAGTCCCTTAAAAATCCAAAATTACATAAATGGTCCCTGGAGTTTGAGGAATTGGCAGAAAAGGTCCCTAGGTTTTAAAAATGGAAAAATTACATCTTTTGTCCTTGTGTTATGGTTTTATTGCAGGTTTAGTCCTTGGAAGTGGTTTGGAGAAGTGACAAATTCAGTCCCTAAATTTTCACCAAATTACAAATTTGGTCCTTGTTTAATACCACATACCAACCGGACCCTTTTATTATAAATCCAAAACAAAACCTAATCCAAATCCAAACACAAAACAAGCTCAGCCAACCCCCTAGGCCCAAAACACCCTCAGCCCATGCACCCTTATTATTTAGAACGGGTCAAACCCCGTTTGACCTCACCAATACCGCCAAACCACCCAACCACTGTTCATCCCTCTCCTCCCCAGCCTCAAACCTGAAAACCAGGTGGTTTTACCACCACCTGTCCACCCACAGCTCACTACCTACCCCTCTCCCACTCCCTTCCACCTCACAACCCTATCCCACACCACATTAAATGCATTTCCCACCAATTTTCTATCCAAGCCATTCCACATCCTCTGTTTTCATCATACAGCCCCAACTTGGCCTCCAAACTATCTCATTTGTCCCCTGACACTTCCACAAGCTCCCAAAAATCTTTAATTGAAGAACTTTGGCCCCAAGTTAACATAGACTTTTTGGCGCCAAAAGCAACTTAAACGGTGGAGATCGATTGGACAAAATCAAAGGCTCAGATGAAGTGGGATATGCTCAGAGTACTTCAAAGAACCCTAATGTGAGCTTATAAAAGGAAGAGAAGGCGAAAGACATAATATCTTGTTTAATTTTCATATCTTAGTTTCGTATTAGTGAAGTTTACATTTCCAGTGTATTTCAAAGCTTTCAAGCACTTGTTTAAGTTAATTCAGTATTAATCAAAGTTACTTTCAGTTTCAATTTCAGTTTCATCTTTAAGAATTCAGTATTTGCATTTTTAAGCTCAAAATCTCAAGTTAACTTATTTCATATTATAGTTGATGTTAAGGATTCATAAGCTCATATAAGCTCCTCAAATAGCTTTTATAAGCTATTAGAAACCATAAAACTCAGCATTAGTTATAAAAGGTAAAAATACAAAAAAATAAGAAAAATAAAGAAAAAATCAAAAATCAAGTGTTCATGGTGTATAAGCTTGGAACAGGGTAAATTCTGGATTGCCTTGGGTTAGTGGTTCTGTGGAGAACCTATAGGATTGGTTACTTGGTCCTTGTTCTTGGTTTGCAGCTTGGTGCTCATTTGTAAGCTTATTCTCAATTTTTCATTTCAATATCTCTATTGATTAATCTTTGTTATATCTGTGTTTCTATGCTTGTTTGTTGTTAGTCTACCATAATCTAGCTTAATATTGAGGTCTTGTTTGTTGGAATCCATAGTTACTAAAAAATCAATTTTCACAGTTGAAATTTCACTTTGGTCACTTCTGAGTTTGATGCTTGTGTTCTTGCTATTTCATGTTTATTTGATCCTTGTTAATGATAGTATAAGGTTTAAAAACATATTTGAAGTCTAGATCATTGATTCACTTTGAGAAATCACAAAACAGTCAACTGAGGGGGTGTTTGGTTCTAGCTATTCTGTGTTGTCTTTGTTGATCACTAGTGTAATATTTGGTCTCTTTAACTTATTTAGGTTCATATAGGCTCAGGTTAACCATCACCTTAGTCATAAACAAAGCAAAAGTAAAAAATCACTTTGAATCACTCACTGTGATTCACTGTGTGGAAATTAGAGAGTCATAAGTTTCAAATCATTTAACAAGTAGTTGTTCTAGCTTATTTTAGTCTTATCCTAGCTTATTATAACCTAATCAGTGTTTAAATCTAGGTAGAATCTCACAAAAGTCAAACTAGTAGTTAAATTCAAAAAAGTCAAAAGTGCAATCTCAGTTTTTCTCAAAAATGGTAGGAATTTTCATGATTTGTGTATTTGGTTCTAGGGTTTGAAATTAATTGGGTAATTAGTCTATCAGTAGAACTTGTGATTTCCATACTTTTCACATTTTTGTGAATTTTTCTTATTGACCTTTTTGCCCCTCAAAGTGGCTGCAGGGCAACCATCTCCCCTGCTACACAGCATACCATCCCACCACCACCACTTTGGTGGTTGATTGTGGCCACCCCAGTGGGTCCCACACTCCAAATCTTGGTTCTTACAACCCCCCTCCTACCAGGGTTAATACTTTGACCCTTTGTTTGACCTGTGCACCAGTGGACCCCACTTGGAATTGCACTTGAAGGTTGTCCCATTTTTGACCCAGAACCCAAATAAGCAGTTGCTTATTATAGCCTTTCTAGCTTATCCCATGAGCTTATCTCATCAAGTCTAGATTATTCAAGTCTAAGTAACTTAGGTAAACCAGATTTCACCCTAGTGGACCCCACATAAGTCCATTTGAGCTCATTTCTTGATTTAGTCAAACTAAGTCAACTGTCAAGGGTAATAAGCACTCACAGTGCTTATTCTTGGTTTCTAAATTAGTTGTCTTTGTAAAAGTTTCATAATTTAAGTATTTTAATAGTTCTATAAAAGAAAAACCAGAAAAAGCCAAACTTAATTATAGTGATAGCTTCTATTTAATAGAAATTATCTATTTAATTTTTCTTTCAGCTTATTAATAAGCACTTTTCCATTTTTATAATTTTCTTAATTTCCTAATACCTTTAAGTATTTAAAATAATTTTCTTAGATTTTTCCTAAACATTTTACTAATTATTAGAATTAAAAGTAGTTTAAATAATTAAATAGGAATATTAGTAATTAAATAGTTTTCTTTAATTCTAATTAACAACAGTAGGTTTTTATAATTTTTCTAAGTTTTATAAATTAGTTAAGACTTTTAAAAAATATATTTTTAGTTTCTACTGTTCATTTTCCATTTTTATTATTTTTATTATTTAAATTAGATTTAAGTTAATTAAAAGGTAATTAATTAGTAAATTAGCCTAAATATAATTTTTAGAAGTTTTTATAATTTTTTAGGATTCCTGTGATGGTTAAATAGTTTTAAAAAATTTTCCATAATTTTCTAAGTTAATTTAGTATTATTAGTAACTTAAAATAAGTTTAATTAGTTTAATTAATTTAAATAGTTTTTAATTAATATAAAACTCATAAAAAGACAAAAATATTTATTTTTATTTTTTATACTTTCTTAAAGTTCTTTTTAAGTTTTAGAAATTATTTTTACAAGTTTTTAGTTTAAATTGTAGTATTTATCATTTTTAGATTAATTTAAATTAGTTTTAATTAAATAGTTAAATAGTTTTTAATTAAATAAATAATAATAAATAATAAAATAATCTAAAAAAAATAATTTTCTTTTAAGTTCAAGTTTATAGATTTTCATTTTCAACCCCTGTAGTTTATTTTTCCTTAAAACTCACCTTTTCCTTAGTATGCATACGTATTTGTTTACATTTCAGTTAAACGTGTATACATAGCTGTTTATTGTGCCTGTTTTAAATTGTTATCCAAATAATATCAGTAGTGTAATCCAAACCCACTTAATCTTTGGTTACTGTCCTCAGTACCACTCATTCCCCTAATCGTTCAAAATACAATTTCAATCTCGTTGGGACTTAACGACCCGGGGATTTCCCTATATTTCCACGGTTCATATACCTTGCACTTTCTCCTAGGTGGGCCTATCAACTGCACCCGGTTGACTGGTTGGTTTAGGAGGAGTCAGCAACCTTCGTCTCCGTTAAAATGGCACAACACTTACAACAAGCACGAACAAACTATTAATCAAAAACCATCCACGCGTACCAAGCAACTAGCAACCAACCGAATAGACTTTCGACAAGGGGGTAAGGCTAGGCTAAAAGTTATATATTTTTGTTTTTTGTTTTTTTAGTGGATGTAAAGGGATGGCTCTGCATGTTAACCTAGTGGTATCTAGCACTAAGGATGAGTGCCACAAAAAGGTTTTATTGGGTGGTTAGCTAATCAATGCGATAAGCAAAAAGAAGAAATAATATGTTAAATGGAATGGCTATTTGGGTTAAATCCTAATTTGCCTCTTTATCATGTATAAATACCTATATCACACGAATGTGATCTCACTGCGGTCTCGTAATGATTTCAAGCATTCTAGAATCGAATAAATCACCGGCACACTCACAATCAAAGAAATCAAGCATAAAAGTCATATGACGATTTAAGCTCAAAATCCTCACATTTTAGTGGTAATGCTTATAAACGCACAAGTAATGTCATCAATCCCGAGTCGGATCTGCTCTATCAATTGGGACACATCTCTGATTTCAAAAACTTTATTTATTTACTACAATTTATTTTAATATATTTCCTAAGTGAAAATTTTAAAATAGAAAAGCTAAAAGGGCAAACTAAAATATAAAATATTTTAGAATAAGTCTCATTTTTCAAGTTATTTTTCCCCATACTTAAGTTAAGCAATATGCGTAATTAGAAAATAACTTAAAAGTGGAATGAATGGGAAAAATAAATATAAGAGAAACGAGACTTCCCGGGGTTCTTTAAGTGATCGACTGAATTCTGAAAAATAAGGCGCTAAATAACACGCCATCATAAGCATGTGAATCCAACCAAATATAATAATCCGATCCATGTATATCACTCCAATTATAATATGCCATCCGACCAACCTCCACTTATTTATTAAACCCGAGTCTAGCATTTTTGGGTTTTTTGTTACCACTGAAATTAATCAGCTAAGAGTACCTTTTGATCACAGAACAGAAGCGCGTCGATCTTGGATTTTGACCCGGCATACTTACATGATTTATCTGCAAAATAACAAACGAGAACAGGAGAAGTGCGACATACTTACAGTAACTGAAGACAGATTTTAAGAGATTTCAAACACACGAATGATGCACAAGACTAGCAAACAATCTAGAAACAACTAAGACAAATTTCCGGCAGCGGCGCCAAAAACTTTGATGTATTTCGAAAGCTTTAAATTTATAATACTAGTTTTACCGATTCCATAATACACAAAACACACGGGTAAAGTATAACCCCCATTTATAGTAAAGGTTTATAGGTAAGACCAGGTCGTCCCAAGAGATTTGTAGCAATTTACAGAATGTTTATCAAGTAACAAAGCCAAATGATTGTCACGGATCAAATAGCCTAAACGTGTGTATAGCAAAGCAAAGTATCAAACAAGTTATGATCCACATAAGATAATAGATAAAGATAAAGCAATACTTATATAAACAAAATCATGCAAGTACAATTATTGGTGTATTAATCGTAACAAACATGTCTACCAATAATGATATAGAATCCTTGCGACCTATAGACTACATCATCACGAGCGCACTAAGAATGGTTTATATCGAATATGCATACATATGTCCCAACCTGGCATTTCTACATAAGGAAGGGTCTTAAACATCATTCTACTTGGTTTTTTTTTATCAATTTATCACACAATTTCTACAAGCATGATATTGGACCATTATAGACAGATGTTCCAAAATATAATAATAACAACTAACCTTTTCGACCTATGATAGTTGCAATAATCAATCAAAGGATAAACAAGCTCCAAGCAAAAGTAATATCGAATTCATAAGCATTTATATTCACAAGTCATAACAAATCATCCAAATACTATATCATTTCTCACATGTCCAAAACAAATGAAAATCAAACATTACACGTACGACAAAAACTCATAAATCTTTCCTATGGTATGATATTGATGGCATTGAGGTTGAGGAGTGTTTGGATCATTGGATCCTACAACCCTCACCTAGTTCTCTTCTCCCTCTAAGTTGTATTTTTTATGGCTAGCCTATCTCCTGTCATTCTTGGGTCTTTTATAGGCTTTCTAACACTTGAGGAATAAGTAGGAAGGTATATGATCGGATAGGGAGTAAATAGGAGTCATAAATATGATTTCTAACTGATCAGGAGCCGTACTTGTGGTCTTCAAATGAATTTTCCCGCTGGTGCAAAGTGCGTCGTACTTAAGTGCAAGTACGACTTACTTGTGGTCTTTTTTAGCTGTTAGTACAAGAATGAAAGTTGTAGATAATTCTCTTAACTTCCCGTGGCCGTGAACGGGAGGTAAAATGGATTCCGTATGCTCTAGATATTGCCAAAACAGTGGACATGTGTTGGGAGATCTTTAACTTAAGTTTGTTTCTTCGTTTAAGCTTCATATCTTTGTGTTTTCTTCCAATTCCTCCACGACACATCACATGAACCTACAATAGCATATTTAATATATTAAGTATCGAAAGTTCATTTATCTCATCAATATATTCATATAAAAGCATCGATAACGCATCTAGGAATATGTATAATTTGAGCGTTATCAGTGATTAGTAAAGATTTCCAAATTTCTTTTGCCGTTTTACACATAAAAATTATTTCATATTCTTTCTTAGGTAAAGTGTTATAAATAAACATTTTAACTTCGTTGTTTTTGGCAAACTTCTTTTTAAGTTCATCTGATTGTTTTTCAAAAGGAATAATTTCATCTTTTTGTGTAGTTGCGTTTATTTCGGTAGGTTGAAAATCACCCTCAATAATGATATGCCAATGGTCAAGTTCTTTTGGTTTCACATGGGTCTCGAATCTATTTTTCCAATATATAAAACCATCGCTTTAAAAAAGTGGTGGTTGTTGCATAGATTGACCCTCTTTATAGTTTTCAAAATCTATAGATCGATTCAAGTTTTAAAATCCAATAAATTCTAAAAATCTTGGTTAACGTAGCTCTGATTCCAATCGTGGAAAACTAAAAGGGGTGTTACATAGTTTTTACCGTTTTTATGCTTTCTTAAGAAATCTTAGATTCGATGCCTTGATGTGAAATCTACACAACGTACAATATATACAAACAATATAATAAGTAAATGCGGAATGTAAAGGAAAGATCAAACCAATAGACAATGTGATTTATAGTGGTTCGGAATGAAGCTCTCTTCTTCACTCTACTCCACTCCTCGAACACCCAACTCGAGAGTTCACAAGCACTATATCAATAAGTTCCTTCTGGGGAAGAAAACATTACAATGTCGCTTCACTTATTTACCGATACTAAGCTAGATATCGAGTCTTTCCTAAGGCAAGACCAACCTTATCACTCAACGCATTTTAAGGCCTAAAATACTAACCAAACTCTCAAGGATGTTGTATGATGATCACTACCCAAGTTGGTAGATGATGGTGAAGTATAATGACACACAAGTGATATACAAAGTTACACAACTAAGTATATGATGACACACTACTAACTACAATACTTAGAAGCTTGGAAAACTTCTTGTGTTCTTCACTTGAAGTCAAAGTAGAACTCATTGGATCACTTTGAATGTGTTACAGGTCAAGTGAAATGATCAAATAGAGTTAATACGATGTTAAGAGATGAAAGAATCAGTAGTAGTGAGCTTAAAATAGCTAGGAATCAATAGTTGGAAATGTAAGAGAAAGTGTCTATTTATAACCCAACTTTCTGCCTCAAACCGCCTTTCACAAGATCCGCGGATCCGTAAAACACGGATCCGCCCGTGTAAATTGAGGATTCGCGGAGTGTATTTTGTGCAGTCTTTTATCTGTTGATTTTTAGGTAACATTGTAGCAAAAATAATTTAAAAACTAAATCTTTTTGAATTACTTAGTGTAAAACCTCGCAAAAATTCATATAATTAAAAACGTTTAATTATATAATAATCTCTGTCATTATAGTAATCACCATTTTTACGGGGAAATTTAAAATTTTCTTATTATATTAAAATGGTCACGATTACGATATTGCAAAATTCACCCAACGACAAAACAAGTTCTCGACGCGATTAACAAAATATTAACAAATCACTAATCCTAATTAATAAACTAATTACAAAACCAAACGGGCCCTTGATCTTTCCTAAGCCCAACCGGCCCAAATCTTTAACCCATTTTTATTTTTAAACATTACATAAGATCGACTAATCTAGCTCCAAATCACCTCGCGTATTCCAAATTTTTACACACGACGCATATATATTTTTACACCATCTCGTTTACCACCTAGCCAACTATTAGTGTGTCAAATCCCAAGTTCATTGGACGATGTTTGATACGTTTTTAAGGGGCAAAGTGTTTGACGAATATTCACCTCAATCGATCCATATTAAATTCAAAACTTAACCGTTTTGATTCCCGTTTGTTCCTACGTGTTCCTAATAATATTTCTAACATGTTTTCATGTTTAAATATCATCTATGATCAGCTATAATCAAGTAGTACTAGATTATGCAAATCGTGTACATAATAAAATGGATGTCGACATTCTTATGATTCACCAAGACAACCTTCCTAAATTCATGCACTCTCATTCCATTTTATAACAATATAAATTCATACTAGAACCTAGGTCTTACTGACATGCAATAGTTCATATGGTTTCCTTGAAATATTTCACATATACGTGTGATATATTGAGACCATATATAGCATACATGCATGCACCTGTTTCTCACCATTCTCATACACCTCCAATTATTTCTTTCTTCCTAAAAACTACTCCTAAAAGCCAGAAGTCGATTGCCATATCATTTGGACGCAAGAAAAGGGTTATCGGGTTGGATTTATACGTATATCATTTGGGTTATACGTTGAACGTGATATTCCTTGTGTTCCATCCATTCACTCTCGATTCTCTACCACCTAAAGGGTGTTGTAAGTTATTTCTTACTCGTTTCCATCAAGTTCACACGTTAAAATCACTTCATGCATCATATATATAGTTGTGCGATCGTATATACATTTTACGTATTATTTTCATATACATATTGTCGTATAGAACACGAACGTGGCTAGCCTCTATCTTGGAAGGCCTAGGAGTCACGTAGCATACACAATTCACTTTAGTTTCAACGTTACATGCATCACACAAACATATTTCGAACCATGCTACATCGTATGAAAACTTGTTCAAACACTTAGAAATATTTATAACTTTTTCAAATATATAAACGATTCAAACATGCTACAAAACACTCGTATAACTTTAAATTTCACGTAACAAGAGTACCATATTTATACACGACTCAATAGACCACCTAGAAAACTATCACTTTCATTTATACAACTTGTAAAAATACTCACGTTTCGACACATAAAATGATTCATTTTGAATTGGCATTAACAAGAATTTCAAATCCAAAATTTATTTGAAAACTTAATATTTTCGCTTGGGCTCATTCCAAGCCCAATAAGAAGTCACGATCTATAAGCCCACTGGGCCCATATGAAACGTTTTTAGAATCATAAAAATAGCCCAAAGCCAGGCCCAAAACATTTTCCATGCCCTCGCCTCTAAAAATCTTAACGGGCCTTAATTTGGTTCGTTAAGGCCCATAAGCTAAAAAAATAAGCTTTTCATCAAATAAGCAGTTAAAATAAGCTTATTATTGACTTAATAAGCCACGAAAATTTTTAGAAAATTTTTATAATCATTTTTATAATTTTGGACTAAAAATGTAACGCGACGACACCTAGAAGGACTAAAAGTGTAAATATTGAAAAGTAAGGACTAAAACTGTAAAAACAGAAACTTAAGGGTAAAAAAAATTGATGAAAGTTAATATTCTAGGCCTAGTTTGGATTATTGGACAATTAGAGGACTATAGTTGTAGTTTATTTAAAAAAGGACTAACGATGTAGTGCAAACATCGTTAGATTAAAAATGGTAAAATTGGAAAAGGACAAGGACTAAACATAATCTATTTGACATTCTTATTTATTTTCTATTTTTGTAAATTTATTCCGTATTGCATTTAAACTTTCATTTTTATTTATATATATTATTTAACGTAACGTTAATAATATATATAACGATATTTCAAAAGTTGATATTTTTACTTACGCTTAAAAAGGTAAAACTTCGATGGATAATTTAAATAAAGTATTTTATCATATCATGCATGGCATAATAATTACACTGCACATCATCTATTCGTCATAACGAATAAATATTATTCGTTATTCATTCGTATTTACCAAATAGTATTTGGTTATAAATCTCAGATAAATTTATTTATCAGGTTCCGTATCAAAGACGTTTCCATAATCATTCTCATAAATCTCATCCTACTTTACTTTTCATCATTCCCGTATCAATCAAGGTGAGTCATAGCCCCATTTCCAATACTTGTTTTTAACTCATTGGGGGAGATACATGCTTACATATACTTTGATAAGTATATGAATAAAATACATGATTCAAATCAATTTCCTAATTGATAATTAATTAATATGGTTTGTGATTTAAGATGTGATATATACAATACTTGACGAAATACTTAATTGAAATACTGATACTCATATGATAATGTTTCCAATTTGATTATTGTGGTATGTGATATACATATGTTACTGGAGAAATACTTAACTGAATTACTGATACTCATATGATAATGTTCCAATTTGATTATTGTGGTATGTGATATACATATGTTACTGGCGAAGTACTTAACTGAATTACTGATACTCAGACGATAATATTTCCAAATTGATTACTGTGGTATGATACTTGATTTTATGATTTTATCCTGAATGATCCCATTATTATCTTGATATTGCCTAAGTTACCTTATCGCCATAAAGTCCCTTAATCATGAGCCATTAATCACTGTTATGTGAGCGCGAATATAGTGAACAGCTTCGAAACCTGTTAAGGATTGACTTCCTGTCCCACTAATACTTGACGGAATGCCATATGCACATGGTTAGTCGTATTAGTCGTGATACACTATATTCGTAGACAAATAGGAATTGGCAAATCACCTATTATAAGAAGGCAAGAATTTATCATTGACTTGATAAAACACCTCTTTTGTTAAGCTTGTGAGTCATGAGGCTTGGTGCAATGTCTATAAGGAAATGTATGTTTTCAACATATATTTAGATACAACTGTATAGGAATTTGACCATACTTGAATTGTATATCTGATTAAATTAGCATCATGAGTTTCCAGCTCATGTTAGGATTATTGATTCCTTATTTGATTTTGGTTGAATACTTATATGATTTATTTGTGATTATAGTCAACATTACTCAATACTTGTTTCATTACTGTTTGTATTTATCATTACCAAATATTCCTGAAATCTATCAAAATAAATGGTTTTCCATAAAACTCCATGAACTCGCCAACCTTTGTGTTGACACTTTTAAGCATGTATATCTCAGGTAATTTAACGGAGCAGGACAAGACACGAAGTGGGCATTTATTACTGTGATAAATTAAAATGGTGTAAAAATCAAATATGTCATTCTTTCAAGCCTTTATATCTTTTAATAAGATTTTAAATCAAATGGTTCATCTTTTATCAAAAATATTATTTGAATGACAAATAACTTTCAAAACGCTTCTTTTAAGCCATTTTATGAGATTATAACTTCGATCCTCCCCGTAACACCCAAATACTTTTCCGCTGCGACAAACTTAAATTTTGGGGGGGTTACATTTAGGCATGAAGTAGTTTAGTTAATTTAGTTTTTGTTGAGGCAACATGATCAAGATCTCTTTATGTTTTAATGATGACAAATAAACCATCGAAACACTTAAAACAACAAACGTTAGCTCAAAATCGCCGGAGCCAATGTCTGCTCCTGGTGCGCTGCCCGCGCGTCAATGCGCGGGTGACACGCTAGGAGTCTGTATGGTTCCGGGCGAATTTTGAAAGTCGGTTTTCCCCTTACCCGACAAATGTGGATCTTTCAATACAGGTATGAATATGTTATTTGCTTAATTGAGAACACTCGAAACGAGTTTTGAGACTTGAGAGATCCCACTTTTCAAACACCCATTTATGGGAAAACGCCAACTCATGTTTTCTAACTATCGCCTCTAGCCAAGGCTTTTCTAAACTTAGGGAGCTTATATATTTCACGTGACATCGTGTTGAAGCATCCATATGCTCATATCCCGTGCTTACGTCTTCTCTAATTACGTAACGAGTTTACTCCCTTATTGGTCAAACTAAGTCAAAGGTCACTTTGCGTAAACGCATCGTTTCCCACTTGGTTTACTCCCTTATTGGTCAAACTAAGGCAAAGCACTTAACTTGTTTGAACCAAGGTATTAGTTGAGAACGTCGAGTCGTGGAAAGCCACGAGATATGAAACTATGGATTCTCGATGTTGTGTTACTTGAACTTATAAGTAAACTATGATTTTCTCAACTTACAATCTTAATTGTCTAAACCTTTTCTTCTTAATGACAATTAGATTATGTCTTAATCTTCTCTTAATCCCATTTATACATAAGAAAAAACCAATCATATCCAAATCAAATATTCTCTTACACAATCTCTTACACCCTTACATATTCCCTTACACACTACATCTAAACCATCCATTCCCTTATAACACATCTCATCCTTTCATTTCTAACACATGGGGAATTGTTTGAAACCCTAATATGGCTCCTCCCATCCTAGCCATTGAATTCAAATCAAACACATCTCAACCATCCATCCAATCCCTCTTTCCTATACCATCACATGTGCTTGATCTCAACCATTGAATTCAAACCAAAACCATCTCAACCATTGATCTCACCTTTCCCCCCAAGCAAAGCATATTCCTTTGAAATATCCTTCTCAACCCTAACCTAGGCTTGATCTTAGCCATTCATTTCAAATGAACTCATCTCAACCATCCACATTCACCACATGCCAAATTGTTTGAAAACCAAGGGAGGCTCCCTTTAATCCTAGCCATCCAATTCAAACCACTTTATCTTAACTCTCCATCTTATTCTTCCCCCCAAGCATTGGAATATTCCTTGGCATATTCTTTCTCTCTTTTCTATGCCATGTGAGGATATACATTTCTACCCCATCCAAATTACCCTATCTACACTTTAAACCCTTGGTAATTTGGTTTCTCTTTAAACACTTCACAAATGATTTCCAAATTGGCTATTTGAGTTGGTAAACCTTAGAATGATTAATGTTAAGGTTTAGTGTGAAGTACAATTGGGGGTTTAGCAAGGATAACTATTTATAAGATCCAAACATCCAACACTTGGGTTCTTGGCCTATAAATACCACCCTTGCCTCTTGTATTCCTCACTCCTTGCCATTATTCTTTCTCTCTAGATTCTTTCTCTCTAAACACTCTCAAATCTCTCTATCTCTAATCTTGTGTTCTTGATTTTTATACTAACATCTTTGAAAGGACACATATCTTTGCAAGGGAAGAATCACAAGAACCTAATCCACTCTTGTGATTGTGTCGAGGGTCTTCTTTCTTATACCCTTTCTATTACAATCGAGTCTCTAGGTTAGGTTAGGACTTGATTGAACAAACATTCTTTCATTTAATTGTTTGTAAGGGAAGTCTTGTGTCTTGGTGACCAAGCCTAGATCATTGGGGATCTAGTTGGGGTTTGATACTTCCGGGTGGAAGTCTTGGTAGTGATATTTGTGATCCTTAGGTGAAGTCGAATCGCGAGATTCTTTTAGGTGGTTTCCGAGGGCGGAATACCGTTAGGGAGTAACTCCTTCTTTGTAAACATCAATATTGGTGAATATTGGTGGAGTGAATTGTAATGGTTTGTAGTCCACTGAAAGGATTATACTAGTGAATAGTATCGGGGTCGCGGATTCGCAACTGGACGTACGGATGGTATAAACCCCCCATCCCGAACCAGTATATATCGTTGTGTTCTTTACTTGCTTTATATACTTAGGTTGTGTTGGTGGTTGTTGGATTATTGTACAACCACTAGGAGTTCTCTTTGGCTTAAAGTTTTTAAACATCCAAAAAGCCGAAGAAACCGTATTCACCCCCCTCTACGGTTCTACAGTTTTCATTTAATTAAATAAGTAATCCAAATGTCTAATTAATTTAATTAAAATGTATTATTTGTAACTACTTAATTAAGATATGTTTAAATTATGTTTTGAAAAAATTTATTTTACTTGGCCTCTTTGATCATTTGACGTGCGTTATAATCACATTATTCATACCTTAAGTGATATGCGTCGGAATGTAAACTTACAACTAATAACTAGGTTACGTAAACATTTACGTCCTATAAATTTATAATTGCCATTATTAAAACCGTGAGAGATAGTAAAATAACATTTTTACGTGATATTTGTATTAACATAGTTTCAAAGGTAAGACCTGTCATTCTTTAGTTCTTGGTAGATTGAATAACCGGTCTCACGGATTGCGCTAATTTGTTGAAGTTAAAATCTGCAGCTTACTCCAAACAAGCAAAAGGTCCTTTAGATGACTCTAGGGGGGTGATTTTTTTTTTTTGTTAGCTAAAAGAGTGTGTGAGATCCACATCTATATGAGTTACTTGTTGGGGAGGGTATTATAATTCATGACTTGTGAATATAGACCAACTAAAGAAAATAGTGGGTCCTACTTAAAAAAAATTAATATTAAATGGGTTTGTGAACCCATTCTGTTAGCTAAAAAAAAAAAAAAAAAAAAAGTCTGGTCCTTCGGGTTCCTGTAAAAGAAAAGCACGCATTAGTCTCGCCTTGAGTTTTATTCCAATGCCAAGCTCAGGCGTGAGAATAAGTCTTTGATATAGAGAAATATGCAAGAAAGTAAAAGTGAATGAGAAAAGTTACTCTAAATTGAGAAATCTCCCTTTTTATATAGGTGGACCTTTCTTGTCCATATTTGATAGTCAAATGTGAGATTATGACGTTTTTGAGCGGCAACTGCAATATTTGTAATTTTGAGCCCTGCTTGAATCAGTCTGCTCGTTTTGAACAATATTCCCTACTCTTTGTGTCAAGCATGGTCCCGGAGCTCGATGCTCGTTTTTACCATTAGGCCGAAGTGACTCAATGAGGGTCATTCGGCAATAATGTCGTTCGTCCGAGGTAGGCTGTTCGGCCACATACGCCAACAAAACTCGTCATATTCTATGTCTCACGCATTTATTGGTAGCCAAATATTACAGCTAGAACTAACGAAGTGAAGCTTATTTTTTTTAATCATAAGATCATATCCATTCGAAACAAAGTTTTCGGAGCCCCAGGTGAGCCACCGTCTATATTAAATTAATGCGATATTATAATTAAAATATAATAATGGACAAGAGTACCCCCAAGGTAGGACAGAGACAGCATAGTAATGGACAAAACAATAGAAGTTGATTTATGGTTATTGCAAAGTCTAAATGCGGTCACAAATAAGTATCTTTCCATTCACCGACCATCGACCGACCTTCCCGCAACTTCTTTTCCATACTCATATTTTACAATTTCTTTCTAAAATTTCATCTATAAAACACCAAACAACTACGTAATAAGAACGACATTAAACAAAGGTTTTTTAAATCAAAATTATCGATCTTTTAACCGATTAATTCCCGAAGTTTGAATGTACAACCACACAAACTCCAACGATATAAAACCTTCTGTTTTCAAAAAATTATCGTTTCTTCCAATGTTTTGAAAATCGGGTCTTTTATTTCGACTAGTGAGTCAACCTGGTTTTCTATTAAAAAAAAAAAAAAAAAAAAAAAAAAAAAAAAAAAAAAAACTCTTTATTTTTCAACAATGAAAAATAAGTATATATATAATATATAAATCATGACTAATCCGCATGTTGAGCCTAGAAAAACATTTAACAACAAAGATAACGCGTAAAAATAAAATTACGTCGCAAATATATATAAAACTTGTTTTACTTAAAAAAAGTAATATGAAAAAACAAAATCTGGTCAGGTTTCGAGGACCGGGTTGACCCTGAGTTAGTTAAATCCCGGTGGGTCAAAATATATTTCGAGAATTAAAAACCCGGTTTAATATGACATTTTCTTGCCGGAACTGGTTAAGTCGAACCGGATTTCAAAACATTGGTTTCTCCACCGCCAAATGTGCGTTTATATATATATATATATATATATATATATATATATATATATATATATATATATATATATATATATATATATATATATATAGGGTCCTTTTCTTGCGAAAACCATTTTATTGCAAGAACTGCGAAAACCACTCTTTTACAACTAATAATACACAATGTACACCATTTAATGCTCCATAGCATTTTGTTGTTTTTATTTAATTCAAAAGGGTATAATAGTAAAAGACATTTTCATTTTTTTTAATTCCCATTTTTCATAATTCTTAAAATTCGGATTTTTTATTTTTATTTTTTTTTTTTAATACTAGCAAGTTTTCAAATAGTCATGGTGCATACATGTTTTTTTTAAGCAAATGTGCATACATGTTTTTTTCCTCCAAATAGTTATGGTGTATACATGTTTTCAATTAGTCAAAGTGCATACATGTTTTTTTTTCTTTTCTTTCCATACATGTTTTTTTTTTCCTTCAAATAATCAACGTGCATACATGTTTTTTTAGCTAACACTTTTTTCTAATAAACTACCAATATTTTTATAAACACAAATTAAAGAACATAAATCATTATAGAAAGAAAAACAAGATTGATATACTTAAATGTTACATTTCACTTGATTACAAGTACAAAAACACATGAAATAATCATATATCTCCAAAGACCCAAAGTATCTTCATGTATAATCGTGTTCATCCACTTCCCGGTCTTGAATGATATCATCATCTTCATCAATCAATCTGAAACAAGCATGCACGAAACATAAATGTATTATCATCATACCATTTCATTCATTTTATATTAACCATAAAACATGTATGTACCCCCTTTCAAAAACATAAATGTATTCCTTCAAAAAAACATAAAAAAAATTTATACCAACTATAACACACATAAAACATAAGTGCACATCTTCCAAAAACATATATGTTTTGAAGATGTATGTTTGGAACATACATGTTTTGCACAATTTAAAACACAAAACATACATGTTTTATAATTCAAAACACAAAACATATATGGAGAAAGTCTAACATATATGTTTTGAACATACATGTTTTAAGAAAGCTTCACATTGATGTTTTGAACAGTCATGGCAGTTGTCACAGAATGTTAGTATTGACCAAAACCACAATGGTTTGCTAACTATTTTATATTGTGTAACTAGATAAATAAAATCGAAGAGATGTATAATTATTGTTGGGGATTAAGTACAACTTCGGTGAAGAAAAGTCAAGAAAGCTTGGTTAAATAATAGTACCAAACAAAGGATATAATTATATTCAATAATATCAGGCTCTGCTCTTTTTCTTGGATTACTGCTAGGCCAAGAACGCTTCGTTAAACATATTGGTATAATAAAAAACGATTTATACACATATTAAATCAAACCGAAAATAAAAAATTTCATATAAAAAATATGTTCATATAAAAATCATATTTTTTCAAATCAAAACATCACTAAGGCTTTTTAGATCGAAACATCACTAACGATTTTTTAAATCGAAAACAAATATTATATCTCATACCGGAAACAAATTCAGATCGAAAACCAATTCATTTCGAAACTAACCTCTTGCTTCACATATCAACATCAAATACAAATAATACTTTCAGTTTTTCAAATCAAACTTTTTTTATAATCCGTATTTTTTGTTTCTAGATCGGAACCCAAAAATGATAAAATTAACGAACCGTAAACTTACAATGAGATAAGTCTTAACCCGTGTCTTTGTTAATCCTCACCGGAAAACCACCATCGTCATCATATCACCATCGTAACAAAAAAAGCCCTTACATCAGCCCCTAGTTTAACGGTTGTGGCGAATGAAGGCGGACTTGGATTGACGATTTGATGGTGGTTGTGCTTAAAAAAGTTGAAAGATATATACGGCGGCTAGGGTTTTGTTATTATTGATCAGGAAAAGAGAGAATGAGAGATAGAGAAAGTCAGATCTGATTTGTATAAAATGGGGCCTAATTGCCTAAATTTGAGATGCGGTTATTGAAATTAAATAAAAGTTAAATACCATGTTTACCCCTACATTAAAGTTTCCAGGAAAACAACTTTTATCTATTTACCAGAATGCCATGGTGCATTTAAATAATGTACATTATGTACTATTAGTTGTAAAAAAGTGGTTTTCGTAGTTCTTGCAGTTTAAATGGTTCTCATTTGAAAGTTACACTATATATATATATATATATATATATATATATATATATATATATATATATATATATATATATATATATATATATATATAAAGAACGTGGACATCTATCTGGCATGGGTAGAAAGATAGCGGTCATTGACTCGAATTCATACTTTGATACACAATTTCAAAGTCCGCCATTATACTCACAACAAGAAGTCGATGAGTTGTTGAGGCAACAAGCTCTAAGCAACACAATGAAACTATGAGAACTAGAAGAGCGGCCGAAAGAACACAATCACAACTCAATCAAATTGTGACTTTTTTGATCTCTCAACCAGGTTTGTCTTCCTTATCAACTATGTTTCTTCCCTTGATCCGGAATGATGGAAACAATGATGATGATGGTGATAGGGCGTATGGATAATTACTATGTGGTTATGGTTGTGGATATTTGTGGTTATGGATAGTTTTATTGACATGTTTATGTATGTTGTTGGAATATTTGTATGCACTTTGTTTTTGAAACATTTTGTCGACTTTGTTATTGAATAATGTTTTAGCGACTTTGCTATTCAATAAATGGTATAGCAAATTGATATATTTGTTTTGGTAATTACAGTCTGTGTTTTAGTAGATTTTTTCCTAAACAATCCTAGAAAAGATCTGAAAGTACATCAGAAAGCAACAATATGCTGCAAAAAATTGCATGTTACCTTATTGAGGAGATGTCCTCGCCAATAGTCATGGTGGTATTTGCGACGACATGTCTTCGCCAATAGTTCTGGTAATCCCAACTTATATTATACTGCTAAATATTTTAAGTATTAAATAAATTTAATTAACTAATTAATATAATTAAATAAATAGTATAGTGGCGAGACTGACGGGAGTGGATGGATTAGGTAAAGATAGGAAAGGAACATCAGACATATACAAGGAATTTTATGACGAGGAGGTTGACAGTGGTGGGGTGTACGTGTTTAGAGGGAAGGATCGTGGGGATTTGGACAACAAGAGCTGTTCGATCAGCTTAGATCAGGTAAAGGAAGTCGGAGAGCTGATTGGAGTTTCATGGGCTAAGGCAGAAGCGGAGAAGGAGATGTCCGAGGGAGCGCATATGAAGCGACAGTAATCAAATTTTTGGTATGATATCGTTCGCTTTCTATTATTATCATGAAAATTGTGTCATTAAACGTGAGAGGAATGGGCGATGTTGGAAAAAAAGGGTGGGTTAAATCAATTATTAGAGAAGAGCGTCCAGATGTTATAGGCCTACAAGAAACAAAAAGTGGAATTGTTGACGAATTTTGGATAGAAGAATTATGGGGGGGAACCGGGTTTGGGTATACTCAACTAGCGGCTAATGGGAACTCAGGAGGAATTATCTTAATATGGGACGAGAGGGATTTTACTTTTAAAGAGGCAATGGGGGATGAGAGATTTATTGCGGTTAAAGGCGAATGGAAAGGGAGAGTCGGGGATATGTATCTAGTATGTATATATGGGCCACATGTCGGAAAACATAAAGCATCATTGTGGGATAGGTTAACGGGGGTAATGAATAGATGGAATGGGGCATGGTGCATTTTTGGGGATCTTAACGTAGTTAGGTGTGATGAAGATAGAATGAATTCACAAGTGAATGCTAGTGAGATGAAGGATTTCAATGATTTTATTAATGGTGCTAGGCTTGTGGAGATTCCGATGGGGGGACGAAAGTTTACAAGAATTAGCGATGATGGCATGAAATTCAGCAAACTGGATCGATTTTTGATAAATGATAGATTTTTTAACTTATGGGGGAATCTTGCTGTTGTAGCGTTGGACAGGAAACTATCAGATCATTGCCCGATCATATTAAAAGACATGGAATTGAATTTTGGTCCAAAGCCTTTTCGTATATTTGATATTTGGTTAAAGGAAAGTGATATTGAGCAAGTAGTGAAGGAGGCGTGGAAGATGGAGGTTAAAAGTAATAGACCAGATTGTTATTTTCGAGACAAGTTAAAGAATGTGAAAGGGGTTCTTAAAAAATGGAGTAAAGATAGATTTGGCACAATTAAGGAGAAAATTGAAGAATACAAGAATGTGGCAATGAAATGGGAGTTGGAAGCAGAGAAGAGGATGTTGAATGAAAGCGAAAGGTCGACATGGTTGGATGCGAGAAAGTTATGGATGGAAAAAGAAAGTGAGTATGCTAGTATGTTACGACAGAAGACTAGAATAAGATGGGATGTAGAGGGTGATGAAAACTCGAAGTTCTTTCATTCGTACGTTAAGAGGAGGAACAATAAGAACAATATAAGATGTCTTACGATTAATGGTGTATGGTGTGAGGAGCCCGTGTTAATAAAATCAGAAATGACGAGGCATTACAAAGAGTTGTTTTCAGAGCGGTCCATAATTCGACCTATATTTTGTTGTGAGAGAATACATAGAATCTCGAGGGAGGAGGCGGCAATGTTGGAAAAGGAATTTAGCGAAACGGAGGTGTTGGATGCGGTTCGGGGGTGCAGAAGTGATAAAGCCCCGGGTCCGGATGGTTTTAATTTTAAGTTTATTAAAAAAATTTGGGAGGTGTTAAAATCAGAATTAGTAGCAGCAGTTAAATGGTTGTGGGATAGTTCGGAGATATCGAGAGGGTGTAACGCATCATTTGTGACTATAATTCCAAAGGTAGCGGATCCGATTGGACTTGGAGATTTCCGACCTATTAGTCTTATCGGATGTTATTATAAGATAATTGCAAAAATATTGGCCGAAAGAATTAAGAAAGTTGTGGGTTCGGTGGTGGGAGATGTTCAGAATGCATTCATAAAAGATAGATATATTCTGGATGGAATTTTAATTGCAAATGAATCGATAGAATACTTGAAGAAAAGGAAAGAAAAAGGTCTAATGTTTAAGGTAGATTTCGAGAAAGCATACGATAGTATCAACTGGAGATTCCTATTAAATATAATGAAAAGAATGGGATTCTGAAATAAGTGGTGTAAGTGGATTGAGAGTTGTCTACAATCGGCTACTATGTCGATATTAGTAAACGGATCACCAACCGAAGAGTTTTGCTTGGAAAGAGGGGTTAGGCAAGGAGATCCGTTATCTCCCTTTCTATTTATTTTAGCAGCCGAAGGTTTGAATGCGATTGTTAAGGAGGCGGTGGATAAAGGCATTTTTAAAGGCGTTAGGATTGGGGTTAACAGAGTGATGGTGTCTCATCTCCAATATGCGGATGACACTATATTTTTTGGAGAGTGGAGCAAAGAAAATGCTAGGTCGTTGATGTGTATTCTTAAATGTTTCGAAGAAGTGTCCGGACTTCGCGTTAATTATAATAAAAGTAAGCTTTACGGGGTGGGGGTTAGTGAAGTGGAGATTAGCGAAATGGCGAGATGGATGAAATGTGATATCGGGGAGTTTCCGTTTACATATTTGGGTTTGCCAATTGGAGAAAATATGAGACGGGTTAATGCTTGGAACCCAGTGATCGAGAAATTTAAAAAACGTCTAGCCGAGTGGAAAGCAAAATCGATGTGCTTTGGGGGTCGCTTAACACTGGTTAAATCGGTTCTAGGAAGCTTACCATTGTATTACTTTTCGATGTTCCGTGTGCCCGCGAGTGTGTTAAAACAACTTGAGTGTATTCGAAAAAAATTCTTTTGGGGAGGGGTGGGGGAGGGTAAAAAATTAGCATGGGTAAAATGGGATTTGTTGCTAGCTTCACACGAGGAGGGGGGGGGGGGGGTTAAACATTGGGTCACTTAGGGCAAAAAATTGGGCACTTTTAGGGAAATGGTGGTGGAGGTTTAAAAAAGAAGAGGGTGCGTTGTGGGTTAGAGTCATTAAAAGCATACATGGGGTTAGTGGAGGTTTAGGGGGCGTGAGAGGGGTGGGGTGGGAGGTTAAGGGTGGGGGGGGGGGGGTATGGAGTGAAATTATTAGAATAGGAGAAGAGTTAGAGGGGGTAGGGATTGAGTTTTCATCGTCATTTCAAGGGGTGATGGGGAATGGTAAGGAAATTCGTTTTTGGAGTGATAGATGGATTGGAGAGGTGAGATTATGTGATAGGTTTCCTAGGTTGTATCATCTAGATAGTAGTAAGGAGGGTAGGGTAGCAGATAAAGGGAGATGGGTAGATAGCGAGTGGGTGTGGGAATGGGATTGGGTTAGAGAACCTAGAGGGAGGGTATGTAGGGAATTTGATGATCTAATAAATTTATGAGAGAACTGCAAAATACATCCCTGTGGTTTACACATTTTGGCATCTTACATCCCTGTCAGAAACTTTTGGCAATATACATCCCGCGTTAGGCAAACGTTTGCCACAATACATCCCTCGTTAACAATTAGGACTAACGGTGCAAATTTTTCCTCCGTTATCTCTTAACGAGACTGAAAATATTACACCGTTAGCCATCGTTAGCCAAACATTTGCTTCGTTGGTCCTCTTTTTTATAAAAAAAATAAAAATAAAAATTTAAAATTAAAAAAAAGGAAAAAAATTATTTTTAAAGTTAATATTAAAAAAAAAAATCAATTTTTTTTAAAAAAAATAATATCTGAGAAAAAAAATTAATTTTTTTTAAATACCCATTTTTTAAAAATATTAAAAAAAGGAAAAAAAATAAAAAAATTATTTTTTTTAAAGTTAATATTTAAAAAAAAAATCAAAATTTTTAAAAAAAATTAATATTTGCGATTTTTTTTTTATAAATATGCATTTTTTAAAAATATTTAAAAAAGGAAAAAAAGTTAAAAAAACTTTTATTTATTTATTTTGTATTTAAAAAAAATCAATTTTTTTTTTATAAAACATTAATTTTTTTATAATATTTGCGAAAAAAAAAATATTTGTGAAAAATAAATTAATTTTTTTTATAAAAACATTAATTTTTTTTTAAAAATTAATTTTTATAAAAAAAAATTTAATTTTTTTAAAAAATACGCATTTTTTTTATAAAAAATAATTTTTAAAAAAATACGCATTTTAAAAAAAATTAATTATTATTTATAATTTTTTTTTTTTTGCAAATATTATTTTTTAAAAAACATTTTGATCTTTTTTTAAATATTAACTTTAAAAAAATTAATTTTTAAATTTTTTTTTTCCTTTTTTTTTAATTTTAAAATTTTTTAACTTTTTTTTGTTTCTAAAAAAGATGACTAAAGGAGGAAAAATTTGCACCGTTAGTCCTTATTGTTAACGAGGGATGTATTGTGGTAAACGTTTGCCTAACGGGGGATGTATATTGCCAAAAGTTTCTGACAGGGATGTAAGATGCCAAAATGTGTAAACCACAGGGATGTATTTTGCAGTTCTCTCTAAATTTATTGCAAAACGTAGTGGTTGATAATGATTGTAGGGATCGATGGAAATGGACGCTTCAAGAGGATGGTGTATTCACAGTTAAAGATCTAACAAAAATGGTGGAGGAGAGGACGCTAAGGATCGAGATTGGAGGACAAGAGACTTTATGGAGCAAGTTGGTACCTAAGAAAGTAAATGTCTTTGTGTGGAGAGCGCTAAAAGGAAGAATTCCGGTACGAGAGGAGTTAGATAAAAGAGGCATTGATTTGGATACAACATTGTGTCCTTGTTGTGATAGCGTGGTGGAGTCGTGTGTTCATAGTTTGGTATTATGCAATTTCGCTATGAGTGTGTGGGAAATGATTTTTAATTGGTGGAAGGTTGGGATTGTCAATGCTTTTTCCATTGAAGAAATATTTGCGTTAAATGGAAAGGTTGATATTCCTAATCATTCTTCACAACTGTGGCAAGCGGTTATATGGTCGTCCGGCTATTGGATTTGGAAAGTAAGGAATGAACGTGTTTTTAAAGGTAAAGTGTCAAGTATTAACAAAATTGTTCAAGACATAAAACTAAAAAGCTTCGAATGGATTACTAGAAGATCGAGAAAGTCAAGTGAGATAGATTGGCAACAATGGATTATAGATCCTTTAAAATGCAGGCTACAAAAATAATTTCAAGATCGAATTGCAGCCTAATATGGTGTGGTCAGTTACAGTTTTGGTAAGTAGTTTGCAGTCAATGTTTTCAATATTAAGCTGGGAGCAGCAGTTTGGGATAGAATTTAGGTCTAGTCATAGTAGTACATTTTTGTTCATGTCCTCTGTTCAAGTCTATGACATGTTCCCTTCATTTATATATTTAATGGTGGGTCATGTTCTAGTCTCTTTTGGATAGAAATGTGGCATGATCCAGGTGTTCTATTGAGGCTAGTTATAGTGTATTATCTTGGGTATTTTTGATAATTCTGTGTAATGCCCTTGTGTGGTTGTATCTTTGCTCGGGTCTTGCTTCTTTTAATCGTCTCGATTATGGAAGTTAGATGCCTTTGTTTGTAATGTTTTGGTGTTGTGCTAATATATTGTTGCGTTTCAAAAAAAAAAAAAAAAAAAAAAAAAAAAAAAAGTATAGTAATTGATTAATTAATGTGTTTTTAAGAAAAGTTCTCGCCAAAAGTTTGTAGGCCTGGGTTGAGAAGCTAGTTTGACTGAGAATTTGTGTGGTTCTCATGATCCACTTAGTTGTCGCTAAAACTTAACTTTGTCCTCCCTAATACTTTTAGCGACATGGTTTTTACCAGGACTTTTTTATGATGACATGTTCTTGCCAAAGATCTTTAAGAAGGAGGTGTCCTCGCCGATAGACCAAATCGTCTTCGTCAATGGGGTCGACTGCGTCTAAGGAGCTAACGCTCTTAATTAAAACTTGAATTGGTAAATATGGAATTGACGTCAATAATGCAATATTGTCGTTTACTAGACATGCAATAATGTTGGTGATACATCAAATAGGTGAAATAGATAGGACACAGTGTTAGGTGTTTTAAGACTACAGGCAACTTCGGGAGGTAAATATGATTAATAAGACAATAAATATAAATCTTGAACGCTCTACATGTTACCTTTGTTGTGTGTTAATACTTAATAGGATAAAAAGAAGGGTCACACTTCACAGTAAATAAATAAATACTACTCCTTCCGTCTCAAAATTATAGTCACCTTTTGACTTTTTCGGTCTTTCTTTCTCAACTTTGACCTTAAATATTTTTGTTTATATTACATAATACTTGATGCAAAATATATGAATGGAACAAGAATATTTAAAGTCAAAGTTGAGAAAGAAAGATCGAAAAAGTCAAAATGGGACTATAATTTTGAGACGGAGATAAATAAGGAACTTCACAGTATCTTTTTAGGTTACGTATATGTAGTACTATCTTTTAATGTTACGTGAGACATAAAGATGTAACATAACCAAGTATTTTGTTATCTTACATAAAATATGGACATGTTACATGAAAATAGAATAACTGGGTTGTTAATTAAACACAAAAGTATTGGCCGATTAAGAAAAGGATTGCTTAAGCATCCAACTGAATGTGAAAGTATATAAGAAACTAAAATATAGTAATACTAATATGTTTGATAATTTATCAAGAAAGGAAAAAGACGTGACGAGTATTCCACTTGAAATTCATTAATGTGTACATGATGAATGTACAAATAGTCATGTTAAGGTTGGTATCTAATCATCAATAATTCGTTTAAAAGCAACAAATGCACGCAATAGTTATGTTGACCTTAGTGCCTTTTTTGTAAACAACAATAACATAAATATCCTTTTGATGCATTAAATGTATTGTATTTTATGCATAAAAAATTAGTAAAAAGAATATATATGAAATTTTTAAAAATTTCAAGGATATACATGAAATTTTCCCAACAATAAATTACACCCTTTAAAAGAAAACATGCTAGTTTTTGTTTGTAAATAATATGATCAACCAGTAAATAATTGATCAAATTAGCTTTATGTAAAAGCAATGATATGCGTACTTAATAGTTTTCCCCCCTTCCTTCTTCTTCTTCTTCTTGGGACTAAATTATAAAACGAAGTTCTATTGTGATTGATCAATAAAATAAATTAAGATAAGAACTTAAAAATATCAGCTAATTTTGGATTCAGACTCGTGAATGTAATTGTAAATTTTCAGTTCATTTAAATTACAATATGTTTATAAATTTAACAAAATCAACATAAGTTTAAAGTTCTAATATAAACAACTTTTATAATTATTATTAAACTAACATAATCATAATAAAAAAGCTCATATAAGAGTTATCGTTATCAAAATAAAAACACGAGTTTAGGAATTAAGCTAATCCTAACATCAAAATCTACGTATGCATGAAGTTATAAAACAGTTCTTCTTGAAGCGAAGGGTTAAATTGAAACACATTAGAGTAATAGAATGTAGAACAGTTTCACATAGCACTCATAAGTCATAAGTGGACGGTGGTGGCAAATATTGGCAATGAGTGATATTCTTTGAGGGGAAAAAAAAGTAGTAAAAAAGTTTAAGCAATGATAAATGTACAAGGTTAATTATATGGACGTAAGGGGAAAAAAAAGTAGTAAAAAAGTTTAAGCAATGATAAATGTACAAGGTTAATTATATGGACGAAACTTAGAATGTATCAAAAGGGTTTTGGCTCCTTCCTCAAATTATTTGATCTTATGTATTTTATACCTTTTTATATATGGTTTTAGTCATTTTTAATACAAAATTTTTAACAAAGTAAATATTAAACTCTTTAAATAAATATTTTTCAAGTTCATTCCTCTACAAACAACGTTCAAATTTCGTCCCTCTTCGATATTTAATTCACTTGGCAATTTGACTTATTAATAAAAAGTTGCTATAAACTCATCACTCGTGAACTTTTATGTTGCTAGCAACTTATAAGGACATCACGAGGTGATATGCACATAACAAAATAAATTTGTACATACATAAGATACAACATTACATATGTATTTTTGTAATATACACATCATTTATATATGTATTTTTGTAATATAGACCTCATTTATTATGTTATGTTGTGCATATTACATCCTCAATTCGATCTTATCGGATTTGTAAACTATAGCTAGATGAAAAGCACGAGGAGCATCCTCTATATATAAATAAACCCATTCATCCCCACCAACGCACACAACAAAACCTCTCATAGTCTCATCTGTCAGTAGACCCAATATTTCGAATAAACAATCCAACCCACCTCTTTTAAATACCCTTCATGGCGGCCAATTATACCTTTTTTCTCATTATTTAAATACACGCCGACCTTTATATAACACTAACCACAACACACACATAAACACTAACACCTTATTTTCAAAAAAGGTGTCGGTGCCTTTTAGGCTTTTATATTACATAAATCTTCTTCTCATCTCCTAAATTCTCTCCTACTTTTTTCTTATTTCAAAAATATTTTGTTATTCGTTCCCGACAAATAACACACAGTTTAATGGACAGAAAAACAGACTGTCCATCAGGAAAACGTAAGAACGATCAACGTCCGTACAAAGGTATACGTATGAGAAAGTGGGGGAAATGGGTAGCCGAGATACGAGAACCGAATAAACGGTCTAGAATCTGGTTAGGTTCATATGCAACACCTGTAGCAGCCGCACGTGCGTACGACACAGCTGTGTTTTACTTACGTGGGCCGACAGCAAGGTTAAATTTTCCTGAGTTGTTGGTGTCGTCTGATGTTGTTGTCGGTGAGGTGTCTGCTGCTACTATTAGAAAGAAAGCTATTGAAGTTGGAGCTAGAGTTGATGCTGAGACGACTTGTACGTCTGTGCATGTGAGTGGTACGTGTGAACAACGAGTTGATGAAAAGATGAAGGTAGAGACTTGTTGGTTTCAGGAGAAACTTGACTTGAATTTGAAACCCGAACCCGAAGAAGATCCGGATGGGAATTATTGGTGAGCCTGTTTAGGGGTAGTTTGGTAATTTGGTGGAAGACTTTTTTTTTTTTTTTTTTTTTTTTTTTTTTTTTTTTTTTTTTTTTTAATTTTAATCTTGGAAACAGATGAAACAAGTTTTGATGTTTACAAGGAAAATAATATGTAAGTATATGATCTTGTTTTGGTTCTTGTTTTTGTCTTTCTTTGTGTTTGGTGATTGGCTTTTTTTAATTTTTGGGTTTAACAATGATGTTAGTAAACAAATTGTAGAATAAGAAGTCAGAAGGATCATGGTATCTAGGTTTAATGTTTAATATGGCTTATTTTAACAATATTTTGTACTTGGTAACAAGAAAACTTGGAAGTAAACGGAAAATCTAGTAATGATTTAGTTGATAAATAAGTCACTAGTGTAAACTAATCAAGGGATGGTTCCTTTATATAACATAGTTTTTGTTGATATTTATGACCTCCAAAACATAGTTTTTGTTGATATTTATGATCTCCAAAGTTACATTTCTAGTTACTATTAGAAAATGCCAAGGATTGTTTTAAGCACAGCGCACGGAACAAAAGTCTTCATCGACCTCAACATTATTCGAAGATGATCTGACTTTTAGATGAAAGCTCATAAAATCATACCGGCACGATGATATAAGGGCCAAGCAAAATCAACCGAAAACCGACCAGATTCGACAAACCGGGCCTAGCCGAACCGAACTGAACCCGATTTTATTCGGTTTGATTTTCTATTTTGTATAATTATTTCGTTTTTTTTTTATTCGGTTTGGTTCGGGTCAAAACACAACTGTTCGCTTCGAACTAGCTAAACCGGCCCGAACCCAACAAACCTTATTCGGTTCGGTTTTGATTTCAATAGATTTTACTTCGGTTCGGTTTTGATTTCAATAGATTTTACTCGGTTTGGTTTTCTGTTCACATTTTACTCTTAATTGGTTTTTGAGTCAGATCGGGTTTGTCGGACCCGTTGCTCAGCCATAGTCAGCATTGTCAAGTTTATCTATATGATACATCTATATTTGTTTATGCAAATATTAACTTTAGCACAAAGGTGAGAGAATCATAGAAATACGCGTGCTGTGAGATTCAAAATATGATTTATTTTCTAAAGGAGCGATCGTATTTTCATATGAGTTGATTTTCATTTATCTAAGAAAAATTAGTGTTTTCAATTTTTGTTAATAGAAAGCTTGGATTATTTATTCACTTTGAGTATTGTATGTTTGAAACTAAAACTACATAATCACATTCGAAGTTTGTGTAATTCAGAGATAAATTATTATTATTATTATTATCAATGTTGCAAAAATCGTGAATCGGTAGCCGGGCGGTCGACCACCCTGCAGCCTGTAATCGGTCAAGGCGGTGATTAATCGGTGATTAATCGGTTTGGCATTTCCTGCATGTTTTAGGAATTTCTGGAGAGCAAACTAAAGATCTTAACTGATTCAAGCCTTCTATGTTTTCAAACCTCAATAAAAGGCTTCAATTCTGATTATGAGGCCCATTGTGCGTTATAAGTGAAATAAACGATCCCCAAATTAAGTAAAATGCCTAAATTTTTATTTTTTTAAATTTGACCGATTCGGCCGATTTTTGGCCGATTTTTTTCCCAGACCGATTTTTTTAGCCGATTAGCCTAAATCGCCAAGGTCTATGGCCGATTACCTTAGAATCGGCGATTAATCGGCCGATTTTTCTGATTTTTGCAACATTGATTATTATTATTATTATTATTATTATTATTAATAATAATAAACTTTCATTGAAAAACCACGGAAATTACATGAAATTATTATTATTATTATTATTATTATTATTATTATTATTATTATCTTAAAACCAAAACTACAAACCTTAGTATTATATAACATGTAAAAACATTTTAAAGCATCATGATACTTGATACAAAATTAAATTCTGAAAATTTTTATGTTAATTTTTTATAAATATATCCAAAACACCTTAATATAGGTTGGTTTTGAAAAATAAATTTCTCGCACTGTTGTTTGTTTAATTATAGCAAATTTCTCCACTATGCTAACCAAAAAATAGATTTACTAATCAAGTTGATATATATTTCAAAAAATAAAAGAAAAAAAATCAAGTTGATATTTATCACTCAAAATAAATAATGATCAGGAGTTTTTCTAAAAAGTTTGGGCTTGTGAGGGATTTTATATTTGGGCCAAGAGAGTGGAAAATTTTATTTTAGGAATAATGGACCAGAGATTTGATCCGAAAGACTCTTATCAAACATAACTATGTATTAGCCTATTATAGGTATTAGGGAGGGAGGACACCACTTAGAGCATCCATAATTGTATCAAGCCTTGGGAGTACACCACTTAAAGCAAGGTTGAGCATCGGGCCGGATCCTGACCCGACTAATCCCGATCCCGAAAGGTAGCTAAATCCTAAACCGAATACTGACCCGAAAGTAGTCGGTTCGATATAGGCGGTTTCGGGTTTGTCGATTTCGATCAACTTTGCTTGTCTTTTCTCGGTTTTTGGCCCGTCCTGACCCGACCCGTCCCGTCCCGTCCCTACTCGAGTCCTGAGATCATGGAAAACTCGAACCGAGTCCTGACCTGAGTAGTAGTCGGTCAGAATCGGTCGAAATCGATTTCCCTGCAGTCGAAATCGAGCATCGGTAGTCGGTCGGGATTGCTCACCCCTAACTTAGAAAGACTTGATGTATTTAATGCACATATTTTTAAATTAATTTTTTTGTTTCACAATTAATGCTAAGGGGATGTTTGGTATGGTTGAATGGAAAGAGGAGAAAGGGATTTACGAGCATTTCTCATGTTTGTTAGGGTCAGGAATGAAAATAGGGAATTGAAAGAACCGGACCCGAACAATGAAGAACCGAACTGGAACCAGAACCAAAGGTTCCAGTTTCAGTTCTCGATTTTTCGATTCTTGAGTCGGGTCAGTTCGGTTCCACCGATTCTCTGTTCCGGAACCAAAAAACCAATAATTATAAAAACATGTAATTTTTTTTTACTTCTTATAAAAAAAAATATCAAATCCTACACAGCATTAAAAAAACTCTAGTAGCCTACTTTCAGAAAATTCAACCTAAACACTCTAAAACCTAATCTTTAATTCATTGAAACGTCCACAAATCAATAAACAATCTAAACCTAATAACATTCAAGATCATTCAACATTCAATACTCACGTAAACAACTATCATCATAATCAAAAAAAATGAAAGTAAGTTTTATATTTTATTTTTATTTGCATTAAATTAGCTTTTACATGTTCATCATGCTAAAATTTGCTAGCGCTTTTATTAATACTTTGTTTATTATCTGTGATCATCACATAGTGACATGTTGTTTATTATTTGGGATCATCATGTAGCCACATATTCAACTAGACAAATATAGACAAGTAATTGGGATGATGTTGAAGATTTTATTAAAAACGATGATGTTGTCAAGGATATGGAAGAACAATTAGAGAAACTAACTAGAAAAGACAAAGAAAAACAAACTATGGAACTATAAACGGTCTTAGTTATTTCGATGGACAAAGTTCTAAGTTATTTTATTTTGTTTCCCGGATTGTTATGCATTATTGTTTTGTTAAGAATATAAACAAGTGAAACTATAGAATGATTGTTTATTTGAGTTTATGGTTTAGTTGTTAATTGTTATTTGTTTAAACGTAAATAGTTGCAAGTTCTTAAAAAGTTTATCATTATTTCTATTGTATGTTTTTTATTAGCTTAATTCATTTATGCATGGGGTTATTTCTTTTCTTCTTTTGAAAAGCGGTTCCTACCGGGTAGAACCAAAAGAACTGGAACAGGAACCGGAACCGGAACCAGAACTTGAACCCAAAACAATATTCGGTTCGGTTCTCGGTTCCTACTTTTCACAAAATTCGGTTCTCGAATCCACAGGTTCTGGTTTCGGTTCCACCGCTTCCAGACCCATGCTCATCCTTAATTCAAAATAAACCCCAAGATCCAATTCATCTCTATCAACTACAAAGCTTCCTTCCCAAAGAAAAAGATCCGCTCATAGAACGATATAGATGTTGGTGTACGTTGTTGTTTATCAGTGAGAATAATATACTCACATTTTGTTAAAAGTAACGGATAAAAATTAATGTATATGTCCGGACTCGAACACGAGATTTCGGGATTGCACACTTTACGTATGATTTTCAATTAATTAATAATTATTGTTTTAGTTACGAATAATTATTAAATTCATGAAATAAGCACTTAACGGTACCTAACGACCGTTAGACGAAAGTTAAAGGACTAAGAGTGAAATAGTGGCCAAGAAGGATCTAGAAGACCCTCCTTGGGCTATGATCTGCCGACCCACATCCCTATGGGATTGGGATTGTTATCTTGAGCTCCAAGATTGTGATAGTATAAATACATGACCCCATGTATTCATTCCATCATCCCTTGGTTCATTAGCAAGCCAATTTCTCTTCTTCTTCCTTTCTTTTGAGCTATAGACAATTCCTTTGAATCAACTAAGGCTCAACTAGTAGTGCTTGCTTGTGAATTAAGAACCTAACTTTTCTTATTGAAACGCTAATAGTACGTGTGTTCGAGAACGAAGTGTTGGCATACTTTTGCTAACGTGTGATTGCCCATTCGACTACACCATAGTCGATCCATATTAAACCCTAATTAGGGTTTATTAGTTCTTGTTCAATTGATTTTTTGTTCTTGCTAGAACTCACAAAGGTACGCATATTTCTTTTATATTCGGTTAATTTCAATTACATGTATTTGATCTATTTCCGCTGCGTGCTTGATGTGATTTTATGTTTATATACTATGTTATGATTTACATATTCCAGCAGTGGCATCAAGAGCCGTTAATACGTTGTAATTAATTACCGAAACACATAAAATTGAATCGTTATGATTATTACATGCTTGGTGTTCTTATGTTTTTTAATTTTTTCATAAACCCTAAAAAAAATTTTAATGTCAACTTATATTTTTTGAAAAGAAAATTAGGGTTTTGAATTTTGAATAAAACTTGTTGAACCCTAGGTTGCATCTAATATTTATGTGTATTTAAATGGATATTTGTGATATGTCGTTTTGGTTATGCGTTCCTTTACATGATTATATGATTATAATATATGCAATATGGGCATCCGTGACAAACCATGCATGTGTTGTCATGGATTATGGTGATTTTGTATTTTGTAGATTCCATGCTTAAATTATGCGATTTAATTGTAATTAATATGGTTTTGGTAAATATTATGACTATAAAGATTACTTAATATTAATTAATTATAAAATTAGGGAAGACCCTATTAAAAATCGTGTATTAATCAATTGTGTGTTGTAAATTGATTTAATTTGCATGTCCATTATTTATGTTGTTTGTTTATTTTATTTAATTACTGTTTGTTTTATATGTTATGACATGATTGTAAACAACAAGGGTAATTTTATAAATAAAATATTAAACGGACTTAATAATGGTGAAATCTTGTTTTGAGCTTACAAAAATCTTGAACTTTTGATTGATTGATCGCGACTGTATTAAGTGGTTGGAAGGTGAAACTAATTTTGACAAACTATAAAGTGGGTATAAGGTGGCTTAACATTAAATTGCGGCCTTAGAGAGCCTCCATTCTGGCTTTACGCTCGCCTGTGTGTCAACTTTAGTTTTACCCAACAACCATGATAACTACGAAGCACTTAAGGCAAAGTTGTAAGTTTCTCAACGCCTCAATCAAAACTTTGATGATTTAAGCTCGTAAAGAAACTAATGAGTAAAAGTTTTTTACATGAAACATATGTTACAAGATGAATGCATGACATCTTTGTACATATTTTTGATTACACACATCAAAATTTACTACCCTTAATTTTAAGTTATATGTCATCCAATGAAACGGAAACACCTGAAGTTGTGGTTTACGTCAGGGCGTAACCTGGCTAGATTGCAATGAAAGGGCAAATTACATGATCTCATCACTAGCAGATCAACTGATGTGGTGAAATTATGTAAATTTGCTGTTTCTTAAGTTGGTTAACTTAATTGAGTTGATAGCGGGTTCTGATCACTCAAGGCATAAGATGGGGATAAAACATGCTTACATTGCAACTGCGGTTGGCAAATATGTAAATCTTATCCTTTCTAGGAATTTCAATTGAATATTGGCAATTGGGACTCGTCTCGTACCTTATTGAATACCGTCATCACTAGCAGATCAACTGATGTGATGAACCTATGTCAATTTGGATCCTAGTTTTCAATGTAAAATTAAATGGTTATATGTGTATGAACCAAGGGTATTTAATTTTCTTGAAATTTATTATCGAAAGTATTAACTTTTGAATTTTTTTCTATAGAAATGGCTACACCCGAAAACACTAATATGAGCAACATGAGTTCTGCGTTCAAGCAAATGATTGATCGAGACAAGTTGACTGGTGAAAATTTCAATGATTGGTATCGATCCTTAAGAATTACTTTAAGGATGGCCAAAAGATATGATTATCTTGGTGAACCACTTCCTACTGAGCCTGCTGCAGATGCAACACAAGCACAAAAGGATGCATACAACATTGCATATGAGAAGCACAATGATGTGGCTTGTCTCATGTTAGTTAGGATGGATACTCAATTGCAGAAACAGTTTGAGCACTGATTGGCTCCAAACGGTCAACCTAAATTGACCAAAGGATGGTCAAGTAGGTCAAACAGCCTAGAGTCAATCTCCGTTGAAGTATAGTGGCTTCCCCGGGTCGTTATGTCCCGACGAGGTGTGGATTGTAATCAAACGGGTTTGTGATCGGGTGAATTTGGACAGGAATAAGGTATATAAGGGTTTGAATGATTACACTAAGGAAATACGAATGAGAACGATTTAAACAAACTATATTAACAATAACGTGAAACCTAGTTAACCTAAAACGTAATCTAAAAATTTAAAATCAAAGTTTGCTTATAAATAAGCAGAAAAATAAGCCAAAAGGGCATAAATAGAAGCTATCATTTTTTTTATTTTTAGTTTTTCTTTATTTTACAAACTACTTTTACTAACGTAACCTAAATTTTAAAAACGTAAAGTTATTTAAATAAAACGCAAGTGCGCAAAATAAAAAGTGAAATTTATGCTACGATAACCCTACGGACATGAAAATTATATTTCTACGAACCTAATGATAAAAGAAACTTTATAGAAAAAGAAAATTTTTTCTTAGACTTTTTATTTAATTTTTATTAATTACAAACTATTTAAACTTAATAAAACTAATTAAACTAATTTAATTATAATAAATTCTAAACTAAATTATAAAATTATAAAAAATTTTATATAACTACTTAACCATCACAGGAATCTACAAAAAATATAAAAACTTTATAAAAATTATATTTAAGCTATTTAAGAAATTAATTACTTATTATTATTTAAAAGCTAATTAGACTATTTTAATTATTATAAATGCTAAACTATATTATAAAAATATGAAATTTTTTCTATAATTACTTTACAATACCAGAATACTAGGAAAAATAAGAAAGGTCCTAATTGCTTAAAAATAAGCAGTACAATAAGCTAATAAGTAAACTAAGCTTAAGAAACTAAAATTACTATATAAATAAAAAATGAAGTATACAACTTGAAAAAGACCCTAGGGCAGTTGGTTGTGCATGTGTGCTTGTGTCTGTGTGGTGTGAGAGGAATGGCCCAGGTTCGAATCCCATGAGACCCACTTTTTTGCAAATATTTTTTTTTTTCAATTTTTTCTTTTGCAAAACTATTTTAACAACAAAGATAGGCAACTTTGACAAAACCAACTTGAATGAAAACCAAAAATAAGCTCACTAAAAGCTGTTGTTTCCAACAGTTAACAATAAATAAGCTAAAAAGGGTTTTTTTTTTTTTTTTTTTTTTTTTTTTTTTTTTTTTTTTTAATGACAAACTAACAAGATAAGCTACAAGCTACAAACAAAAGATGGAATGAGCAAAATAAAACTGAGATAAACTTAAGAGAAACCAAAAAGAAGAACCAAGCTTAATGAAATAAGCTAGAAAACCAAATAAGCAAACCCAATGTTTACTTAGAACCAAACAGTCCCTGAGCTCACTTGCAGCCCCCTGTGAGGCCAACAGGGGAGGTTGAGAGGCCAAACCAGATGGTCATCTAAAAAGGTAGCCTGAGGGGCTTCTAAATAAGCTAAGGGTCAGGTTCTAACACCCACTAATAAGCTCTGAGTGAGCTTATGAAGTTGGTGAGTGGGACCTGGTGCAGGACAGAAGACAGGTAGAAATAAGCTAACAAAAAGGCTATGAAATGGATCTAAAAGGCCTGATTAAGGAGAGATAAAGCTACATGGCAACTAGGGAAACCTAATTAAGCACTAAGAGTCAGAAAATAAGTAGGTGGATAAGCTTAAAAGAACTTAATTTTTTTAAACCTAAAACTGCTACTAGGGAAAAAGTGGACTGACAGGGCAATAAGAGGCCTAAACTAAGCTACTAGGAGATGAGCAAAAACCAAAATAAGCACACACATGTATCCTAAAGCTAAGAAACTACTAATAAAAATAAAATACATCTTAACTGAGCTTATAAGCAGCTTGTTAGACCATGTGATCTCTCGTAAAATTTCCCTATGAACAGTAAAGTTAATCAAAAATTAATAAATCATTACGTTAATTAATAACGTTTTTACCGATAACAATTTTTTTTATTATTTAATTATTATTTAAATATGCTATGATTACTCGAAATCACTACGATACTTAAAACCTTTTCTCTTCGGAACGATGCTCACACACGTACCACTATAGTCTAACAATCGCGAGAACATTAAATTTTACGACTTACGAACTTACGTAACATATTTTAACTAAACACGTTCGACAACGTCCGTACTCACGTAAAAGTCTCACTAATTAAATACTAAACTATTCACTAATTATAATTAACAATTTTACTAATTTTAATTACCCCTAAACCGGACCCTTAATTACCCTAAGCCCAAACAAAAGTTCGGCCTGTTACTATTCCTAAGCCCAAAACCAAATTAAACCCATTTCCCTTATTTTGTTTCATTTTCACTCGACTAGCATCAACTAGAAACGAGCTTGGTACGCTCAAATCCTCCACACGACACCCCTATATTTTTGCACATACTCGTTCCTCCCCTAGCCAACAAGTAGAATGTCGATTTTTAGCTCATCACGTTGAGTCTAGGCACGCTTTTACGAGGCAAAGTAAATGTCCCAAAAACGATTTTATAAAATGTCAACATATCAAAAACTCAACCGTTTTAACCCACGTTTGTTTCTAAAACATCCTAAACTCATTCTAAACTCAAACTAAGGTCTAAATATTTCCAAGTTATCAAAATCCCACAAGTTCCAACCGAATTACAAATCGGTTCACAAAAGAAAGTAGTAGTCGACATACATGTTTAAACCAAACTAGTACTCCCCTAAATCAAGCACACACAATTCCTTATTTTATTCACTAGGGAAAGTACCTTGATCCTTTTATAATATATATATCACAAGTACATTTCGTGTGTAAGAGTTCAATGCCCACGTTTTTCCTTTGAAGTTTGAGGATGTCGACCACAAGAAACAAAGACTTTAAGTGACTAGTGTTACTCTTACAACTTTAGGACTTTTTGAAACCACGTAACCATCCAATCACTTTAAAACTTGGACACTAGAACACCCTTAGAACCATATATATATCGCATGCATGCATGCTGCGTTTTCTACTTCCATGCAAACCAAAATTTCCACCAAATATTTCTAAGTAATGAACTAGGCATTGGGTCGAAGCTTTGGGTAGGAAATCAAGGAATTCATGTGGGTTTAGGAGAAGCAATTGGTTGTTTGTGAACCTTGGTTGAGCAAACTAACACACTACGTACTCATCTCACTTACTTCTCGACTCTACGTCCCATTTACCCCACCATTTGGTGTCGTAAGTCCCTAACGAGTCATTTCATTTCTTTTTGATGTACATTTAATTGCATTATATTTTCTACACGACACACACGAACGCACCTCATTATTTAAAATCTAGATAAACGACCTATATATATTTTACGTCCATCTATATATTTGACACCTTAAGAAATAAGCTATGTAAAGTTTTGAAACTAAAACACAACGTATAAACCATTTCGAAGTACATTCCTAGCGTACCACAACAAGTATGAAAAACTCAAATATTTTTCTAAGTCTTTTGTTTACAAAAATTCATCCCATGCAACGCCCAAAACACACGCATATCTTAAATATTTACTTAACGAGCATACCTTTTTATTTCACAAACCAATAGACCCCATGACACACAATCGATTTGGTATAGAAACTTTGTAATGAAAGTCACGTTTGGACCTAGTAATCGACCAAAACCAAATCGACCTAAGGACTGTTTTTGAAAAATTAAGTAATACCGATTGGGCCATAAGGCCCAATCATTTCAAAATAAGCCGAGAGAATAAGCTGAGGCTATAAGCTATTGGACAACTTTTTCACAATCCTAACCTTAGCCCAAAACAAACCCCAAAAACCCCGTAAGCCCATTGGATTTAAAAACACTAACGGGCTTAAGTTTTCGTTAAAAGCCCATAAGCTACCAAATTTACTTTTCGAACTAATAAGCTATTAGAATAAGCTCAATAAGCTGTTTTGAAAATATTTAGGAAATGAAAACATTAAGTTTTGAAAATTTTGGATTTTGGACTAGATTTGCAAAATTTATGAAATTTGGGTCAAAAATGTAAATATTTCAAAGTTGTGGTGAAAACTGTCATTTCGTAAAATTTCGGATAGAAACTGATTTTTGTAAACTTTAGGGTGAAAAGTGTAAAGAATATAAAGTTTTGGACGTAATATATAA
Organism: Artemisia argyi; assembly: GCA_030686995.1. Lineage (NCBI taxonomy): Eukaryota > Viridiplantae > Streptophyta > Magnoliopsida > Asterales > Asteraceae > Artemisia > Artemisia argyi. Next base: position 55,592,982 of record CM060691.1, read on the forward strand.
ATATATTTAATTTTGGACTAACGGCGTAACGCTAACGCTGTTAGGGTAAAAAGTGTAAATTTTGGAAAATATAAGGGCCGTATACTAAAACTAATATTTTTATTTTTACTTTCCACTTTTACGAGTTCACGTCACGACGTTACGTTTATTTTCAAACTATTATTATTACTAAACGTTACGTTATATTTCAAATTATTATTACTATTATTTTTATTAAACGTTACGTTTATTTTCAAACTATTATTATTATTACTGTTATTATTAATAAACGTTACGTTATATATATATATATATATATATATATATATATATATATATATATATATATATATATATATATATATATATATATATATATAACTAAACTAAACGTACAATATATTATAAAAACTAAAAGTTTTACTAACGTTAAATTAACAAATCACGTAATCAAAAACTACTCGCGATTAAAATATTTAGACTATCAAACACTAAAAATTGCCAAATATTATCTAGGTCGTGTGTGGAGCCGTTCTCATTTTGCAAACTGAGTATCGATATTTTTATTCACTAAACCACTAAGGTGAGTTCATAGCCCACTTTTATAAAACTGTTTTCGTGGGGAGATACATGCTTAAAACTCTGATCACAAGTATTTTCTTATATTATGCCTGAAATTATTATTGCTTAAGTCCGTTTTTGCCAAAAGCCCCTCATATCATGAACCTTAGTCACCCAGAGAGGTGAACGTAAATAATTGTGGATAGATCTATTAGGGATTGACAATCCCCGTTTGGGCGTTGAGAAAACAACCAAACGCACTTTATTTGAAATCTAATAGGTTACTGGCAAGGACCTATCCCGAGGCCCCCCTGTTACTATAATCCATCATTTATGATGAGATTTGTTAATCGGCTGAGTGTCATGAGCTTAATGAAATAATAAATGATTTTCAACTTATAATTGTAATTCGATGCAATTATCACTATCGCTTGTGTTCAACTACTAAACTTAAACCTATGAATATCACTCAACTTTTGTTGACTTTTAGCATGTTTATCTCAGGAAATTAATGCGAAGGAGCTCGAGGCATGGAGAGGGCATTAAACCCCTATACGGGTGTTAAATAAAATGTTTTGTCGTTCGCTTTTAATAACTCATATCTCCTACGATATGTTAAAACTAATGAAACAACTTTGTATTTGAAAACTTGCTTTTAAATGAATGATAAACATAATTTTAAAACGTCTCTTTGAGTCGTTTTCTATGACTTGACTTCGATCCTCTAAGTAATACCCCACAAAGTCTTCCGCTGCTCTAGTTGAAATTTAGGGGGTGTTACAGATTGGCATCAGAGCCAAGGTTATAGAGAACCAGGTGTATTTTAAAACACTGGACTATAACTACGCTTTTAAAACGGACCATTTTTACAAAAGTCATGTTACGCCCTCCGTGCCTTCGCGGCTCCATCAACGGTTAGAAAATGTTATTTATCATATGAGCTTTTTATAATGTTAACGTAGTTTATGATTATATTAATGACTTGCATTTACTATTCGGGATTTATACAGTACCATGTCGTCATCTTCTCATCCTATTACTTTCTCATCTGACTCAGACTCAGACTCAAAAACTTCTCTCCCAATACCACCACCCCCATCACCTGCCCAAAACCGCAGACGTAGGCATGTCCGTCAACTCCAGATTTACGAGCCAGAACCCTTTGGTCAACCTTTTCGACGATACGGAGGAGGGCCTGTCTGTAAACACACCCCCCGGAAACAAGTGCATGCGACACTTACTCCACGTATACAACCACCATCTCCACCTCTACCTACTCCACTCGTATCACCACCACCAGTGATATTTCCCACCTCGCCTATGACTGGAATTAGGCCATCACCATCCTCATCCCTTGAGCACCCTAGGACTATACGACTATCCCCAGTTCCACCAAACACCGTCCTTTACCGACAAACCACCACTGTACCCTTACCAACACCGGATTCACCAACCATTACTTCACTATCAGCTCCACCTCGTAGGAGGCCACGTATTGTGGTTTCATCCCTATCCGACCCCTGTGAGCAAACCGTAACCAAGACTACCTCCCGCCCTAAGACCCGTAGGAGGGTCGATGCTCGAAAATGGTCTTTCTTACTCCCAATCCTTCAGTACTGGAGATCTCAGAAAATATTTTTTTTGTTAGGCGGCCCCCTTAATCATTAAGGGGACCGACTAGTAAATTAAGGGGACCGGCCAGACAATTAAGAGGACCGCCCACGCTCCCAAACAGTATTTTTCCCCCTATAAATACTGGTTCATCCCACAGAATTTTCTCACCTTTTGCACTCCAAAACTTTCTGTTCTAGATCCACATTTCCTTTCTCTTAATCCTTTGATCATAAGTACATAATTCTTTGTTTCAAAGTGATTCAAACATCATCCTCTCAAGTGCAAGAGAAGAATACTTCTATCCCCCAAGACAAGAAGTATTACAACTTGTTGTGACCTCCACATACAAGTTGTTGGTACATCATCAAGATTATTTACATCATTCTTTGTGAAGATTGTTGTGTATATTTGATTGTAGATAGTTGTGCTAGATATATAGATTGTGTGATTAGTTAGTTGCTTGGTGTGAAGAAGAAAAGTTAGGAATTAGATTGTAGTGAAGAAGCTAGGTGTGGAGTAGTTAGTTGTGAAGTGAATTGGTATGAAAAAGATAGGAGTGGAGTAGTTAGTTGTGAAGTAGATTAGCTTGAAGAAGTTGTGTAGAAGTTGTGACTTAGTTGTGAAGAAGTTGTGGTGTGTAAGGTTTTCTCCGCCATAAGGGAGCTTGTTGACATAGTGAAGAAAACTCTCGAGTAGGTGACTCGAGGAGTGGAGTAGGGCAAGGAAGGTGTCCTTGTAGCCGAACCACTATAAATCCTTTGTCTCGCGGTTAGATCTCTCCATGTCTTACTTATTATCTTGCTTATATCGTTATTACTTTTGTAGACGTAGACGTATATATATATTTGCTCATATAGTGCTAGTATTGATTTTACTTAAAGATCAAACGAAAGTTTCATTCACAAAACAAAGCTTTTACAATCAAACTAAAAAGGTAACATACATATAATTGATCATTTCGATCAAGTAAAGTTTTCATACAAAATATAACTAAGGATTTTAAAATAAACGATTACTTACTTATCTCCCGTATATAGCAATAATTGTTTATAATTGTGCATGTGTTGATTTCACATACTTAGCTTATATTATTATTGTTCATACTTAGATATAGTTGTTCATATTGTTCAAGTTTAAGTTCACATAAGATTGAATCAAAGTTTTAAAAGCAAACAAGGTTTTAAAACTAAACTAAGTTTTCATAATAAAATTAAAAAGACGTAAAACTATTCAACCCCCCCCCCCCTTCTAGTTTTCCACGATTGGTATCAGGAGCCACGTCTAGCAAGATTTTTAAAATATATTGTATTTTAAAACTTGTAACGATCTATGGAATCTGAAAAATATTTAGAAGGGCAATCTATGCAAAGACCACCATTATTTGAAAGTGATGGTTTTCTTTATTGAAAAAATAGATTCGAAACTTATGTGAAATTAAAAGATCTTGATCTTTGGCATGTTATTACCTTTGGTGATGTTCCTCCTATTCAACATAATTTTGAAACTAAAAAGGATGAAATTGTATCTTTTAAAAAATAAAATGATGATTTGAAAAAGAAACTATCAAAAAATAATGAGGCTAAAATGGTTATTTATAATGCGTTACCACGCAAAGAATATGAAAGAATTTTTATGTGTAAAACCGCAAAAGAAATTTGGGATTCTTTACTAATCACTCACCAAGGTAATGATCAAGTTAAAGATAACAAAATAGATCTTCTTGTTCAACAATATGAACAATTTATGATTCCGGAGGAGGAATCAATCGATAATGCTTTTGCTAAGTTTAACACTATCATCACAAGTTTAAAAGCACTCGATGAGAATTTTTCTAGTAAGAATTTTGTTAGGAAATTTCTTAGGGCTCTTCATCCAAAATGGCGAGCTAAAGTTACGGCGATTGAAGAATCGAAGAACTTGTCAACTCTTCAACTTGATGAGTTGATCGGCAACCTGAAAGTCTACGAAGCAATAAGAAAGAAAGACTCCGAGATTGTCAATGGAAAAAGAGAGCAAAGCAAGTCAATTGCGTTGAAAGCTAGGAAGGAATCTAGTAACGAGGATAGCTCAACCTCCGAATGTGATGACGAAGAATATGTGATGGCCGTAAGAGACTTCAAGAAATTCTTCAAAAGGCGAGGAAGATTCGTTAGACAACCGCATGATGAAAGGAAAGCAAAGTAAAGAAATAAAGATGACAAAAATGGCAAAAGTGATAGGAAGTGCTTCAAATGTGGTGATCCAAATCATCTCATCGGAAAATGTCCAATGATGTCAAGAAATCAAAATCAAAAAGCGTTTGTTGGAGGAGCTTTGAGTAATAGCGATGACGATGAGAAAGAAATCACAAATGAGGAGAAATGTCTTATGGCTAAGACATCAAGCGAGGTACGTTCCGAAACCAAATACTTTAGTGACGAAAATTTATCATTAGACGAAAAAGACCTAGATAGTGAATATAATAAGTTATGCAAATTAGGTCAAAAGGTTATAGCTAAAAATAAGTTACTGAAACATATTAATAATCTATTAGAAAATGAAATACTCGAATTAAAAATTAAACTACAACATTTGGAAAAAGGAAAAGAAGTTTTTATAAAATGTAAATCATGCTTAGAGGTTAAAAATGAAAACGAAAAACTTAAAAATGAAATTTTCAAACTTGACAAGTTTAAAAATTGTAGTAACCCACTTAAGAAAATAATAAGTGTTCAAGAAACTTCGGGAGATAAAACCGGTCTAGGATTAACTTCAACTAATGTTTCAACTAGTGAAAATAAATGTATAAAGTTTGAATGTGAATCTAGTTAACAAAAATTATTAGAATCAAATCCTAAGTATATTCTTACAAAAGATAGAAAAATACCCATTGCGAATGATGAAAAAGTAAAAACTTTTTATAAACCATCCTTAAAGACCGAAGTAGGATCCTCTAAACCTAAATTAAGATCTAAAACTCCACCACCAAGAAAACCTAACAATCATCATACAAGATCTAAAACACCTCAACCTAGAAGAAATCAAAATAGACAATATTACAATAACACTAGAATTCAAATGTGGAATTGTCAACCAAGTTACAATCCTTGGGAAATATTACCACCATACATGCATCCTAGCCAAATGTTAAATATGTTTGGACCAATGAGATAATGGGGACCAAGTGGCTAAGTTGTCAATCTTGGAATAAGTTGGAATATCATCTACAAATGACTTCTATAAGTCAACATGGTCACTTGAAGTGCTTGAAGATATTCCATTGAAGACTAAAAGGTACACGTTTCTTTTAAGTTCATCACTATAATTTGCATGCTTAGATAAATGATTAGTTAGATTAATGCTTAGTGCATAATTGCTTATATTCTTATAACCTAGAAACATCATTGGTTGACTTTCCTAGGAATAAGATAAAATTGTTCATTGCCGAATAAAATAGAAAATGGAAATATTCTATATCCACTATTAGCAAACTCATGGTGATGAAGTGAAATGAGTTAAGTGGATCAATCGTTAATATTGAAGTAGGATTAGATCCCTCGCGTAAGAAAACTATGGATGAAACAAGCTCTCGTAGACTATGGCATTAAGCTAGATAAGCGTGCAAAAATAAAGGAACTATAGATGTTAGTTTATACCCTATTCAACACTCTCGCATCTATCATATTAATTATCGTCATCACTTCCTTTAGGATCATAGGATATGTAGAAACGATAGCATGAAATAAAAATAGGCTTAGCCAATCCTTTTGAGCATGAGATCTTTAATAAACATCTTTTAAATATATGATTAATGATATTTGTTGTCAAAAATCTAATATCTCTAAAAATATGCAAAAACCTCACATTTTGAAAATAGTTTTTCAAATAACTATCCCACTTTTAAATAACATGTTTTCACTATCAATATCCACAATTTTGTTTTGATCAAAACTAAAGATTGGGAAAATATTCTTTACCGTTCATTCACACATTTTGATGTAAAACCCAATCTATTTTATTCAAATAACTCTCACATCTAAGTGAAAACCTACTTTCAAACATTGTTGAATAATGCTAAAAACGTCTCTTTAAATTATGCATGGTGATCTCATATTTGTCATCTATATTTATATAAATGACACTTATAAGTGAACTAAATCATATCAAGAGGACCATGGTTTGTCTATTAAGACATTGTTTGTAACAAGTCTAGAAATCCATGCTATCATAACTACCCACTTATTGCACATTGATACACATTAGGATTAAATCTCCTAGTTATGTAGTTATGATATACTTGATGTTGCTTTATTGTTTCCTAGCACTTATATTTTACTTGCTTGATGAGTATGTTTACATGCTAGATGAAATTGCTTGTTTACTTAATCTCTTTGGTTAACATGCTTTGGCTACATAATTGCCTACATAATTAGTATATGATTAATTGCCTCAAAGAGTTGGACTTGTTTGAAACCAAAAACACAACCTTTCTGCAATTTACTACCAAAAACCCTTTTCTAGCAATCTGGGAATCACCAGATGGGCGGCCCCGTTAAATCATAAGGCGGCCCCCTTAATTATTAAGGGGACCGGCCATCTGATGGTCTAGGTGTTGTTTCCTTTTTCTACTTTTTAGACCATTTCATCCTACACTTCTCAAAATTCACAAACCTATTTTATCCTAAACCTTTCATCATAGTTTATCCATCCTTGATCCTACCAATCACATCACTTGATACTCATTTTCCATCTTCACCAATAACTCCACCTAATCATCATCACAAAAAGATTCAACCATATAACCATTCCCTGCACTATTCAAAGTGTGTCATCACCACTACAACTTAACCCATGAATGTCAAACCATATTTCATGATACACAAACCTCATGTTCACTCAAATGAACCCTTTCACAACTCAAGCGATGTTGTTCATAATCAACCAACACCTAAACCTCACTCTCACAAAAATGATCCATTTAAGAACAAATCATCCATTCGTGCTTTCACTAATGCTCCTTCTTATGATGAGCATGCACAATCCCAAAACAATAATCCCAACCTCATTACCAACACTTTACATGTTCCTCACTCAACAAAAACACCATCCACTCATGAAGCATCTCTTCCACCCATATCATGTTTTCATGATTACCCAAGCTCAAACATGTCTCCACCACCAAGAGTATCACCACCACATCCTACAACTTCACATGCCATTCCTATGTTGCATGTTCAAACCCTCACCCAAAACAACTATCATGCTCCACCACCATCACCTTCCTTCGAACACTTGAAGTTCGTTGAGGATCTACAAGAAGCCCATGAGCTTAATGCTCTTTTACCCTTACATCTTGCTCAACGCAATTTGGATCCACCTTCATCTAGTTCACCCTCATCACCATACAACATAAATCAAGTTGAAAAACATGTCAACAATTGACCTTGTTGCTTCTTTCTCCTAAAAACCATTGCATTCAATGAACACTTCACTTGGATTGAATGCCTTTTCACTAGATCACATCCAATACCCTCACTTGAACAACATCCAAAACCTTAATCAACCTCTTCCGCTACAAACTCTCCACCACCAAAACCTCCAACATTCATGACCCAAACATATACCTCCATTAATCCAACAACCTTACCCTAACTCAACCATCTTCATTCCAAACGCTCCATCATCAACTATCTAAGCATACTATATGCTTATGATTTTCACTTTCAAATACGAATCAACCAACCTTTTGTTACAAGCAAGTCCGATGGCTCTCTTTGGCAAATTAGGATCTTTAACATAATCACTTTGAATTAATTGTTATGTTTCCTTAATATTCTTTTGCTATGCTTGTTATTTGTATATTGCATATTCTTCTATATATGCTTGTGCTTCTAATATTTTATGCGAGAATTCCATATCTCGATTCCTTGGTGCACTCGAACGAGGGGGAGCACACATCAAGGGGGAGCTTTCATCCCGTCTAACTTCATTTATGAAGCTAGACGGCATAACCTTTTTGATTCTACAAAAAGGGGGAGAAGTGAATATAAACTCACTAAGTACTTGTCTAAAAATTAATTTTTAGACTTAATGAGTTTAGGTTTTGTAATCATCAAAAAGGGGGAGATTGTTGATATAAATAATGCCTAAAAACATTATTAACATATATCGATATCTCTATGTTTTGATAATCACAAAACTTAAACCCATTGAGCTAAAAATTATGACATAAACAAGTATTTAGTGATAAATATTCACTTTACATCCAAATCACTTAAGGTATGAATAAACAAAGTGTTTAATGCATTTTATGATCAAAGGAATTTTTATTTTTACAAACCTTACATTTTTTATAAAGTGAGACAAACATTTTAAACTTATACAAAATGTTTTTATTTATAAAGAAATGTTTTATTCAAAATAAACATTTTGAATTCAAATTTCTACCCAAAAAACGGCTATACTCTTCAGGAAAAACCTTCCCCACAAAAAGGCAAAAATTCTGAAGAAAATATTTTTTTTGTTAGGCGGCCCCCTTAATCATTAAGGGGACCGGCTAGTAAATTAAGGGGACCGGCCAGACAGTTAAGGGGATCGCCCACGCTCCCAAACAGTATTTTTTCCCCTATAAATACTGGTTCATCCCACAGAATTTTCTCACCTTTTGCACTCCAAAACTTTCTGTTCTAGATCCACATTTCCTTTCTCTTAATCCTTTGATCATAAGTACATAATTCTTTGTTTCAAAGTGATTCAAACATCATCCTCTCAAGTGCAAGAGAAGAATACTTTTATCCCCCAAGACAAGAAGTATTACAACTTGTTGTGACCTCCACATACAAGTTGTTGGTACATCATCAAGATTATTTACATCATTCTTTGTGAAGATTGTTGTGTATATTTGATTGTAGATAGTTGTGCTAGATATATAGATTGTGTGATTAGTTAGTTGCTTGGTGTGAAGAAGAAAAGTTAGGAATTAGATTGTAGTGAAGAAGCTAGGTGTGGAGTAGTTAGTTGTGAAGTTAATTGGTGTGAAAAAGATAGGAGTGGAGTAGTTAGTTGTGAAGTAGATTAGCTTGAAGAAGTTGTGACTTAGTTGTGAAGAAGTTTATGGTGTGTAAAGTGGTGTGTAAGGTTTTCTCCGCCATAAAGGAGCTTGTTGACATAGTGAAGAAAACTCTCGAGTAGGTGACTCGAGGAGTGGAGTAGGGCAAGGAAGGTGTCCTTGTAGCCGAACCACTATAAATCCTTTGTCTCGCGGTTAGATCTTTCCATATCTTACTTATTATCTTGCTTATATCGTTATTACTTTTGTAGACGTAAACGTATATATATATATATATATATATATATATATATATATATATATATATATATATATATATATATATATATATATATTTGCTCATATAGTGCTAGTATTGATTTTACTTAAAGATCAAACGAAAGTTTCATTCACAAAACAAAGCTTTTACAATCAAACTAAAAAGGTAACATACATATAATTGATCATTTCGATCAAGTAAAGTTTTCATACAAAATATAACTAAGGATTATAAAATAAACGATTACTTACTTATCTCCCGTATATAGCAATAATTGTTTATAATTGTGCATGTGTTGATTTCACATACTTAGCTTATATTATTATTGTTCATACTTAGATATAGTTGTTCATATTGTTCAAGATTTGAGTTCACATAAGATTGAATCAAATTTTTAAAAGCAAACAAGGTTTTAAAACTAAACTAAGTTTTCATAATAAAATTAAAAAGACGTAAAACTATTCAACCCCCCCTTCTAGTTTTCCACAGAACTAAGTTAGACATGAGCACGGCATACCATCCTCAGACCGATGGACAAAGTGAGAGAACCATCCAAACCTTAGAAGACATGCTCCGAGCATGTGTGATCGACTTCGGAAAAGGTTGGGACAAACACTTACCATTGGTAGAATTCTCCTACAACAATAGTTACCACACTAGTATTAAGGCAGCCCCATTCGAAGCACTGTATGGAAGAAAGTGCAGATCACCCGTTTGTTGGGCCGAAGTTAGTGACATACAACTCACCGGGCCCGAACTCATTCATGAGACAACGGAGAAAATAGTTAAGATCAAACAACGGCTGCAAGCTGCAAGAGACAGGCAGAAAAGCTATGCCGACATAAGACGAAAAACTATGGAATTTCAGGTTGGAGATAGAGTAATGTTGAAAGTTTCTCCCTGGAAAGGAATGATACGCTTTGGAAAGCGTGGAAAGTTAAACCCTTGATACATCGGACCATTTAGCATCCTAGAACGGATTGGACCACTGGCATATAAGCTAGAGTTTCCAGAAGAACTTAGCCAAGTACACCCTACCTTCCACGTGTCAAACCTTAAGAAGTGTTTATCCGATGAATCTCTAGTGATCCCACTCAAAGAGATTCAACTCGACGATAAACTTGTCTTTACAGAAGAACCAGTAGAAATCATGGATCGGGAAGTCAAACGATTAAAATAAAACCGTATTCCCATAGTCAAGGTTAGATGGAACTCTAAGCGAGGACCAGAATACACTTGGGAACGCGAGGACCAAATTCGTGCCAAATATCCCCATCTATTTTCTTAGACACCCCTGACGACCATCTTAGACTAGAATTCCGGGACGGAATTCAGAATGAGGGGTAGGTACTGTGATCTCTCGTAAAATTTCCCTATGAATAGTAAAGTTAATCAAAAATTAATAAATCATTACGTTAATTAATAACGTTTTTACCGATAACAATTTTTTTTTTATTATTTAATTATTATTTAAATATGCTATGATTACTCTAAATCACTACGAAACTTAAAACCTTTTCTCTTCGGAACGATGCTCACACACGTACCACTATAGTCTAACAATCGCGAGAACATTAAATTTTACCACTTACGAACTTACGTAACATATTTTAACTAAACACGTTCGACAACGTCCGTACTCACGTAAAAGTCTCACTAATTAAATACTAAACTATTCACTAATTATAATTAACAATTTTACTAATTTTAATTACCCCTAAACCGGACCCTTAATTACCCTAAGCCCAAACAAAAGTTCGGCCTGTTACTATTCCTAAGCCCAAAACCAAATTAAACCCATTTCCCTTATTTTGTTTCATTTTCACTCGACTAGCATAAACTAGAAACGAGCTTGGTACGCTCAAATCCTCCACACGACACCCCTATATTTTTGCACATACTTGTTCCTCCCCTAGCCAACAAGTAGATTGTCGATTTTTAACTCCTCATGTTGAGTCTAGGCACGCTTTTACGAGGCAAAGTAAATGTCCCAAAAACGATTTTATAAAATGTCAACATATCCAAAACTCAACCATTTTAACCCACGTTTGTTTCTAAAACATCCTAAACTCATTCTAAACTCAAACTAAGGTCTAAATATTTCCAAGTTATCAAAATCCCACAAGTTCCAACCGAATTACAAATCGGTTCACAAAAGAAAGTAGTAGTCGACATACATGTTTAAACCAAACTAGTACTCCCCTAAATCAAGCACACACAATTCCTTATTTTATTCACTAGGGAAAGTACCTTGATCCTTTTATAATATATATCACATGTACATTTCGTGTGTAAGAGTTCAATGCCCACGTTTTTCCTTTGAAGTTTGAGGATGTCGACCACAAGAAACAAAGACTTTAAGTGACTAGTGTTACTCTTACAACTTTAGGACTTTTTGAAACCACGTAACCATCCAATCACTTTAAAACTTGGACACTAGAACACCCTTAGAACCATATATATATTGCATGCATGCATGCTGCGTTTTCTACTTCCATGCAAACCAAAATTTCCACCAAATATTTCTAAGTAATGAACTAGGCATTGGGTCGAAGCTTTGGGTAGGAAATCAAGGAATTCATGTGGGTTTAGGAGAAGCAATTGGTTGTTTGTGAACCTTGGTCGAGCAAACTAACACACTACGTACTCATCTCACTTACTTCTCGACTCTACGTCCCATTTACCCCACCATTTGGTCGTAAGTCCCTAACGAGTCATTTAATTTCTTTTTGATGTACATTTAATTGCATTATATTTTCTACACGACACACACGAACGCACCTCATTATTTAAAATCTAGATAAACGACCTATATATATTTTACGTCCATCTATATATTTGACACCTTAAGAAATAAGCTATGTAAAGTTTTGAAACTAAAACACAACGTATAAACCATTTCGAAGTACATTCTGTGGAAAACTAGAAGGGGGGGTTGAATAGTTTTACGTCTTTTTAATTTTATTATGAAAACTTAGTTTAGTTTTAAAACCTTGTTTGCTTTTAAAACTTTGATTCAATCTTATGTGAACTCAAATCTTGAACAACATGAACAACTATATCTAAGTATGAACAATAATAATATAAGCTAAGTATGTGAAATCAACACATGCATAACATAAACAATTATAGCTATATACGAGAGATAAGTAAGTAATCGTTTATTTTATAATCCTTAGTTATATTTTGTATGAAAACTATACTTGATCGAAATGATCAATTATATGTATGTTACCTATTTAGTTTGATTGTAAAAGCTTTGTTTTGTGAATGAAACTCTCGTTTGATCTTTAAGTAAAATCACTACTAGCACTATACGAGCAAATATATATATACGTCTACGTCTACAAAAGTAATAACGATATAAGCAAGATAATAAGTAAGATATGGAAAGATCTAACCGCGAGACAAAGGATTTATAGTGGTTCGGCTACAAGGACACCTTCCTTGCCCTACTCCACTCCTCAAGTCACCTACTCGAGAGTTTTCTTCACTACGTCAACAAGCTCCCTTATGGCGGAGAAAACCTTACACACCAATATACACACCACAACTTCGTCACAACTTATTCACACCTTCTACACAACTTCTTCACACCTAGTCACTACTTAATCACAACACTACTTCTTAACACCTATCTATCATCACAACTATCTACTTCACAACAATCTTCTTCACACCAATTTTCTTCACAACTAACAACTTCACACCTAGCTTCTTCACTACAATCTAATTCCTAACTTTTCTTCTTCACACCAAACAACTAACTAATCACACAATCAATATACCTAGCACAACTATCTACAATCAAATATTCACAACAATCTTCACAAAGAATTATGTTGATAATCTTGATGATGCACCAACAACTTGGATGAGGAGGTCACAACAAGTTGTAATACTTCTTGTCTTGGAGGATAGAAGTATTCTTCTATTGCACTTGAAAGGTAGAGGTTTGGATCACTTTGAAACAAAGATTTATGTATGTATGATCAAAGGATTTTAGAGAATAGAAATGAGATCTAGAACAGAAAGTTTTGGGGTGCAAAAGGTGAGGAAAAAATCCAGGTTTAAGGTGGTATTTATAGGCAAAAGATTCTGACAGAGGAGTGTGGCCGGTCCCCTTAAATCAAGGCCGGTCCCCTTAATTTTAAGGGGACCACCCCTTATAATTAAGGGGGCCGCCCAGCTGAAACGGCCAGAATCTTTGTCTTTTAGTGGGGAAAGTTTATTTGGAGAAAAACTAACTGATTTTGGTTAAAAATTTGAATTCATATATTTAGTATGAATAAAACATTTTTCTTTTATTACCAAAAGTGTTTTTCAAAAATATATAATATGTTTATATGATTAAATAAACTTTGCATTAGTTAATTAAATACCCCTTTGATCATAAATTGCACTAAACACTTTGTTTATTCATACCTTAAGTGATTTGGATGTAAAGAGAAATATTAATCACTAAATACTTGTTTATGTCACAAGTTTTAGTTCTATGAGTTTATATTTTGTGATAATTAAAACATAGAGATATTGATAACATGTTAATAATGTTTTTAGGCATTATTTATGTCAACAATCTCCCCCTTTTTGATTATTACAAAACCTTAAACTCAATATATCTAAAACTTGTTTTTAGACAAGTATTATAGAGTTTACATTTCTCTTCTCCCCCTTTTTGTATAATTAAAAAGGTTAAGCCGAGTAAGCTTCGCGAGGGAAGTTTAAACGGGTAGAATGCTCCCCCTCATTTGAGAGCACCAAGGGAACGAGCTATGGAGATCTTTGCTACAAAAATATTTGAAGAGAGCAAGATACACATATATGCAAGGCAACAATTATGCAACTAAACATAGATTCATTCAAGCATTATAGAAATGATAAGCATTACAACATTCAATATGCTTGAAGCATATTGATAAAAATAACACAAAAGAAAAGACATAATCCTATATTGCCTAAGAGAGCACTTGGACTTGCTTGCAACCCATGGTTGATTCGTATTTGAAAGTGAAAATCATAAGCATATAGTATGCTTAGATGGTTGATGATGGAGCGTTTGGAATGAAGATGGTTGAGTTAGGGTGAGGTTGTTGGATTAATGGAGGTATATGTTTGGGTCATGAATGTTGGAGACTTTGGTTGTGGAGAGTTTGTAGCGGAAGAGGTTGATTGAGGTTTTGGATGTTGTTCAAGTGAGGGTATTGGATGTGATCTAGTGAGAAGATATTCAATCTAAGTGAAGTGTTCATTGAATGCAATGGTTTTTAGGAGAAAGATGCAACAAGGTCAATTATTGACATGCTTCTCAAGTTGATTTATGTTGTGTGGTGATGAGGGTGATCTAGATAAAGGTGGATCCAGATTGCGTTGAGCAAGATGTAAGGCTAAAAGAGCACTAAGCTCATGGGATTCTTTTAGCGCCTCAACGAACATTAAGTGTTCGGAGGAAGGTGATGGTGGTGGAGCATGATAGTTGTCTTGGGTGAGGGTTTGAACATGCAACATAGGAATGGCATGTGAAGTTGTAGGATATGGTGGTGATACTCTTGGTGGTGTAGACATGTTTGAGCTTGGGTAATCATGAAAACATGATATGCGTGGAAGAGATGCTTCATGAGTGGATGGTGTTTTTGTTGAATGAGCAACATGTAAAGTGTTGGTAATGAGGTTGGGATTATTGTTTTGGGATTGTGCATGCTCATCATAAGAAGGAGCATTAGTGGAAGCACGAATGGATGATTTGTTGTTAAATGGATCATTTGTGTGAGAGTGAGGTTTAGGTGTTGGTTGATTATGAACAACATCGCTTGAGTTGTGAAAAGATTATGAGGTTTGCGTGTAATGTAGAAGGATATGGGTGAGTAAAGGTTTTTGATATGTAATGTTGGTGAGAAGGAGAGTGAGGTGTTAGGTATGTAATGTTGAAGACATAGGAGGAATTTGGTGTTGGATGTTTGACAACATCATTTGGTTTGGCGGGCTTTTAATGGAAGTTAGGCTTTCTTCTCCAAACGGGTTATTTGGTGGTTTTGGTTTAATGGGAGAGGTCATGAAGAGATGAGTATAGATTGAGAGGAATGAGAGTGTTTATAATGTAGGATTGGTGGGATTAAGGATGTATAGATTTTGATAGAGGGTTTAGGATAAAATAGGTTTATGAATTTTGGGAAGTGTAGGATGAAATGGGCTAAAAAGTAGAAAAAGGAAACAACACCTTCGACCATCAGATGACCGGTCCCTTAATAATTATGGGGGCCGCCTTATGATTTAAGGGGGCCGCCCATCTGGTGATTCCCAGATTTCCAGAAAAGGGTTTTTGGTAGTGAATTGCAGAAAGATTGTGTTTTTGGTTTCAAACAAGTCCAACTCTTTGAGGCAATTAAGCATATACTAATTATGTAGGCAATTATGTAGCCAAAGCATGTTAATCAAAGAGATTAAGTAAACAAGCAATTTCATCTAGCATGCAAACATACTCATCAAGCAAGTAAACTATAAGTGCTAGGAAACAATAAGCAACATCAAGTATTTCATAACTACATAACTAGGAGGATTAATCCTAATGTGTATCAATGTGCAATAAGTGGGTAGTTATGATAGCATGGATTTCTAGACTTGTTACAAACAAAGTCTTAATGAACAAACCATGGTCCTCTTGATTTGATTTAGTTCACTTATAAGTGTCATTTATATAAATATAGATGACAAATATGAGATCACCATGCATGATCTTAAAAGAGACGTTTTTAGCATTATTCAACAATGTTTGAAAGTAAGTTTTCACTTAGATGTGAGAGTTATTTGAATAAAATAGATTGGGTTTTTACTTCAAAATGTGTGAATGAACGGTAAAGAATATTTTCCCAATCTTTAGTTTTGATCAAAACAAAATTGTGGATATTGATAGTGAAAACATGTTATTTAAAAGTGGGATAGTTATTTGGAAAACTATTTTCCAAAATGTGAGGTTTTTGCATATTTTTAGAGATATTAGATTTTTGACAACAAATATCATAAATCAGATATTTAAAAAATGTTTATTAAAGATCTCATGCTCAAGAGGATTGGTTAGACCTATTATTATCTCATGCTATCGTTTCTACATATCCTATGATCCTAAAGGAAATGAAGACGATAATTTATATGTTAGATGCGAGAGTGTTGATTGGGGTATAACCTAACATCTATAGTTCCTTTGTTTTCACACGCTTATCTAACTTAATTCCATAGTCTACGAGAGCTTGTTTCATCCATAGTTTTCTTACGCAAGGGATCTAATCCTACTTCTATATTAACGATCGATCCACTTAACTCATTTCACTTCATCACCATGAGTTTGCTAATAGTGGATATAGAAGATTTCCATTCTCTATTTCGTTCGGCAATGAACAATTTTATCTTATTCCTAGGAGAGTCAACCAATGATGTTTCTAGGTAATAAGAATATAAGCAATTATGTACTAAGCATTAATCTAACTAATCATTTATCTAAGCATGCAAATTAAAGTGATGAACTTAAAAGAAACGCGTACCTTTTAGTCTTCAATGGAATATCTTCAAGCACTTCAAGTGACCATGTTGACTTATAGAAGTCATTTGTAGATGATATTCCAACTTCTTCCAAGATTGACAACTTAGCCACTTGGTCCCCATTGTCTCATTGATCCAAAGTTGTTTGGTCCAAACATATTTAACATTTGGCTAGGATGCATGTACGGTGGTAATATTTCCCAAGGATTGTAACTTGGTTGATAATTCCACATTTGATTTCTAGTGTTATTGTAATATTGTCTATTTTGATTTCTTATAGGTTGAGGTGTTTTAGATCTTGGATGATGATTGTTAGGTTTTCTTGGTGGTGGAGTTTTAGATCTTAATTTAGGTTTAGAGGATCCTACTTCGGTCTTTAAGGATGGTTTATAAAAAGTTTTTACTTTTTCATCATTCGCAATGGGTATTTTTCTATCTTTTGTAAGTATATACTTAGGATTTGATTCTAATGATTTTTTTTACTAGATTCGCATTCAAACTTTATACTTTTATTTTCACTAGTTGAAACATTAGTTGAGGTTAATCCTAGACCGGTTTTATCTCCCGAAGTTTCTTGAACACTTATTATTTTCTTAAGTGGGTTACTACTATTTTTAAACTTGTCAAGTTTGAAAATTTCATCTTTAAGTTTTTCGTTTTCATTATTAACCTCTATGCATGTTTTACATTCTATAAAAACTTATTTTCCTTTTTCCAAATGTTGTAGTCTAATTTTTAATTCGAGTACTTTATTTTCTAATAGACTATTAATATGTTTTAGTGACTTATTTTTAGCTATAACCTTTTGACCTAATTTGCATAACCTATTATATTTACTATCTAGGTCTTTTTCGTCTAATGATGAATTTTCGTCACTAAAGTATTCGGTTTCGGAACGTACCTCTCTTGATGTCTTAGCCATAAGACATTTCTCCTCATTTTTGATTTCTTTCTCATCGTCATCGCTATCACTCCAAGCTCTTCCAACAAACGCCTTTTGATTTTGATTTCTTGACATCATTGGACATTTCCCGATGAGATAATTTGGATCACCACATTTGAAGCACTTCCTATCACTTTTGCCATTTTTGTCATCATTATTTCTTTGGTTTGCTTTCCTTTCATCATGCGGTTGTCTAGCGAATCTTCTTCGCCTTTTGAAGAATTTTTTGAAGTATCTTACGGCCATCGCATATTCTTCGTCATCACTTTCGGAGGTTGAGCTATCCTCGTTACTAGATTCCTTCCTAGCTTTCAATGCAATTGACTTGCTTTGCTCTCTTTTTCCATTGACCATCTCGGAGCCTTTCTTTATTATTGCTTCGTAGACTTTCAGGTTGCCGATCAACTCATCAAGTTGAAGAGTTGACAAGTTTTTTGATTCTTCAATCGCCGTAACTTTAGCTCGCCATTTTAGATGAAGAGCCCTAAGAAATTTCCTAACAAAATTCTTACTAGAAAAATTCTCATCAAGTGCTTTTAAACTTGTGATGATAGTGTTAAACCTAGCAAAAGCATTATCTATTGATTCCTCCTCCGGATTCGTAAATTGTTCATATTGTTGAACAAGAAGATCTATTTTGTTATCTTTAACTTGACTATTACCTTGGTGAGTGATTAGTAAAGAATCCAAATTTCTTTTGCGGTTTTACACATAAAAATTCTATCATATTCTTTGCGTGGTAACGCATTATAAATAACCATTTTAGCCTCATTATTTTTTGCTAGTTTCTTTTTCAAATCATCATTTTGTTTTTCAAAAGATACAATTTCATCCATTTTAGTTTCAAAATTATATTGAATAGGGGGAAAATCACCAAAGGTAATGACATGCCAAAGATCAAGATCTTTTGATTTCACATAAGTTTCGAATCTATTTTTCCAATAAAGAAAACCATCACTTTCAAATAATAGTGGTCTTTGCATAGATTGCCCTTCTAAATATTTTTCAGATTCCATAGATCGTTACAAGTTTTAAAATACAATATATTTTAAAAATCTTGTTTGACCTGGCTCTGATACCAATTGTGGACAACTAGAAGGGGGGGGGGGTTGAATAGTTTTACGTCTTTTTAATTTTATTATGAAAACTTAGTTTAGTTTTAAAACCTTGTTTGCTTTTAAAACTTTGATTCAATCTTATGTGAACTCAAATCTTGAACAACATGAACAACCATATCTAAGTGTGAACAATAATAATATAAGCTAAGTATGTGAAATCAACACATGCATAACATAAACAATTATAGCTATATACGAGAGATAAGTAAGTAATCGTTTATTTTATAATCCTTAGTTATATTTTGTATGAAAACTATACTTGATCGAAATGATCAATTATATGTATGTTACCTATTTAGTTTGATTGTAAAAGCTTTGTTTTGTGAATGAAACTGTCGTTTGATCTTTAAGTAAAATCAATACTAGCACTATATGAGCAAATATATATATACGTCTACGTCTACAAAAGTAATAATGATATAAGCAAGATAATAAGTAAGATATGGAAAGATCTAACCGCGAGACAAAGGATTTATAGTGGTTCGGCTACAAGGACACCTTCCTTGCCCTACTCCACTCCTCGAGTCACCTACTCGAGAGTTTTCTTCACTATGTCAACAAGCTCCCTTATGGCGGAGAAAACCTTACACACCAATATACACACCACAACTTCGTCACAACTTATTCACACCTTCTACATAACTTCTTCACACCTAGTCACTACTTAATCACAACACTACTTCTTCACACCTATCTATCTTCACAACTATCTACTTCACAACAATCTTCTTCACACCAATTTTCTTCACAACTGACAACTTCACACCTAGCTTCTTCACTACAATCTAATTCCTAACTTTTCTTCTTCACACCAAACAACTAACTAATCACACAATCAATATACCTAGCACAACTATCTATAATCAAATATTCACAACAATCTTCACAAAGAATTATGTAGATAATCTTGATGATGCACCAACAACTTGGATGTGGAGGTCACAACAAGTTGTAATACTTCTTGTCTTGAAGGATAGAAGTATTCTTCTATTGCACTTGAAAGGTAGAGGTTTGGATCACTTTGAAACAAAGATTTATGTATGTATGATCAAACGATTTTAGAGAATATAAATGAGATCTAGAACATAAAGTTTTGGGGTGCAAAAGGCGAGGAAAAAATCCAGGTTTAAGGTGGTATTTATAGGCAAAAGATTCTGACAGAGGAGCATGGCCGGTCCCCTTAAATCAAGGCCGGTCCCCTTAATTTTAAGGGGACCGCCCCTTATAATTAAGGGGGCCGCCCAGCTGAAACGGCCAGAATCTTTGTCTTTTAGTGGGGAAAATTTATTTGGAGAAAAACTAACTGATTTTGGTTAAAAATTTGAATTCATATATTTAGTATGAATAAAACATTTTTCTTTTATTACCAAAAGTGTTTTTCAAAAATATATAATATGTTTATATAATTAAATAAACTTTGCATTAGTTAATTAAATACCCCTTTGATCATAAATTGCACTAAACACTTTGTTTATTTATACCTTAAGTGATTTGGATGTAAAGAGAAATATTAATCACTAAATACTTGTTTATGTCACAAGTTTTACTTCTATGAGTTTATATTTTGTGATAATTAAAACATAGAGATATTGATAACATGTTAATAATGGTTTTAGGCATTATTTATGTCAACACATTCCTAGCGTACCACAACAAGTATGAAAAACTCAAATATTTTTCTAAGTCTTTTGTTTACAAAAATTCGTCCCATGCCACGCCCAAAACACACGCATATCTTAAATATTTACTTAACGAGCATACCTTTTTATTTCACAAACCAATAGACCCAATGACACACAATCGATTTGGTATAGAAACTTTGTAATGAAAGTCACGTTTGGACCTAGTAATCGACCAAAACCAAATCGACCTAAGGACTGTTTTTGAAAAATTAAGTAATACCGATTGGGCCTTAAGGCGCAATCATTTCAAAATAAGCCGAGAGAATAAGTTGAGGCTATAAGCTGTTGTACAACTTTTTCACAATCCTAACCTCAGCCCAAAACAAAGCCCAAAAACCCCGTAAGCCCATTGGATTTAAAAACACTAACGGGCTTAAGTTTTCGTTAAAAGCCCATAAGCTACCAAATTTACTTTTCGAACTAATATGCTATTAGAATAAGCTCAATAAGCTGTTTTGAAACTATTTAGGAAATGAAAACATTAAGTTTTGAAAATTTTGGATTTTGGACTAGATTTGCAAAATTTATGAAATTCGGGTAAAAAATGTAAATATTTCAAAGTTGTGGTGAAAACTGTCATTTCGTAAAATTTAGGATAAAAACTAATTTTTGTAAACTTTAGGGTGAAAAGTGTAAAGAATATAAAAAGTTTTGGACGTAATATATAAATATATTTAATTTTGGACTAACGGCGTACGCTAACGCCGTTAGGGTAAAAAGTGTAAATTTTGGAAAATATAAGGGCCGTATACTAAAACTAATATTTTTATTTTTACTTTCCACTTTTACGAGTTCACGTCACGACGTTACGTTTATTTTCAAACTATTATTATTATTACTAAACGTTACGTTATATTTCAAATTATTATTCCTATTATTTTTATTAAACGTTACGTTTATTTTCAAACTATTATTATTATTACTGTTATTATTAATAAACGTTACGTTATATATATATATATATATATATATATATATATATATATATATATATATATATATATATATATATATATATATATATATATAACTAAACTAAACGTACAATATATTATAAAAACTAAAAGTTTTACTAACGTTAAATTAACAAATCACGTAATCAAAAACTACTCGCGATTAAAATATTTAGACTATCAAACACTAAAAATTGCCAAATATTATCTAGGTCGTGTGTGGAGCCGTTCCCATTTTGCAAACTGAGTATCGATATTTTTATTCACTAAACCACTAAGGTGAGTTCATAGCCCACTTTTATAAAACTGTTTTCGTGGGGAGATACATGCTTAAAACTCTGATCACAAGTATTTTCTTATATTATGCCTGAAATTATTATTGCTTAAGTCCCTTTTTGCCAAAAGCCCCTCATATCATGAACCTTAGTCACCCAGAGAGGTGAACGTAAATAATTGTGGATAGATCTATTAGGGATTGACAATCCCCGTTTGGGCGTTGAGAAAACAACCAAACGCACTTTATTTGAAATCTAATAGGTTACTGGCAAGGACCTATCCTGAGGGCCTCCTGTTACTATAATCCATCATTTATGATGAGATCTATTAATCGGCTGAGTGTCATGAGCTTAATGAAATAATAAATGATTTTCAACTTATAATTGTAATTCGATGCAATTATCACTATCGCTTGTGTTCAACTACTAAACTTAAACCTATGAATATCACTCAACTTTTGTTGACTTTTAGCATGTTTATCTCAGGAAATTAATGCGAAGGAGCTCGAGGCATGGAGAGGGCATTAAACCCCTATACGGGTGTTAAATAAAATGTTTTGTCATTCGCTTTTAATAACTCATATCTCCTACGATATGTTAAAACTAATGAAACAACTTTGTATTTGAAAACTTGCTTTTAAATGAATGACAAACATAATTTTAAAACGTCTCTTTGAGTCGTTTTCTATGACTTGACTTCGATCCTCTAAGTAATACCCCACAAAGTCTTCCGCTGCTCTAGTTGAAATTTAGGGGGTGTTACAGACCAGCTGATGTGTGGCTGTTTTGGCAGGCCTGCAAAAATGGGTGGGGAGTTGCAGGCTTGGATTAAGTAACCAAGAGATTTCAAAACTTCAAACTAAGCCACCACCATTGATTGCTTGAATACTAACCACTGATAGAACCAATTTTTAGGCACTAAAGCAACCTATGATCAATCAAAAAAATTGCAAGAATAGATTGGGTTGTGAACCTGTTTGTTGCAGCAGGTTATGATGAATCTTTAAGCACAAGATAAAACTTATACATGAGCTTCTAAACTAAAATAAGCATAAACTTGCAGATCCTAAACTACAAACTACTTATGAATCACAAATGAGTGCCTAAATACCATCGTAGCTATCATTAAAAGATGAATAAAAAGGGCCAGTGGACTGCTATGCTACAGATGGTGCTAATATGGGTCAAATGGTGAGAGTTTGGTGTACTTGACTGATGCGTGGGAATCGCAACAGGCTTTACCTCTCGAGGGATCTCGAGAAGCTTACAACCCCTACCAGGCAGTGTACCTGATCGTTGTAGTATAGTATAGTGACAAGTACCGGGGGATTGATCGTTCAGCTTAGGAATAGTGTCGCTAGGATTAGAAAGCCTAAATACTAGTTCTAAAGGTGAGGGATGATTATTTTTGTATTTTTATATTTTTATGAAAGCAAGTAAAATCTCGGGTTTTGGAAGAGTGGGCGGAATTAGTTACTATTAAACTAACCCAATACTAAGATGCAATCAAAATAAAATAATAAAAATGAAAATAAACTAATTTATACTAAAGTTGTGAGCAGTAATTGGAGAAAATGTGTTTACTTAGATTTCACTACTCCCTAAATATCTTTTACACGTTAATTACTTGTTATAATTGCATGGATGACGGATCGTATTCCTTAATACCATTCATGGGGTGGCACACATAACTCCCCAATTCTATGAGCTCTTATCTCCTCCTACACCATGCCCAACACAACTATAGGGATTGTAAACAGTGGCTCATGCATTAAATACAACCAATAAAGACCTAGTGTGCCTCGGTTCATGTTTCTTAAGACGTTCAAGCATGTTACCATTTGGAGATCTGCCAGTTTTCTTAAGCCTAACATATAAATCATTCATCGAAGACAAGAATAAACAAGTAATTAACACATAATCAATATCTAGGTTTCATTAGATCTAAGCAAACACAAAAGAGATCTAGCCTAGCATGATAGAATTAAGACAAGAACAAGATATAGACAACCAACACATAGACATATTGATTGAATTAGAAGAACACTTATCTTAATTAATCATGCAAGGTATCAATGGGTTGGAACCCTTGAAAAACCTGTAAAGTTACACCAAAATCGTACTTAGGGTTTCTCCCAAAACTTCTCTCTTTTAATGTGAAAAACTAGAAAACTATATATAGGAAAATAGGGATGACGGCGTCAAGAACAAAGGTGTGACGCCGTCATCTCGCCGCCAAATACTTCCTCGGACGGCCTTGATCTACTTCTGACGCCGTCAAGGCCTAGGCCGTCACACAAATTACTCTTGACGCCCTGTGTGTGACGCCGTCATCAACTACGGATTTTAATTCTTGGGGTTTGACGCCGTCAGGAAAACTCTTGACGCCTTTATGAACTCTCGGATTTTATTATTGAGGTTTGACGCCGTCAGGAAATTACTCTTGACGCCGTCACCTACTGTTCCCAGCATGGAAAATTGAGACTTTGCCGTTTTCTTCACTTTTATGCTCAGAAAAGTCCAAAATGGCTTCTTTTCCAGAATTCACTCTCCAAGTACCTAAAATCACAAAAGGAACGATTTAGGGCAATATTTGATCAAATAAATTCGGATTCGGGCTTAAATGACCCCCTAAAAGTGGTTCATTTTTCGCCTTATCATATACCCTTACACTTGAGATTTGCTTGTCCTCAAGCAAATGCGCTTTTATTCTAGTCAAAAGACAAGTTAGAGGTCATTTAACACTAATATAAAAGTAATTACAACAAATAATCGTTCCACTAAAAACCAATAGACAAGCTCGGAGGTCATACAATAGCACCTCACAAATAGTGTTTAGATACTCACATCTCTCGGGTGTAATAAAGTAATATAACATTATGGAAATGGAAGATATCTCTCACTACCTGTCATAGCAAAATAGATTACCATAGGCTTGGGAAAGGATCAAACCTCCACCACATGGCGTAAGCACCTAGGATAAACTATCAAAGAGGTCTTTTAAAGGGTTGTAACGTTAGGTATAGGGATATGAATTACACGGTTTTGTTGGATAAAGGAAGTTTTACTGGTGGCGAGTTAACAATCTTGGTTAATTACATGTACAATATGGCGTTGCTAAGCCAAGACTAGACTCGACTTAAGCTAATAAATGAGAAATAACAAAAACATAAAATGAACATAGAATAAAAAGGGATGGTAGTCCGTATGTTTTTTCTCTTTTTCCTTTTTCTATTTTTTTATTTTCTTTTTCTTGATTTTTTCGATTTTTTCGATTTTTTTTTTTTTTTTTTTTTTTTTTTTTCATGCTCTCTTACCCTACCATCCAAAATAATACACCATAGGGAATGAACATTTCCCTTACACTTGAATCTTTACATACTTTACACTTAACTAATCTAGTGACTCGAATTAAGAAAATTAAAACACTTGGAGCACTTTTAAGATTAACGTACATATGGGGGTAATAATTGATGTTCTTCCCCATTACTCCATAAAATAAGTACTTACCCATGAGTCCCAATCATCCCAAAACAATATGTACAAGGATATGACTCGACTTAGCAACCATGTAATCAATTAGAAAGTTAACTTAGGGTTCAACAAATAACAATAATGCACTAAAGATGAGTGCATACATGGAAGGCTAAGGCGATTTGGGTGTACATTTAAGTGGGGTGTAACAAATTCTTCCTTTAAGTAAGATGTTTAAAGTTAGAAACGAAAAGATAGGCTCGGAGGGGTGTACTAGGGGTTTCGTGTACTAAAAATGAGTACAACGCTAAGAGTGTGGGAAAAATTAGTTGACTTAACTAGTCAAGTAATATGACTTAAATGGTCAAGTAATTATAATACGGGTTTAACACAAGGGTGATCCTAATGCCTCTTATCATGTAGTAAATCCTACCACACGAATGTAGTCTCACTAGCGGTCTCGAGATGCATCACTAACGCAAGTTCTAGAATCTAAATGCTACCGGTACACTCATAAGCACTAATAGTAAATGCTTTTCCTATCAAATCTAAAGGCGAACCTCACATATTTGGGTGGAAAATTTTTCTGAATATACGGTTATGTGCTAGTCATACAATCTCCTATCCATGAGACGCTTGCTATGGCTAAAGTTTCACTCCTAAATGTTGTAAAAAATTTTAAATTTGGCGCTAAAATTTCACTAACAAGTATTTCTCATAGTTTTATTACACATCTACCATTAAACAAAACAAACTCAAGCGAAAGTGCATATGTAAGGTATCATCTTTTTACCCTCCCCTTACACTTAAGATGAACATTGTCCCCAATGTTCAAGTAAAGAATGTGAAAGTGAAAAAAGTAAAAAGAATGAAATCAAATACTCCCCTGATTCGCTCGGTATGGATTATAGGTTGGCCAGGTTAAATCTTCCTCCAAGAAAATGAACAATCAAAGCTTCCCTTCCAGAATATAAATCATCTCCTTGTCGAACATAACCTGTAAATCCTGACAAAAATAGACAAGACAACCTCGCGTAAAATCGGCGGCATCCTATATAAGTTACTAAATCCTAGAAAACAAAGTAAGATATAATGCTTGTGGAATGAAGTTTGCAGATTTCCTGGAGATTATAAAACTTAATAATTCACAAAAACCATAAGACTCCGTTAGAAAAACAAAACCGGTAAAATTTCCAGATTTTTACTCCTGACGCCGTCAAGAGTAAACTCATGACGCCGTCAGAATGGACCTGCAGAAATTCTTATGTTAAGTTTCCGGAAAATTTCTAGAAAAACTTGGTCCTACTTCCTGGAAAATCCTGCAAAACTTCATTATGACTCAATACAAATATTTGACTCTAACAAATACGAATATACATGTTCATTTAATATTGTGGAGAATCATGATCGTGTGTTTCTTGAAAACATATTTGGGGTTTCCCCTTACACTTATCTTTTGCAAAAATACCTTTAGGCGGAGTTAAGACTAGGCCAAAACAACAAAGTAAAGTATTTCCACATTTTAATTGCGAAAAATGATCAACCAACAATAAAAATTAAGCATGCATACGGAAGTAAATAACAAACAAACAAAATAAAATCACACAAAACATGGGTTGCCTCCCAAGAAGCGCTTGTTTTTGTTCGAGTCACGAGCCTGACTCTAC
The DNA here is from genome assembly GCA_030686995.1 of Artemisia argyi. Lineage (NCBI taxonomy): Eukaryota > Viridiplantae > Streptophyta > Magnoliopsida > Asterales > Asteraceae > Artemisia > Artemisia argyi. The sequence continues at coordinate 55,620,088 of CM060691.1, forward strand.
CCTTATTTAATGGAAATAGGGGAGGTTTTCCCTACACTTATGATTAAGTGCGGGTGATAGTAGCGATACACACCATCTCGGTGGAAGTATGCCATGTGAGGAAAGAGTGGTGGATGAATTATATGCTCAAAGGGCTGTGCTCCTATCATCATAACCTTACCTAATTCAATCGAGTTAATGGGTGGATTAAGATTTTCTCCCAGAAAGGGATCATTTTCTATCACCTTCAAGAGACTACTAGTTGGGGATCCACCTTGACCTAATAAACCCGGTTTAAACCCATAATGTTTGTTGTGATCAATCATAAACGGGTGATGTAAGCATGTAAGGTCATTTTCCACTCCTGTATTGGCTTCCTCTCTACAAGGCTTAGAGTCCACTACCTTTATCCTAAGACTACCCGGACTACATGGGTTGATGGGTGGGTCGGCTCCTCTTTTGTCTCCTAGAAATATATCTAAGGATGGAAAGGTGTGTAAAGATTGAGGTTCCGGTTCATCAACACTAGGAAATTCCCTAGAACTAGGAGTAAGGTTATCACTACAAGTGTTCAAACCTATATCCTCTAGTTGTGTTTGGTTCAAAGGTTCTACCTCCTTCGGAATTCCTAAAGTTTCTTCTACTTCTTCCGGGTAAGTTACGGGCGGTGTGTGTGCCTCAAATGATGGTTGAGTATTTTGTGGGCTTATGTTGTTCACCTCATCATTCCATGTGTCAGGATCTAGCCCTAACATTCTCCCAAGTATCTCACGTGCTTCTCTAGGCATCTCAACTTCTATGTCCAAATCATAAGGGTCATCCTCAATATTTTGACTGCTATATACAAATTGCCCAAGAGTTTCATCATTTGTTTCTTGAGATTCATCATCATCAATCATAAAACCTAGGTCTTTTTGATCAATGTGATCATGTTCGGCTACATCCTCCATCACATCAAGGTCACCTATGTGTTCATCCTGTATTCTGGTAGGGCCTAACCAAGACATGCAGCTAGGTGGCTCATACGAAACTATCCTAGGTGAAAGCTCATATGGTGCATAGGTTTCACTAAGTGAGGCATTTTGAGGGGTTGATGGAGCTCTTAAGGTGAATTCTCTAAAAGCATTATGCACTTGGCCTCTTTTCTCAAGGTACTCAATAAAATCAATATAAGAACCTGTCCTCCTCATTTCGTTCCTCCATCTTGTAATATCCAAACTAGTAGATTCGCGTTCTCCATAATGGCAAACGGAATAGTCAATGGAAAGGTTTTTACAAACAAAGACACAAAGAAAAGATAGACTAAAGAAAACCTAAAAAATAAAAATAAAATCTTACTAGAAAGGAATCTAGCAAGTAGACATAATAAAAAGAAATTCTAACCTAGACAATAACTATTCCCCGGGCTGCGGCGCCAAAAACTTGATGCGTGGGAATCGCAACAGGCTTTACCTCTCGAGGGATCTCGAGAAGCTTACAACCCCCACCAGGCAGTGTACCTGATCGTTGTAGTATAGTATAGTGACAAGTACCGGGGGATTGATCGTTCAGCTTAGGAATAGTGTCGCTAGGATTAGAAAGCCTAAATACTAGTTCTAAAGGTGAGGGATGATTATTTTTGTATTTTTATATTTTTATGAAAGCAAGTAAAATCTCGGGTTTTGGAAAAGTGGGCGGAATTAGTTGCTATTCAACTAACCCAATACTAAGATGCAATCAAAATAAAATAATAAAAATGAAAATAAACTAATTTATACTAAAGTTGTGAGCAGTAATTGGAGAAAATGTGTTTACTTAGATTTCACTACTCCCTAGATATCTTTTACACGTTAATTACTTGTTATAATTGCATGGATGACGGATCGTATTCCTTAATACCATTCATGGGGTGGCACACATAACTCCCCAATTCTATGAGCTCTTATCTCCTCCTACACCATGCCCAACACAACTATAGGGATTGTAAACAGTGGCTCATGCATTAAATACAACCAATAAAGACCTAGTGCGCCTCGGTTCATGTTTCTTAAGACGTTCAAGCATGTTACCATTTGGAGATCTGCCAGTTTTCTTAAGCCTAACATATAAATCATTCATCGAAGACAAGAATAAACAAGTAATCAACACATAATCAATATCTAGGTTTCATTAGATCTAAGCAAACACAAAAGAGATCTAGCCTAGCATGATAGAATTAAGACAAGAACAAGATATAGACAACCAACACATAGACATATTGATTGAATTAGAAGAACACTTATCTTAATTAATCATGCAAGGTATCAAGGGGTTGGAACCCTTGAAAAACCTGTAAAGTTACACCAAAATCGTACTTAGGGTTTCTCCCAAAACTTCTCTCTTTTAATGTGAAAAACTAGAAAACTATATATAGGAAAATAGGGATGACGGCGTCAAGAACAAAGGTGTGACGCCGTCATCTCGCCGCCAAATACTTCCTCGGACGGCCTTGATCTACTTCTGACGCCGTCAAGGCCTAGGCCGTCACACAAATTACTCTTGACGCCCTGTGTGTGACGCCGTCATCAACTACGGATTTTAATTCTTGGGGTTTGACGCCGTCAGGAAAACTCTTGACGCCTTCATGAACTCTCGGATTTTATTATTGAGGTTTGACGCCGTCAGGAAATTACTCTTGACGCCGTCACCTACTGTTCCCAGCATGGAAAATTGAGACTTTGCCGTTTTCTTCACTTTTATGCTCAAAAAACGTCCAAAATGGCTTCTTTTCCAGAATTCACTCTCCAAGTACCTAAAATCACAAAAGGAACGATTTAGGGCAATATTTGATCAAATAAATTCGGATTCGGGCTTAAATGACCCCCTAAAAGTGGTTCATTTTTCGCCTTATCATTGACTCACAAAGGGTCAACTACAATTATGAGGGAATAAACTATCCTGATGGTGACTAAAGAGGAGTGAGATAACCAACTAGTGACCCTAAACTAAAACCTATCCTATGTGCTTAAGTAAAAACAGTGAATATAAAAAGAATTAGAAATCAAACTCAAATTTTGGAAAACTACCTTAAGCTGCTAAGATTAACTTTAAACTAACTCCGAAAACTATTGTGAAACTAATCTAAGTTGGGAGTTTGGATTAAAAACATATTCAACCAAAACCAAAAGCTAGTGCCAAACACTCTTTCAAGGGTTAACTGATGAATTTTTATCAAAAGGGAGACATAGTTTAAAGCTAAAATTATGTTACTACATTTGTAAAGTGGACTTAAACTAAACCAAATAGCTACAGTAAGCTAGAAATAAGCAATATATAAGCATAAAATAAGCAGTAAAATAAGTGGTGCAAAATAATCAGATGCTACACTAACAGGAAATAAAAAAAAAATCTAAACTTTCATTGCATTTTTAGAAAAGAGTACAACTGAGATTGAAAGATTTAACAATACTTAGAAATTATACTAAACTAATTCTAACCTAGAATTACCTACTTAACTAACTAGTAAAAAAATGGTTACAAACTGATTTTATTTATACTAAGAGACTACATAGGGTTTCTTTGCTCCTTGTGCTTTCCTGGATAAACCCCAACCATTGGATTGGCTTCTGCCTCCTCTCAACCTTTGATTGCACATTAGTGTTGTGGATAGATGACGTGGAGGAGGGGGGAAGATGATTTTAGCACATGGGGTTGACTTATGGAGTGGTGGAGTAGGGTGGCTAGTAGGTGTGTTGGAGAGTGGATGGGGGACATGGATGTTGGGGATGGCAGAGGTTGTGTTTGTTTTTGGCGGGCAAAAGAGAGGACAGGGAAGGGTGTGGGTTGACTGCCCTTTGACCCTGGTGGTTTATTAATAAAAAGGGATGAGGTTTGGGCTTGGGTTTTATTTATTTGGATTGGGCTTGAGGGTGGGTAAAATAAAAAAGGGTGTGTTGGGTTTTTATATTTAAAGGGTTTGTGTGGATTGTAATTATAAAAGCCTAAGGGTTAAACTTTAATTTCAGAAAATTAGGGACCATTGTTGCCAAATCTCTGAAGTTCACTTCTAAGGACCTTTCTTGCCATTTTGATTTTCCATGGGTCTTTTGTTGTTAATTTTCCAAAATAAAATTACCCGGGGACTAATTATGCCAATAATCAAAGTTGAGGGACCAAAATTGTAATTTCCTCAAGCTTTTTACCCAAGTACTATTTTTGATAATATTTGACTTTTAAAGGACTTGGGTTGACTTTTCTTTCAAAAATATTTTACCAGGTACCAATTTTGTCAATTTGTGAAAGTTGGGGGACTGAAACTGCCAATTATGCAAACTTTGTTCGTTTTTCATCTGTTTTCAATCATTTTGCATCTGAAACATATAAAACACAATTTTGGAATATTTTCAGTATTTTGATGCATTTCTGAGTGTTTTTAAATGTTTTTGCAGTTCAGATTGACCAAAAATGATGAGTGTTTGAGCACTCATCAATCCCCACACTAAATTATTGCTAGTCCCTAGCAATATAGAAAATAAACTTTTTTGAAAATTTAATGGATTTTAATCTCTTTACCAAAAGGCATTACTTCTGGAGTAGCCAAATGTATCAGTTCAAGTAAGAACTATGGTCCACTTGATAACCATGCGATTTTGAGCAAACCACCAGCTGTCAACGGATTTGATTTGTCTTTACCAAAAGCCTTTTGCTTCTGGACTAGCCAACTCTTGATGGAATAGTCAACATCTTGGTGAGATGATTACCAATTATGGTTTTTCCACTGCCTTTACCACAAGCCATAATCTTGCGGGCTAGCCAACTCTTTCACTTTTTTTGGATATGGCGAGTTGAGATACCATACAATTTTGGGCAAATTGCAAGCCGTCAACGGATTTGATATATCTTTACCAAGAGCCGTTTGCTCCTGGATTAGCCAATCCTTTTTTCGGTTAGACAAGGCGGACTGATAACCACAAAAATTTTGAAACATTAGTGAAAAAATTTTAAAATTTTGGCCAAAAACGGGGGTACTTGATGGTAAAATGTGATAAAATTCGCTAGAATTGCGAATACCCCCCACTCTTAGAATGAATATTGTCCTCAATATTCAAAGTCCTGGCTATTATGCTGACTCTTAGAACGTAAAAGGGCAACATTACAAGCTAAATGTGGAAATACCATTTTGTTTTTCACTTTATTTGTAACCACAGTAGGGGTAATTCCCCCACACTTAGGGTGAAAACCCTAAGTAAATGCTACTGTTTTTGTTTACTGAGTCGCTAGCTTGACTCGACCCCGAATTCATTTGTCCTTGGGGAAGCATGATGTGGAAGAAACAATCTCAATCGGACTTTCATTCAAGATGGTTGGACAAACATTTGAAGCACGTGAAAGTTCCACACCGATGAGATATACAGACCCTGGCTTAAGATAGTATAAACTATAAGCGGTGATGCCGGGGTCAAAGATAATAACTATAAGCGGTGATGCCGGGGTCAAAGATAATGTCTTCATTCCCGAAGGAGTGAAAAACAGGAGAAGTCACCCTATAGGTGAAGAAAAGGAAGAAAACCATGATGAAAATCATGATAAGATTTTCTTCCTCGAGAGCAGGCTCATTAGCCTGAATTTGGATTTCAAGGGTTAAGCTCGTAAACATCCAGGGAGGGAGGGTGGGAATTTTCAAATCCTCATGATTGAGTGCATCTCCCCCCGGGCTATCATACTCCGGAGGAGTCATGATATGATGAGTGAGTTCACCGGAGAACTCCTCATGAAGAGAATTATTCACAAGATGTGAATCTGTGAATTCATGTTCCGGAGTAGACTCATCACAATCCTCATTCCGAATACCAAAGATAGGATTATCAAAAATCAAAGTGAATTCAGATTGGAATTCAAATAGAGGATTGGTGAGAGTAGTATTGAAAGTTTCGGGAACAAAGAGATTAACATTCTCTATTGGACTGTTGGGATCAGAAGTGAGTGACGGATCATGATATAGGAGACTTTCAATTTCTCCAAGATCGGCTTCAAAGTCAAGGAGACCATCATCACTTCCCAATGAAAGTAGATTGATGTGAGTAAGTTCATCGGCGAACTCCTCAAGAAGAGGATCAGCATCAGACTGTGGGAGTGATGCCTCAATATACTCAATGTCTCCATGAGATGTACAATCATCATTAAAATATGAGAAAGTCTCAAAATGATCGTTTGAACACTCAAGAGGGGAAAGTAAATCACACACATGATCAAAAGTTCCCTGTGACTCTCTTGGGATTTGGACAAGGTTCTCAACACTAGACTTTATGAACTCGTCCGATTCCTTTTCAGGAACAGTGCTAAGATGCTCATCCCCCATGTTCAGAGAGTGAGTGTGAACTTCGGGTGTGATATCAATAGACTGAGGGAGTTGAGAAGGACTAGCAGACATGGGTTTTATAAATTTTATTTGTTCTTCTGCTAATAATTCTATCATAGTCTTTTCTCCCTGATTTTCCGAGGAAGGAATCACAACAGATGAACCTGATGAACCCTTACAAAATTGAGAAATATCAAGGGTAACTTCATCATGACTATCATCATCGTCGAGAAGAGCAGCATTGCAAAATATGGCACGTGTTTTAGCTGCTTGTTCTAAGACTAGCAATTCTTCCTTGCTCAATTCGTTTCTAGCATCTCGTTCTTCAGCAAGTAATTATGCCATAGATTTCTCACGAGAATCTTGAAACGATGTAGTAGCCAACTCCTCCTTAAGTTCTTGCAATATCTCAAGAGCCTCTAGTAAAAGGTCTTGCTCAGTATCATGAGGAGTTGATTGGATCATTTGGTATTGTGAGGTGGGTCTGAAAATGAATAGTCGTAATTGTTACAAGGAAATTGATTCCTTGTTTGACAATCCGAGCTAGAGTGTGGACCTCCACAGTAATCACAACAGTAAAACTGATGTGGCTGTGGGTTGTATGTGCTAGAGTCATAATTGTTATTAGGAAACTGCTCATAGACAAGCGTGTTTCCCGATTGACAATCAGAACTGTAGTGTGAACCACCACAGTACTCACAATAGTAAAACTGCTGAGTCTCATGGTGTGGTAGCTGATGGAATAAATCTGTCGTGTCATGGTAGGAATAGGGATCCTGGTTATAGACAGACCCGTTTCCTGACTCTACCATGCCACAACTGGGGTAATTGCCACCATTATAAGGACCACCACACCATTGGCAAATAAGAAGGTGTGGATGAGACATAGAAAGAATCAAAATGTTTGGGAGGGTAAGGAATGAAGAATCAAAAGGGTAGGAGGGTAAAGATGAATATTTTTGGATTTTTGGAAAGACATTTTATATACAAATAAGAAAGAAAATCTTTTTGGGTTTTTTGTGTTCGTTGAAAACTAATTTTAAAAAGTTTTCGGGAACTGTTTTGCTTTTATAAATAGAAAATATGATCAAAGGATGGTAAATATACAATGAGTGTATACCCAGATTCACTAATTACCGTTTAGAATACAAGCACAATCTCCCCGGCAGCGGCGCCAAATTTTGATTGGCTCCAAACGGTCAACCTAAATTGACCAAAGGATGGTCAACTAGGTCAAACAGCCTAGAATCAATCTCCGTTGAAGTATAGTGGCTTCCCCGGGTCGTTATATCCCGACGAGGTGTGGATTGTAATCAAACGAGTTTGTGATCAGGTGAATTTGGACAAGAATAGGGTATATAAGGGTTTGAATGATTACACTAAGGAAATACGAATGAGAACGATTTAAACAAACTATATTAACAATAACGTGAAACCTAGTTAACCTAAAACGTAATCTAAAAATTTAAAATCAAAGTTTGCTTATAAATAAGCAGAAAAATAAGCCAAAAGGGATTAAATAGAAGCTATCACTTTTTTTATATTTTTAGTTTTTCTTTATTTTACAAACTACTTTTACTAACGTAACCTAAATTTTAAAAATGTAAAAGTTATTTAAATAAAACGCGAGTGCGCAAAATAAAAAGTGAAATTTATGCTACGATAACCCTACGGACATGAAAATTATATTTCTACGAACCTAATGATAAAAGAAAATTTATAGAAAAAGAAAATATTTTTTTAGACTTTTTATTTAATTTTTATTAATTACAAAGTATTTAAACTTAATAAAACTAATTAAACTAATTTAATTATAATAAATTCTAAACTAAATTATAAAATTATAAAAAATTTTATACAACTACTTAACCATCACAGGAATCTATTAAAAATATAAAAACTTTATAAAAATTATATTTAAGCTATTTAAGAAATTAATTACTTATTATTATTTAAAAGCAATTAAACTATTTTAATTATTATAAATGCTAAACTATATTATAAAAATATGAAATTTTTTCTATAATTACTTCACAATACCATAATACTAGGAAAAATAAGAAAGGTCCTAATTGCTTATTAATAAGCAGTACAATAAGCTAATAAGTAAACTAAGCTTAATAAACTAAAATTACTATATAAATAGAAAATGAAGTATACAACTTGAAAATGACCCTAGGACAGTTGGTTGTGCATGTGTGCTTGTGTCTGTGTGGTGTGAGAGGAATGGCCCAGGTTCGAATCCCATGAGACCCACTTTTTTGCAAATATTTTTTTTTTCAATTTTTTCTTTTGCAAAACTATTTTAACAACAAAGATAGGCAACTTTGACAAAACCAACTTGAATGAAAACCAAAAATAAGCTCACTAAAAGCTGTTGTTTCCAACAGTTAACAATAAATAAGCTAAAAAGGGTTTATTTTATTTTATTTTATTTTATTTTATTTTATTTTATTTTTTTAAATGACAAACTAACAAGATAAGCTACAAGCTACAAACAAAAGATGGAATGAGCAAAGTAAAACTGAGATAAACTTAAGAGAAACCAAAAAGAAGAATCAAGCTTAATGAAATAAGCTAGAAAACCAAATAAGCAAACCCAATGTTTACTTAGAACCAAACAATCCCTGAGCTCACTTGCAGCCCCCTGTGGGGCCCACAGGGGAGGTTGGGAGGCCAAACCAGATGGTCATCTTAAAAGGTAGCCTGAGGGGCTTCTAAATAAGCTAAGGGTCAGGTTCTAACACCCACTAATAAGCTCTGAGTGAGCTTATGAAGTTGGTGAGTGGGACCTGGTGCAGGACAGAAGACAGGTAGAAATAAGCTAACAAAAAGGCTATGAAATGGATCTAAAAGGCCTGATTAAGGAGAGATAAAGCTACATGGCAACTAGGGAAACCTAATTAAGCACTAAGAGTCAGAAAATAAGTAGGTGGATAAGCTTAAAAGAACTTAATTTTTTTAAACCTAAAACTGCTACTAGGGAAAAAGTGGACTGACAGGGCAATAAGAGACCTAAATTAAGCTACTAGGAGATGAGCAAAAACCAAAATAAGCACACACATGTATCCTAAAGCTAAGAAACTACTAATAAAAATAAAATACATCTTAACTGAGCTTATAAGCAGCTTGTTAGACCAGCTAATGTGTTGCTGTTTTGGCAGGCCTGCAGAAATGGGTGGGGAGTTGCAGACTTGGATTAAGTAACCAAGAGATTTCAAAACTTCAAACTAAGCCACCATAATTTTTAGGCACTAAAGCAACCTATGATCAATCAAAAAAATTGCAAGAATAGATTGGGTTGTGAACCTGTTTGTTGCAGCAGGTTATGATGAATCTTTAAGCACAAGATAAAACTTATACATGAGCTTCTAAACTAAAATAAGCATAAACTTGCAGATCCTAAACTACAAACTACTTATGAATCACAAATGAGTGCCTAAATACCATCGTAGCTATCATAAAAAGATGAATAAAAAGGGCCAGTGGACTGCTATGCTACAGATGGTGCTAATATGGGTCAAATGGTGAGAGTTTGGTGTACTTGACTCACAAATGGTCAACTACAGTTATGAGGGAATAAACTATCCTAATGGTAACTATAGAGGAGTGAGATAACGAACTAGTGAGACCCTAAACTAAAACCTATCCTATGTGCTTAAGTAAAAACAGTGAATATAAAAAGAATTAGAAATCAAACTCAAATTTTGGAAAACTACCTTAAGCTGCTAAGATTAACTTTAAACTAACTCCTAAAACTATTGTGAAACTAATCTAAGTTGGGAGTTTGGATTAAAAACATATTCAACCAAAACCAAAAGCTAGTGCCAAACACTCTTTCAAGGGTTAACTGATGAATTTTTATCAAAAGGGAGACATAGTTTAAAGCTAAAATTCTGTTACAACATTTGTAAAGTGGACTTAAACTAAACCAAATAGCTACAGTAAGCTAGAAATAAGCAATATATAAGCATAAAATAAGCAGTAAAATAAGTGGTGCAAAATAATCAGATGCTACACTAACAGGAAATAAAAAAAAAATCTAAACTTTCATTGCATTTTTAGAAAAGAGTACAACTGAGATTGAAAGATTTAACAATACTTAGAAATTATACTAAACTAATTCTAACCTAGAATTACCTACTTAACTAACTAGTAAAAAAAATGGTTACAAACTGATTTTATTTATACTAAGAGACTACATAGGGTTTCTTTGCTCCTTGTGCTTTCCTGGATAAACCCCAACCATTGGATTGGCTTCTGCCTCCTCTCAACCTTTGATTGCACATTGGTGTGGTGGATAGATGACGTGGAGGAGGGGGGAAGATGATTTTAGCACATGGGGTTGACTTATGGAGTGGTGGAGTAGGGTGGCTAGTAGGTGTGTTGGAGAGTGGATGGGGGACATGGATGTTGGGGATGGCAGAGGTTGTGTTTGTTTTTGGCGGGCAAAAGAGAGGACAGGGAAGGGTGTGGGTTGACTGCCCTTTGACCCTGGTGGTTTATTAATAAAAAGGGATGAGGTTTGGGCTTGGGTTTTATTTATTTGGATTGGGCTTGAGGGTGGGTAAAATAAAAAAGGGTGTGTTGGGTTTTTATATTTAAAGGGTTTGTGTGGATTGTAATTATAAAAGCCCAAGGGTTAAACTTGTAATTTCAGAAAATTAGGGACCATTGTTGCCAAATCTCTGAAGTTCACTTCCAAGGACCTTTCTTGCCACTTTGATTTTCCATGGGTCTTTTGTTGTTAATTTTCCAAAATAAAATTACCCGGGGACTAATTATGCCAATAATCAAAGTTGAGGGACCAAAATTGTAATTTCCCCAAGCTTTTTACCCAAGTACTATTTTTGATAATATTTGACTTTTAAAGGACTTGGGTTGACTTTTCTTTCAAGAATATTTTACCAGGTACCAATTTTGTCAATTTGTGAAAGTTGGGGGACTGAAACTGCCAATTATGCAAACTTTGTTCGTTTTTCATCTGTTTTCAATCATTTTGCATCTGAAACATATAAAACACAATTTTGGAATATTTTCAGTATTTTGATGCATTTCTGAGTGTTTTTAAATATTTTTGCAGTTCAGATTGACCAAAAATGATGAGTGTTTGAGCACTCATCAAGCACTATGGACCCATGGACATGATCAATGAACTCAGACGCATGTTTGAGAAACCACCTGCTGCAGAATTATATGACTTAATAGAATCTCTGCACGATTGCATGCAGGAAGCAGGAAAATCCGTGAGTGCCCATGTATTGGAGATGAAACGATATTTGGACCAATTGGAGCGACTCGGCTGCGGATATCAAGAAAGCGTATGTATTGTTCTCATCTTGCGATCCCCTAATCAGGATTTATATAGTGAGTTTGTATGCAACTACAATATGCACTGCAAGGGGAAGACAATTTGTGAAGTTCATGCAATGCTTATTGACTTTGAAAAATGTCTGTCTAAAAAGGCACCTACACCCGCTGTGATGGCGATTCAAAGTGGTACACCAAGAAGAAACCAAAGAAACCGCAACATGCGAATAACAAGGGTAAAGGCACTGTGAATGGAAAAGGCAAACAAGTTGCGACTCACCAACAAAAGCCTAAGAAGCAAAATCCTCCTCCTAAGAAGAAGGAAATTCCAAATAAGGATTTGGCTTCTTGTCACTATTGCAACACTCCTGGACATTGGAAGCGGAACTGTCCATTGTTACTAGAGGAGTTGCGCCTTAACAAGAGTAAAATGCCTGGTAACGTCGCAAGGACTTCAGGAATGTTTATGATTGAATTATTTTCTTTTCCTCGTAAGAATAATTCCTCAATATATGATACAGGATGTGGTACTCACATTTGTAATACGTCGCAAGGACTTAGAGGAGCAAGGAAGCTAGCCTATGGAGAAAGATACTTGTACGTAGGGAATGGCATATGTGCAGAAGTTGAAGCCATAGGGACTTTCGATTTAGTTTTACCTTCGGGTTTGATACTAGTATTGAATTATTGTCATTATGCACCCTCTATTGTTAGGGGTGTTGTTTCAGTTTCTTTGTTATTGGATAATGGTTTTGTTCACACATTTATTAATAATGGAATTTCTGTTTCTTTAAATAATGTTTTTTACTTTAATGCAATTCCAATAAATGGTGTGTTTGAAATTGATATGGAAAATTGTGTGTCCAATAGAAATAATTCTATGTATAGCATTAGCAATAAGAGAATCAAGTCTAGCTTGAATTCGTCTTATCTTTGGCACTGTCGTCTTGCTCATATAGGCAAGGATCGCATGGAAAAGTTGCAACATGATGGGCTTTTGCAAAAGATCAATGATGAATTATTTGATAAATGCGAATCTTTCATATTTGGAAAGATGACAAGGAAACATTTTTCACATCAAGTGGAAAGGGCTACAGAACTACTTGGACTAATACACACTGATGTATGTGGTCCACTTAGACATGTGTCAAAACGCGGTGCTAGCTACTTCATAACCTTCACTGATGATTATAGTCGTTATGGTTATGTTTATTTACTTAAACATAAATATGAAGTCTTTAACACATTCAAGGTTTTCAAAAGTGAAGTAGAATTACAAATTGGTAAGAAGATTAAGGCTCTTCGATCCGATAGAGGCAGTGAATATATAAGCTAAGAGTTTAAAGATTTCTTAGCTGAGTGCGGCATAGTTCAACATCTCACAGCTCCTTATACTCCACAACAAAATGGTGTATCTGAAAGGAGAAATCGTACTTTGCTTGACATGGTACGATCAATGTTTAATCTTACAACTCTACCCTTATCCTTTTGGGATTATGCCGTTGAAACTGCAATTCGCATATTGAATATGGTTCCAACTAAGAAGGTTGATAAGACTCCATATGAATTATGGACAGGAAAAGCTCCCAACTTTTTCTTACTTAAAGGTCTGGGGTTGTGACACGTTTGTTAAACGTGATTCACCAGATAAACTCCAACAGAGATCTGTTAAGTGTATCTTCATAGGATACCTAAAGGAAACCATGGGTTACTACTTTTACTTTCCACCAGAGAATAAATTCATTGTGGCTAGGTATGGAGATTTCTTTGAAAAGAATCTCATATCTCAAGAATTCAGTGGGAGAGTTTATGATCTAGAAGATGAAGATACATCACCTTCTGAAAACACTAGCTCACTTCATGTGGAACCTGAAAGTTTAGGTCCTCCACTTGAAGTTGAAGTGGTACCCATTTGCAGATCTTCAGGACCTGTGAAAGCACCTGAACGTCTATGTCTTAACATAGAGTATGAGGAAACTATACTAGGGGATCTTAATGAACCTACTAGTTATAAGGTTACCATGAATGGTCCTGAAAAGGAAAAATGGAAGAGTGTTATGAATGGGAAAATGCAATCCATGAGAGACAACAAAGTTTGGATAGAAGTAGACCTTCCTCCCAATGCCAAAGTAGTTGGAAGTAAATGGCTCTATGTAAAACCTCGCAAAAATCCATATAATCAACAACGTTCAATTATATATTAATCTCTGTCATTATTTTAATCACCATTTTTACAGGAAAATTTGAAATTTTCTTATTATATTAAATGGTCACGATTATGATATCACAGAATTCACCAAACGACGAAACAAATTCTCAACACGTTTAACGAAACTAAATATTTCACTAATCCTAATTCAACCATATTAACACTAATCGGGCCCTTAATCATTTCAGTCCAAACCCACTCGACAAGCACTATTCATCAGCCCGAGATTCAAGCCCAATTTCTAGTTTTAATATTTCATATGAATCGACTAGTAAACATGCTCCAAAACGCTCCTCGTTCTCTCAAATCTTAAACACAACACCTAAATAATTTTGCACCACCTCGTTCCTCACCTAGTAAACTATTAACGTGTCCAATCTCAGAATCACATGTCGAGTTTTGATATGTTTTTGAAGGGCAAAGTGTTCGACCAAAACAACCCAACTCGACATACTTAAAAGTCCAAAACATAACCATTTTGTCTCCAACTCGTTTCTATGCAATCCTAATAATACTTCTGTCATAGTTTCATGTTAAAAGTCGAGTTCCATCCACAAATATCAAAGGTTGCACGATTTTCCAATTTGTGTACATATATATATGCTTGTCGACATACATATAAGTCACCAAGACAAATTGCAACTTCCCTATCTTCTCACAATCCTTCTAAAGTCATCATATGTCAGAAATATATCTTGAAAACCTTTCATTCACTGCCATTACACTATAGGAAATAGTTGAGTATGTTTCTAAGAATTATTGAACTAGTACGTGTCAAAACTTCTCACTATATATATTACCTTCTATTCTCTTGTTCCCTTCAAGTAAAATAAACTCTCATTCACTCTCAAAATAGTCTCTGAAAGTCCAGAAATAATTCATTCGTGCGTTTGGAAGTTTAACGAGAAAACGGGTTTAGTTTATAAATCGATATTTGGGTTTATAAACGAACGTGAGGATTCTTGTGTTTCCTTCATCACTCTCGACCCTCTACCACCTTTGAAAGTGTAGTAAGTCGTTTCCAACTCTTTTGATTTCATTACAATCAATATTTCATGTCCATGCATCATATATAATTCCTATCGAACGCATATACTTTGACATACATATTTACGTACCATTAATACATAGCACACCCAACGTGACTAGCCTTTATCTTGGAAGGCCTAGGAGTCACGTAACACACATATTTCACGTTTAGTTTTACTTTTCTTCCATCATTCAACCTTTATTTAAACCTTGCTTAAATCGGACATAAAACTCAAAACAACTTAGAAATATTTCTAAGTCTTTTATTTATATAATTACGTCCCAAACGTCTCATGAAACAGTCGTATATATTGAAATTTAGCTTAACAAGCATACTATATTTTTACACGATCTATTAAACCACCTAACTAGCAAACGATTTCGTATATACAACTTATAAAAATATACACGTCTCGACTCTCTAAATGATACAAAGTGAATCGCAGAACTCGTCTTTTAAAACTAACAAATTAAGCGAATTGGGCCTTAAAGCCCAATAAGCTGTTTTAAGCTTTTTCAAATAAGCTGGCTTATTCACAACTTTTGGTATGAAAATAGAACAAGAAAAATGACTATTTTGATGAGCCCAACTCGTCTCACGAAGTCCAGATCTTAAAACATTAACGGGCCTTTGTTTTGATTCGTTAAGGCCCATTTATATAAAAGTAAGCTACTTTACCATATAAGCTGTTGAAATAAGCTTGTCATTAATTAAATAAGCTTCGGAAATTTTTATATACTTTTTCTCATAATTTTTGTACATTTGGACTAAAAATGTAACACGACGACACCTTCAGGAACTAAAACTGCCAAACTATTAAAACTAAGGACTGGAATAGTAAAAACAGAAACTATAGGTTATAAAATGACAACTTATCATTTACCAAGCTCAGAATTGGTTATTGGACAATTTAGAGGACTATAGATGTAAATTTTATATATAAAGGACTAACGGTGTAACGCTAACGCCGTTAGTATAAAAAGTGTAAAAACTGGAAAAGGACAAGGATCAACATATTATATTTGACATTCTTATTTTAGTTTCTATTTTACGTCACCCCATCACGTCATATGCATTTTCATTACATTTTATTTATATATTAGTTATTTTTACGTTAATAATATATATAACGATATTTTAGCTAATTATCTTTACGTACTATTATCATCATGGGTAAAAAGGGAAAACTTTAGAAATAATAACGTATCTCGTTATACTATTATAAACATAAGAATTTCATTCGCATATCATCTTTTCATCATAACGATTAATCGTTATTCATTTACCAAATAGTATTTGGTTAGATTCTCAGATAAATTTATTTATCAGGTTCCGTATCAAAGACGTTTCCATAATCATTCTCATAATCTTATCCGACTTTACTTTTCATCATTCCCGTATCAATCAAGGTGAGTCATAGCCCCATTTCCAATACTTGTTTTTAACTCATTGGGGGAGATACATGCTTACATATACTTTGATAACTTTATAAGTATATGAATAAATTACATGATTCAAATCAATTTCCTTATTAATAGTTACCTGATGAAGTTTATGACTTAAGATGTGATAAATATATGTTACTGGCGAATTACTTAACTGAAATACTGATACTCAGATGATAATGTTTCCAAAGTGATTATTGTGGCATGATACTTGACTATACTATAACATCCTGAATGATTCCATTATCTCTATATGATATTTCTATGTTCAACAGAAATAATTGCTCGGAAGAGCACAAATACTCTAGTTACATCATTACCTTGATATTGCCTGATTGCTAGTGGTTAAGATGCATGTACAGTTATCTTTGGGTAGTGGCACCCAGTTATCTTTATCTTTGGGTAGTGGCACCCAATTGTTTTTATCTTCGTACCCAGTTGTTTTTATCTTTGGGTAGTGGCACCCAGTTGTCTTTATCTTTGGGTAGTGGCACCCAGTTGTTTTGATCTTTGGGTAGTGGCACCCAGTTGTTTTTATCTTTGGGTAGTGGCAACCAGTTGTTTTTATCTTTGGGTAGTGGCACCCAGTTGTCTTTATCTTTGGGAAGTGGCACCCAGTTTTCAATATCCATAAGGAAATGTATGTTTTCAACATATATTTAGATACAGCTGTATAGGTATTTGACTAGACTTGAATTGTATATCTCATTAAATTAGCATCATGAGTTTCCATCTAGTGTTAGGATTATTGATCCCTTATTTGAATTTGATTGAATATCTATATGAATTATCTGTGACTAAAATCAACATCACTCAATACTTGTTCTATCACTGTTTGTATTTATTACAATGATTATTAAAGATTCTTGAAATCTATTGAAATAAATGGTTTTCCATAAAACTTTATGAACTCACCAACCTTTGCGTTGACACTTTTAAGCATGTATATCTCAGGTAATTAATGGAGCAGGACAAGACACGGAGCGGACATTTATTACTCTGATTAATTAAAATGGTGTAAAAATCAAATATGTCATTCTTTCAAGCCTTTATATCTTTTAATAAGATTCTAAATCAAATGGTTCATCTTTTATAAAAAATATTATTTGAATGAAAAATAACTTTCAAAACGCTTCTTTTAAGTCGTTTTATGAGATTATAACTTCGATCCTCCCCGTAACACCCAAATTACTTTTCCGCTGCTACAAACCTAAATTTGGGGGTGTTACAGATTGGCATCTGAGCTAGAGTTGTAGAGAATTAAATGTTTTCAAACATTAAACTATAACTACACTTTCAAAATAATGATTTTTACACCATACCATTTTATGCCCTCCGTGTCTGCAGACTGCCGTGCTCAATACCTTATCTGTTGAGATTATCTTACATGTTTAGAAATTACTCTTACACAATAATTATTTCATTTGTACTGTTAAATCTTTAACATACAAAATCCTCATAAAATATTATTCTCGGTTACTACAGTAACATGTCTCCAGAAACTCCGGTGAATGTCGAAACTACTCTCCGTAATACTAATACATCCCCTATCAATCAAAATTCTCCGAATACTGAAGGCCCTTACGTACAAATATCACAACCCCAGTATGATATAGAACTCACTCAGAGATCACTTCCGTCATCACCTATTTGTTCACCTTTACGTTAAAAACTCATGAGAGCTACTGAATCATATGAAGATTTGATTTGTGGTTAGGCAACATTCGAAGTTGGACAAAGTTCACGCCAAGAGCTGCTGTGGAAGAATGTTGAGCCAAATTCTCCGTTACCTTTTACTTCAGATTCCTCAATACCAGATTTTCCAAATAATTTATCCTCACCTAATTCACCTGACTACTCCTGATTCAATATGGACTCTTGTTTATCAACAAGCCATCATATTGGATGCTCACACTGAACAGCTAAAAGAGTTACAACCATTACGTTTTGAATGGTACGACCGTAACCTTGACACGTTGTTCAAAAGAGCGGATGCTGAAAGACGAGCAATGTTTGAATTTGGAATGACTGTTGGTGAGATAAAGGACAAAACCAACCAGGAGCTTGGAAGCTTGGATTCCAGGATCCGTTATGCAAGAAGAGAACACGGTCATACACATGGTAGAATTGAAGATATTGAGAGAACCCTATGGATGGCCAGAGACACAGCCAGAAACCAGGGTCAAAAGATTTCCGCATTAGAGACTATGTTGGCAAATCAAATGAACATGTGTTAGGAACGTTTCTCAAACATGGAAGCTGCACAACTTGAACTTGAGAAAGAAGTTAGATATTTACGTCAGAGGCGTAACAAATCTTAAGTTTACAAGTATCCTTGTTGTACCTACTATGCCAAATAGTTTTGGTTAGTATTTCATGTAATGTTCAATAAATCTGAAACTTCAGAACTTGTAATTGAATCATAATGTATAATAACCTCCTTTCTGTTATATCTCTATGTTATGAATCAATCTTTCCTTTCATATCAATCATGCATCTAATGAATTCTCTGCAAAAATCTCATCATTTGTTATTTTATTTGATAAACAAATAACTCCAGGCAGATCAATGGAGTATTAATAAAAGATCTTGTATCGTTTGCTTTGCAAAAACAATCAGTCAAGTTATTAATATTCTGTTAACGTCTGTGATGTTATTCAAATCTACCGTAAGATTTCTTTCAATCGTTAGGATTTCTTAAACATACCATAATTAACCCAAAATCTTAAGAATTGTCTAAAAATCAATTTTAAAAAGGGAATTTAAAGAATGGAGAAAAGATTATTGAATTTCAGCTTTAGTAGACAAGTCAATTTGTTCCTTAGTAATCCCATATCAAGAGTTGATCATTTATATATGATACAACACATACATATCTTGAAATTATATTACAGTAGGAATTCAATTCAGTCTATCATCAATGAAATAAATAGCTTCATTATTTGAATTATTCTAATATTAGATGAATTCTAAGTTAAGTTTCATTAACTATTTCAGAAGATGGACAACATGAACAATGCATATTCTCCATCATCATCAAAAATCACCTTGACTCCTGGAGCTATCAAGAAATTGGTAAATGACATAGTGTCAGTGGTACTAGAAGGGACTACCGTAGTTTATCCGAGAAGAGAGACGGGTATACTTGGTAAGCACAACCCTACAAGTTTCATGAAGTATAGGCCACCTCACTTAAAAATTCAAGAAGGAATGATTAACCATACCATTAACCATAATCAAGGAATTAGGCACGGGGTTATATCAAATGGAAATAACCAAAAGCGAAAACTCCCTGAAATAGGAACCATGAACCCCATCTACTGCAATATCATCAATGCTCAAGACCGCTATCGTAAACATCTAGAAGATCGTATCAACTATCAACGTCAGCTGGAATACAACCAGAAAGCTAATAGAAACTGCCTCACCACACCTGTTACTGGAAGTGGTTATCGTGGAAGTCAACCCCTGTGTCAAAAATGCAAGAAGCATCACACAGGAATCTGCTTTGTTAAGTACAGGAAATGTCAGAAAACAGGTCACAAGGCAATTAGCTGTAAGACTCCGGACAGGAAAGGACAACCAACAACTGTAGTATGCCACGGATGTGGTGGAAAAGGGCACTACAAGAGCCAATGTCCAAACTACAATATCCATTGGAAAGCCAAGACTTTTACAAGAGAATGAAGGATCTTTAAAGACTTTGATAGTATCAAGGGAATGGCAACTAGATTTAAGCAGATGAATAAATTCCTGTTGTGAATAAATAAACTCTAGTTCAAGAATTTCCTAAGTTGTAATCTCTTTCTTGTATTTTACTTAAAGTTACGATGGATGTAACCTAAGTATAACAACTATCTTTTTACCGTATCGAAAAATCTACCTTGTAATATTTCCATAATAATGATAATCTACGTTAATTTCAATTTCTGTCCCATTTACCAAATAAAAATATACTGTTATTACCCTAGCAATTTCTGATTCATAGTATGAACCCTAAAAATTTCTACTTTATTTTTCAAAGAAATTACGTGTTATATTATAAAAACGACACGTTGAACACCATCAAAAAAAATTTATAGGAACATATGATTGAGCCAAACATCACATCATTTGGTCCTCAATTATACATAGCCTGATCAACTATGTCTAATTTAGGAAGAATTATGTTAAGAAGGGAACAGTTATATTTTCAAATTTCTAAATAACAATCTTCATTCAAAAGCAAAATATAGAACTAAAATGAACTGTTGAACAAAGCACAATAAATACCTATCTTATCTCATCATTATTATGATAAAAAACCAACAAAAGTACAAGTAAGAGAACCCAAATAATTCACAAAGACTGATAGAAAACTCAAATAGCGAAAATTTTATTAAAATCCATAAAAATTAATACATAAACAAATAATTAGCATCGGAAGTGCTACCGTTACAATGATTACAATATAAATCATGGAATCTTCAATAGGTTGGTCCGCTATGGCAACAAAGACTCCCACCAACAAAACAATAGCAAAAGCCACCACAGGATGAATCACCCTAATTATGCTGAAAGATAAATATAAACAAACCATTAAAAACAATAATGAGACAAATTCCTAAACATAAAAACAAAGCGAGTTTTATTCCTTATTCGTTAAAAGTACATAGAAACACAACAAGAACTAAATTTAAAACAACCCAAGCTCAAGATTATTACCCCCATATCTTGTCTACGGTAATGGCTAGGATAGTGAGGGGTACGATAAACATCAAGATCGCGACCAAGAATCCAAAGTCTTCATCTGGAACATACGCTAAGTAGATAGCGGCAAGGACGATATACACAATCGCTAAGATAGTGATGAGGTGCGGCATTTTGAGATGGAAAATGAGAGAAAAATGGTTGATGGAAGAAATGGAAATTAGGAAGGGGTATTTATAGGCTAGAATATAGCCGTTGGGTACTATTCCCGACCTTTGGACACTATACACTAGCCGTTATTTTACTATTCATGACCACTATTTTCAATATTCACAGCCCTTAAATACATCAGTTACTTTGTCTTGTCTAGTACAGGTAAATCTAACTGAATCACGTTTCCTTAATTTTAGGAATAAAAATCTCTCGACAACCCTCTGTTCAAAATTCTTTACTCAAGTAATCACGTTAAACTTGAATTTCGGGACGAAATTCATAATGACATGTGGGTACTGTAAAACCTCGCAAAAATCCATATAATCAACAACGTTCAATTATATATTAATCTCTGTCATTATTTTAATCACCATTTTTACAGGAAATTTTGAAATTTTCTTATTATATTAAATGGTCACGATTACGATATCACAGAATTCACCAAACGACGAAACAAATTCTTGACACGTTTGACGAAACTAAATATTTCACTAATCCTAATTCAACCTAAATAACACTAATCGGGCCCTTGAACATTTCAGCCCAAACCCACACGAGAAGCACTATTCATCAGCCCGAGATTCAAGCCCAATTTCTAGTTTTAATATTTCATATGAATCGACTAGTAAACATGCTCCAAAACGCTCCTCGTTCTCTCAAATCTTAAACACAACACCTAAATAATTTTGCACCACCTCGTTCCTCACCTAGTAAACTATTAACGTGTCTGATTGAGCCCAAACGGTCTACTAAATTGACCAGGTAAATGGTCAACAAAGTCAAACTACCTAGACCAATGCTCCAGAGAATATAGGGTTTCCCCGGGTCGTTATGTCCCGACGAGGTGTGATGGTTATCAAACGGCTTTGTGATCGGGTGAATTTGGACAGAAAGTGGATTGTGATTGATTGAACTAAGGAATCTACAAGGAAATAGCTTAAATAAGCTATGTGAATAAGACTGTGAAATCAGAAAAACTAGAAACGATTTAAACCTAAAAACGTGTACGTTCTATTTAAATTTACGCGAACGTACGAAATAAAAAGTAAGAACTGAAATCTGGAAACCCCAGGGGGTGAAAATGACTTTTTTACAAACCCAAGGATGAAAGAAAATTTTTAGAAAATTAAAATGAATTTTTACACTATTTAATTATTTATTATTAATTAATTACTAATTAATACTAATTATTAATATTTAAAACACTTAAATACAATATAATATTAATTAAATACTAGAAAAATGAAAATTAAATTTTTAAAATTATAAAATAACTAAAAACTAATTTTAAAACTAAAAATATGTATTTTTGTCTTTTTGTGATTTTTATATTAATTAATTACTAATTAAATATTAATTACCTAATTAAACTATTTTAAATTATTAAAAATAGAAAATGAATAGTAAAAATTCTAGAAAAATTCCTAAAATTATATTATGTTATATAAAAGCTAAGAAAAATATAAAAACTAGGTCTTACTTAATAAAAATTAATTATGCTATTTAAAACTTAAATATTAATTAATTAATAATAAAACTAATATTAAATCTAATAAATACCAAATTATAAAATAAAAATTTGAGAATATTACTAAAATTACTTTAATATAAAAGGAATTTAAGAAAAATATAAAAAAGCTAAGTGCTTAACAAAAATTTAAAAATGAAAATTAAAATTTAAATTACATTAAATAGAAACTATCACTTAAAATTAAATTGTTTTTTCTGGATTTTTCTTTTGGAATTCTATTTTATACCTAAAAACAACTAACTTTTGTAAAAACAAATTTTTTATATCTTAAAAATAAGAACTTTGAGCTCAATAAGCTTGGATAGTTGACTTTGGTCAACTGTCAAAGCAAAAAGCTTTTGAAATAAGCTTTAAGCTGAGACAAGGGTTGCTTATGGTAGATATATGTTGGATGAAGGGAAATAAGCCAAAAGAAACTAGTCCAAACCCCTAAATAAGCAATAATCAATAAAATAAGGAAATGGAATACTTTGCTCAACTTAGAAAAGGGACAGACTTAAGGGGTGTCTAGAGGGCCCACAAGGGTGATTGGGGGCACAAGCTTGGGTGTAATGGGAAGCCACCCACATTGGGAGTTCAAAGAACCAAGAGGGGAACCATGGAGCCCACTGTGGAGGGCTGTAGCCACCACCAAAAGTGGTGGTTGTGTGATGGTTGTCTGATGCAGGGGAGACTACTCCCCCTGCAGGTAACTTTGATCAGGTGTGGGTCCCAGCAGAAAAATCACAAAAATAAAATAACAATGGGACTTCCAAGATGAGCTGAGGGACTATGATACCTAAAAAGCTCAATGCCTAAAACTTAATGCAAAATTCAGAAATATTCTGGCAAGTTTTGTGAAAACTGAGGTATGCACTATTTGACTTTTGATAAAAACTTGATAAGTTGACTTATGTGAGATTTGGCTGATCTAAATGAACTGAAAAAGATTCAATAAGCTAAAATAAGGTATCATTAAGCTAAAGTAACAACTTAGAAGCTAGATTGAGGGTTCATGTTTCTCAATTTCACAACAGTGCACAAAATAGTGGAGTAATTTGTTGATTTTGACTATTTAACCTAGTTACCTGAGTTTCTATACTACTTATGATCTAAAAGGACTTGACTAAGCATGCAAGAGCCAAAATCAACAACTGAAACTTAGAACCTAGTGGTGAAACACCTTAATCCAAACACTCCTATAACTAGCAGTTTCACTAAATGACTAACCTAGGAAGCACAGAAGCTAAAAAAATGGTACTTAATTAACTTCAATAAGCATTAACTAACAGTAATAAGCTAAAAATTGCAATATACAAGCTGACTTAAGCCAATAGCAAAACATTAAAGGTTATACTCACTTTGAGCTTGATCACGGGCATAAGGCTGAGCTGAGGAGTGAGATAAGCTCAAGGAGGTTATCAAGAAGCCTCATGAGCTTATCAGGAGGTGATTTGAGCTTTCACAAGCCTGTAACCTCAGCTTACTACTACTTTTTTATTTTATTTTTTTTACTGTTTCTTTTTTATTTATTTTTGTGTTTCTTCAGATTGTGAAACAAGAAGGTTTAAAAAGCCTTGAAAGCTCTGAAATACTCCCAAATAGCTTAACTAAGCTTAAACAAGCACTACACAATAGATTTTGATATTCTTATAAAAGATTGAAATTTTCTACTTTAAAATGCAAATTGGAATTTAGAAGCTGAGATCTTGCAATAAATGTTAACAAACCTTGAAATTTCACTAAGAAAGTTGATTACAATTGATTTAAACAATAAATTACAACTTTAAATGAAACTAAATTAAAAACGCCAGAAGCTTAATTAAACTAAAAACTAATACTACTCTCCTCTTCTATCTTCTGCTTTCTTTCTTCACTTAAATAGACCAGGGGTCCTTCCTCTGACTTTCCCACTTGTTTTTAAGCCGTTGGATGGCCTTGAATCAATCCCAGCCTTCAAAATGGGTATTGGCGGGAAAACTAGAAAAGGCAGGGTGAGTGGAGTTTGGTGAAATATTAAATGCGGAGAGGTGCATTTAATGGAGGGGGTGTGTTGGTGAGGATTTGGTGGAAAAATGGAGGAGGGGGTGGACAAATTCATGGTAATTAGGGAGAGGTTAGGGACGGGTGAACAGTGGTCAGTTGGGGGGTTTGACTGAGGTCAAAACGGGGGAAAATATTAAAAGGGTTAGGGAGTTCGTTTGGGCTTGGTGGGCTGGGTTTAGGAGTATACATGGATCAGGTTGTGTTTTTGTTTTGGGTAAATAAAAACAAGGGTCCACTTGGTTTGCTTAATAAATACAAGGACCATTTATGTAAAACTCCAAAAGTTGAGGGGCTGATAACTTTTTAAAGGACTTGGGTTGACTTTTCTTGCAAAATAAAAGCTCAGGGACTAGTTTTGCCAATTTTTGAAACTTGGGGGACTGAAACTACCAATTTTGCAAACTTTGTGCGTTTTCCGTCTGTTTTTACTCTTTTTGCATCAAAAACATATAAAACATAATTTTGAAATATTTTTAGTATTTTGATGCATTTCTGAGTGTTTTTGTATGTTTTGCAGTTCAGATTTGACCAAAAATGATGAGTGTTTGAGCACTCATCAATCCCCCACACTAAACTATTGCTGGTCCCTAGCAATAAACTGTTTTGAAAACTTAATGGATTTTAAACTCTTTACCAAAAGCCATCACTTCTGGAGTAGCCAGATGTATCGATTCAAGTAAGAACTATGGTCCACCTGATAACCATGTGATTTTGAGCAAACCACCAGCTGTCAACGGATTTGATTAGTCTTTACCAAAAGCCGTTTGCTTCTGGACTAGCCAACTCTTGATGGACAAAGTCAACATCTTGGTGAGCTGATTACCAATTATGGATTTTCCACTGCCTTTACCACAAGCCATAATCTTGCGGGCTAGCCAACTCATTCGCTTTTTAGGATATGGCGAGTTGAGGTACCATACAATTTTGGGCAAATTGCAAGCCGTAAACGGATTTGATATATCTTTACCAAGAGCCGTTTGCTCCTGGATTAGCCAATCCTTTTGTCGGTTAGACAAGGCGGACTGATAACCACAAAATTTTTTGAAATTTTGGCCAAAACGGGGGTATTAAATAGTAAAATGTGATAAAATTCGCTAGAATAGCGAAATACCCCCCACACTTAGAATGAATATTGTCCTCAATATTCAAAGTCCCGGCTATTATGCCGACTCTTTGAACGTAAAAGGGCAACATTACAAGCTAAATGTGGAAACACCAGTTTGTATTTTCACTTTATAAGTAACCACAGTGGGGGACTCCCCCACACTTAGAGTGAAAACCCTATAAGCATGCTACTGTTTTTGTTTACCGAGTCGCTAGCTTGACTCGACCCCGAATTCATTTGTCCTTGGGGAAGCATGATGTGGAAGAAACAATCTCCATCGGACTTTCATTCAAGATGTTTCGACAAACATATGAAGCACGTGAAAGTTCCACACCGATGAGATAAATATCCGGCTCAAGATAATGATACATGAAAATGCCGGGATCAAAGATGGTATCCTCATTCCCGAAGGAGTGAAGAACAAGAGAAGTCACCTTATAGGTGAAGAAAAGGAAGAAAACCATGATGAAAATCATTATAAGATTTTCTTCCTCGAGATCAGGCTCCGTAGCCTGAATTTGGATTTCAAGGGTTAAGCTCGTAAACATCCCGGGAGGGTGGGTGGGAATTTGCAAATTCTCATGATTGAGTGCATCTCCCCCCGGGCTATTAAACTCCGGAGGAGTCATGATATGATGAGTGAGTTCACCGGAGAACTCCTCATGAAGAGAATCATTCACAAGATTTGAATCTGTGAATTCGTGTTCTGATACAAACTCATCACTATCATCGTTCTGAATATCAAAGATTGGATTATCAGAAATCAAAGTGAATTCAGATTCGAATTCAAATAGAGGATTGGTGAGAGTAGTATTGAATGTTTCGGGAACAAAGAGATTAACATTCTCTATTGGACTGTTGGGATCAGAAGTGAGTGGTGGATCATGATATAGGAGACTTTCAATTTCTCCCTGATCGGCTTCGAAATCAAGGAGACCATCATCACTTTCCAATGAAAGTGGATTGATGTGAGTAAGTACATCGGCGAACTCCTCGAGAAAAGGATCAGCATCAGACTGTGGGAGTGATGCCTCTATATACTCAATGTCTCCATGAGATGTACAATCATCATTAAAATCTGAGAAAGTCTCAAAATGATCGTTTGAATACTCAAAAGGGGTAGGAAGATCACACATATGATCAAAAGTTCCCTGTGACTCTCCTGGGACTGGGACAAGGATCTCAACACTAGACTTTATTAATTCGTCCGATTCCTTATTAGGAACAGTGTCAATATGCTCATCCCCCATGTTCAGAGAGTGAGTGTGAACTTCGGGTGTGATATCAATAGACTGAGGGAGTGGAGAGGAGCTAGCATTCATGGATTGTACGAGTTGCATTTGATCTTCTGCTAGTAATTTCTCCGTTTCATTATTATCTCCCTGATTTTCAATGGGAGGAATCACAAATGATGAATCTGACGAACCCTTATAAAATTGAAGGATATCAAGGGTGTCTTCATTATCACTATCATCATCACAATCTAGAAGAGCAGCTTTACGAAATTTTGCACGTGTTATAGCTGCTTGTTCTAAGACTAGCAATTCTTCCATGCTCAATTCGTTTCTAGCATCTCGTTCTTCAGCAAGTAATTCTGCCATAGATTTCTCACGAGAGTCTTGAAACGGTGTAGTAACCAACTCCTCCTTAAGTTCTTTCAATATATCAAGAGCCTTTAGTAAAAGGTCTTGCTCAGTATCATGAGGAGTTGTGTGAATCATATGGTACTGTGGAGGTGGGTTTGAAAACGAATAATCGTAATTGTTACAAGGAAATGGATTCCTTGTTTGACAATCCAAGCTAGAGTGTGGACCTCCACAGTACTCACAACAGTAAAACTGATGTGGCTGTGGGTTGTATGTGCTAGAGTTATAATTGTTATCAGGAAACTGCTCATAGACAAGCGTGTTTCCCGATTGACAATCAGAACTGTAGTGTGAACCACCACAGTACTCACAACAGTAAAACTGTTGAGTCTCAAGGTGTGGTAACTGATGGAATGAATCAATCGTGTCATGGTAGGAATAGGGATCTTGGTTATAGACAGACCCGTTTCCTGACTCTACCATGCCACAACCGGGGCAATTGCCACCATTATAAGGATCACCACACCATTGGCAAATAAGAAGGTGTGGATGAGACATAGAAAGAATCAAAAGGTTTGGGAGGGTAAGGAATGAAGAATCAAAAGGGTATGAGGGTAAAGATGAATATTTTTGGGTTTTTGGAAAGACATTTTGTACAAATGATAAAGAAAATGTTTTTGTGTTTTTTGTGTTCGTTGAAAACTGATTTAAAATGTTTTCGAGAACAGTTTTGTTTTTATAATAAGAAAATATGGACAAAGGATGGGTAAATATACAATGGATGTATATCCCGATTCACTAATACACAAAACCGTTTAGAATAGCGCGCACACCTCCCCGGCAGCGGCGCCAAAATTTGATTGAGCCCAAACGGTCAACTAAATTGACTAGGTAAATGGTCAACATAGTCAAACTACCTAGACCAATGCTCCGAGGAATATAGGGTTTCCCCGGGTCGTTATGTCCCGACGAGGTGTGATGGTTATCAAACGGCTCTGTGATCGGGTGAATTTGGACAGAAAGTGGATTGTGATTGATTGAACTAAGGAATCTACAAGTAAATAGCTTAAATAAGCTATGTGAAGAAGACTGTGAAATCAGAAAAACCAGAAACGATTTAAACCTAAAAACGTGTACGTTCTATTTAAATTTACGCGAACGTACGAAATAAAAAGTAAGAACTGAAATCTGGAAACCCCCAGGGGGTGAAAATGACTTTTTTACAAACCTAAGGATGAAAGAAAATTTTTAGAAACTTAAAATGAATTTTTACACTATTTAATTCTTTATTATTAATTAATTACTAATTAATACTAATTATTAATATTTAAAACACTTAAATACAATATAATATTAATTAAATACTAGAAAAATGAAAATTAAATTTTTAAAATTATAAAATAACTAAAAACTAATTTTAAAACTAAAAATATGTATTTTTGTCTTTTTGTGATTTTTATGTTAATTAATTACTAATTAAATATTAATTACCTAATTAAACTATTTTAAATTATTAAAAATAGAAAATGAATAGTAAAAATTCTAGAAAATTTCCTAAAATTATATTATGTTATATAAAAGCTAGGAAAAATATAAAAACTAGGTCTTACTTAATAAAAATTAATTATGCTATTTAAAACTTAAATATTAATTAATTACTAATAAAACTAATATTAAATCTAATAAATACCAAATTATAAAATAAAAATCTGAGAAAATTACTAAAATTACTTTAATATAAAAGGAATTTAAGAAAAATATAAAAAAGCTAAGTGCTTAACAATAATTTAAAAATGAAAATTAAAATTTAAATTACATTAAATAGAAACTATCATTTAAAATTAAATTGTTTTTTCTGGATTTTTCTTTTGGAATTCTATTTTATACCTAAAAACAACTAACTTTTGTAAAAACAAATTTTTTATATCTTAAAAATAAGCACTTTGAGCTCAATAAGCTTGGACAATTGACTTTGGTCAACTGTCAAAGCAAAAAGCTTTTGAAATAAGCTTTAAGCTGAGACAAGGGTTGCTTATGGTAGATATATGTTGGATGAAGGGAAATAAGCCAAAAGAAACTAGTCCAAACCCCTGAATAAGCAATAATCAATAAAATAAGCAAATGGAATACTTTGCTCAACTCAGAAAAGGGACAGACTTAAGGGGTGTCTAGGGGGCCCACAAGGGTGATTGGGGGCACAAGCTTGGGTGTAATGGGAAGCCACCCACCTTGGGAGTTCAAAGAACCAAGAGGGGAACCATGGAGCCCACTGTGGAGGGCTGCAGCCACCACCAAAAGTGGTGGTTGTGTGATGGTTGTCTGATGCAGGGGAGACTACTCCCCCTGCAGGTAACTTTGATCAGGTGTGGGTCCCAGCAGAAAAATCACAAAAATAAAATAACAATGGGACTTCCAAGATGAGTTGAGGGACTATGATACCTAAAAATCTTAATGCCTAAAACTTAATGCAAAATTCAGAAATATTCTTGCAAGTTTTGTGAAAACTGAGGTATGCACTATTTGACTTTTGATAAAAAACTTGATAAGTTGACTTATGTGAGATTTGGCTGATCTAAATGAACTGAAAAAGATTCAATAAGCTGAAATAAGGTATCATTAAGCTAAAGTAACAACTTAGAAGCTAGATTGAGGGTTCATGTTTCTCAATTTCACAACAGTGCACAAAATAGTGGAGTAATTTGTTGATTTTGACTATTTAACCTAGTTACCTGAGTTTCTATACTACTTATGACCTAAAAGGACTTGACTAAGCATGCAAGAGCCAAAATCAACAACTGAAACTTAGAACCTAGTGGTGAAACACCTTAATCCAAACACTCCTATAACTAGCAGTTTCACTAAATGACTAACCTAGGAAGCACGTAAGCTAAAAAAATGGTACTTAATTAACTTCAATAAGCATTAACTAATAGTTATAAGCTAAAAATTGCAATATACAAGCTGACTTAAGCCAATAGCAAAACATTAAAGGTTATACTCACTTTGGGCTTGATCACTGGCATAAGGCTGAGCTGAGGAGTGAGATAAGCTCAAGGAGGTTATCAAGAAGCCTCCTGAGCTTATCAGGAGGTGATTTGAGCTTTCACAAGCCTGTAACCTCAGCTTACTACTACTTTTTTATTTTATTTTTTTTTACTATTTCTTTTTTATTTATTTTTGTGTTTCTTCAGATTGTGAAACAAGAAGGTTTAAAAAGCCTTGAAAGCTCTGAAATACTCCCAAATAGCTTAACTAAGCTTAAACAAGCACTACACAACAGATTTTGATATTCTTATAAAAGATTGAAATTTTCTACTTTAAAATGCAAATTGGAATTTAGAAGCTGAGATCTTGCAATAAATGTTAACAAACCTTGAAATTTCACTAAGAAAGTTGATTACAACTGATTTAAACAAGAAATTACAACTTTAAATGAAACTAAATTAAAAACGACATAAGCTTAATTAAACTAAAAACTAATACTACTCTCCTCTTCTATCTTCTGCTTTCTTTCTTCACTTAAATAGACCAGGGGTCCTTCCTCTGACTTTCCCACTTGTTTTTAAGCCGTTGGATGGCCTTGAATCAATCCCAGCCTTCAAAATGGGTATTGGCGGGAAAACTAGAAAAGGCAGGGTGAGTGGAGTTTGGTGAAATATTAAATGCGGAGAGGTGCATTTAATGGAGGGGGTGTGTTGGTGAGGATTTGGTGGAAAAATGGAGGAGGGTGTGGACAAATTCCTAGTAATTAGGGAGAGGTTAGGGACGGGTGAACAGTGGTCGGTTGGGGGGTTTGACTGAGGTCAAAACGGGGGAAAATATTAAAAGGGTTAGGGAGTTGGTTTGGGTATGGTAGGCTGGGTTTAGGGGTATACATGGATCAGGTTGTGTTTTTGTTTTGGGTAAATAAAAACAAGGGTCCACTTGGTTTGCTTAATAAATACAAGGACTATTTATGTAAAACTCCAAAAGTTGAGGGGCTGAACTATAATTCCTCCAAAGTTGCTCAAAGGACCAAACTTGCCATTTATGATAATCCAAGGACCATAGATGCAATTTTCCAAAATTTGAAATCCGGGGATCATTTTTGCTAATTTAGAAACTACATGGACCAAAATTGTTGATGAGTGTCTATATACTCATCATTTTATACCAATCTGAACTGCCAAAATATCTAAAAACACTCAAATATACATCAAAATACTTAAAATATCTTAGAAGTGTGTTTTATATGTTTCAGATGCAAAATATGCAAAAACAGATGAAAAATGTACAAAGTTTGCATAATTGGCAGTTTCAGTCCCTCAAGTTTCATAAATTGGCAAAACTAGTCCCTGGTTATTCTAAAAACATGAAAAAGTCACCAAAGGTCCTTTTTAATCATAAAGTTGCATATTTAGTCCTTTGGTGCAAAGTTTCATAAAATTACAAGTTTAGTCCCTATACTTTGGAAATTGACATAAATGGTCCCTCGGATGTTAAAAACTTTGAGAAAATCAATTTTAGTCCTTGTATTATTAATCTTTTGCAGGAATGGTCCTTGGTGTGAAGTTTGGAGAAATTGCATAATTGGTCCCTGAAGTTTGGTGAATTGACAGAAAAGGTCCCTGAATATATTAAAATGAAAAAATTACAAATAGGACCTTGTACTATTGAGATATGGCAAGTTTGGTCCCTTGATCAACTTTGGAAAAATTTACAAAACCAGCCCCTCAATATTTGCCAAATTAGAAAATTGGTCCTTGTGTAATTTCTAAACCAAACGGACCCTATGTTATTATAAATAACCAAATCCAAATCCACAACTAAACAAGCCCACCCCTTTATTTAAATTACCCAAGCCCAACCCTTGTTAATTACTCCAGCCCACTCCATCAGGCCCAATCCAAACCCCACCCTTAATACTCCCTCCGGTCAAACAGGGTCAAACAAACACAAAAACTGCCCCACTGTTCACTTCCTTCCACCTCCCACACTGAGTCACCATAGCCATCTGTATCTCCCCCCCCCCCCCCAGCTGGCCAACCACTCTCCCACTAGTCACCCTCCACCTCCACAACAAACCAAGAACAAATAAATGCCCTGAAATCCTCACACGCTACTACAACTGACACCAAGACTATTTTGGCGCCAAAAGTATAATTAAACGGCTAGGATTAATCAGACAGATCCAAGGGTCAAGAATTGGTGGGAAAGTCTTGGAAAGCTGCATAGAACTCAAATGATATCTATTTAACCAAAGAGAAGCAGAGGAGATGGAGTATTAGATTAGTTTTAGTTTAATTAAATCGTAGGTAGTATAACTTATCATTTCAGTTGTAATTTTCATTTTAATCAGTTGTATCAAGTTACTTTAGAGTAATTCAAGCTTTCTTAAACCTTTAATTGAATTCTTGTTCATTAAATTTGAAAATAGCAATTTTAAGTGAAATTGACAATTTTACTTAATATTGTTAGTTGTTGTTGTTATTGAAAGCTTAAGCTCATATAAGCTCTGACAAAGCTTATTTAAGCTTTTAGAATCATAAAAACCAGTCTTACTTAGAAAATAAAATAATTACTCAAAAATAAAAATAAAGATAAGTTAAAAATAAAAATTCAGTGTCAAGGAAGTTTGAAGCAAGAAGCCTATCTGATTTTGGAATTATATGGTATTAGTGCCTTGTGGAAGGCTATAGGGTGTGTTCTTGGCCCTTGGTTTTCAATTCTTAGCTTGGATTCATGTTGTAAGTCATTATATCATAGATTTTTATCAAGTGTATTTGTATGATCTTATGCTATCATCTGTGTTCAATCCCTGTTTAACATAGCTTATATATTGTCATTTTAGCTTATCTCATAGGTTAGTATCAACAGGTTTGTCTCATATAACCATTTACATCATCAAACCATAAACAGATTCAAGATAAGGGGTGTTTGGATCAGTAGAATCCACTGACCTCAAGGGTGTTGTAGTTGTTGTTTCTGGTTCAGTCAAATCATATTAGGTCTCAGTAGCTTAGAACAACAATAAAAACCATAGGTCTTTACTTAAAAAGTCAAAATCATAATTTATGATCCTACACAGTTAACTGTGTAAGATTTTAGGATCCATACTCACTCAAATCTGTTTCATAGTTGTTAGGATAGCTTAATTAAGTCTTATTATACCTTATCACTTCAATTACAGTCATTAGATTAGATCTAAAGTTCACAAAAGTCAAATTTCCAAGTTTTTATCAAAAGTCAATTTGCTTGATACTCAGTTTTTACCAAAATTACAAGATTTAATTTGAATTATGTGTTTGGATTGAGAGGTTGAAACTTGTTTCTAGTTGAAGCCTACCACCTCATCTTTTGATTCCATACTTGGTTACATTTTTGTGATTTTTACCCTGGGCCCCACACAACCCCAAACACAACTGCAGGGCAAGGGGGCTCCCCTGCACCAGCAGATACCAGGCCAACACCACTACTTAGTGGTGGTTTTGTGACCACCTCAGTGGGCCCCAAACCTCCAAACTTGGTTCTTTGAACCCCCTCCTACTAGGCTCTTAGGATTGACCATAGGTTTCACCTGAAATCCTGTGGACCCCACCTGGAATAAGCCTTATTGTTTGTCCCCAATTCTGTGTTCAAATTGGTTTTGGAAATTGCTTAATTTGGCTTATCAGCTTATTCAGGAAACAATTCTTGTTGTTTTTCCCTCAAACATGTCCTAGTAACTTATTGGAACTAGATTTCACCATAGTGGGTCCCACACCAGCTCATTTGAGCTTATTTGCTTCTTTGGTCAACCAAAGTCAACTGTAGAGGTAATAAGCCCCCACAGTGCTTATTATTAAGCTATAAATTAGTTGTTTTTATTAAAGTTAGTTGTTTTTATATATAAATTAGTTTTGTAAAAGAAAAATTCAAGAAAAAAAAATATAAAAATAAGTGATAGTTTCTATTTAATACAATTTAATTTTAATTTTCATTTTTAGATTTTTATTAAGTAAATTGTATTTTTATATTTTTATTAATTACCTTTTATGTTAAAGTAATTTTAATAAATTTCTTAGATTTTTATTTTGTCATTTGGTATTTATTAGAGTTAAATAAGTTTTATTAATAATTAATCAATAATTAAGTTATAAATAGCATAATTAGTTTTTATAAAGCAACACCTAGTTTTTATATTTTTTCTAGCTTTTATATATTGTAAAACATTTTTAGAAATTTTTCCATAATTTTTACTGTTCATTTACTAGTTTTCTTAATTTTAATAGTTTAATTGGTAATTAATAAATAAATAAAATAATAATTAGTAAACTAATTTAAAAATAGATAAAATAAAGTTTTTATAATTTTTTAGGATTCCTGTGATGGTTAATTAGATTTATAAAAATCTTCTTAATTATCTAAGTCTTTTTAGTATTTTTTATAATTTAAAACATATAAATAGTTAAATAATAATTAAATAGTTATTAATTAATAATAATTAGAATAATAGTGTGAAAAATATAAATTTATTTTTAAAATAAGTTTTATAATATTTAAGACTTTTACAAATTTTAATTTTATTTTTCTTAGACTTATTTTACATTTTCTTAATTATTAGTGTATTATCAAATAATTATAAATAGTATTTAAACAATAATAATTAATTAAATAATTAGTAATTATAAAATAAATATTTTAAGTTTATTTAATTTGCATTTAAGCCCCTAAGGTATGCAAATTACTTCTTTAGTTAAAACCGTTTTTGTTTCGTACGTTTACGTAGAATTAAATTAAACGTACGCATTTTTAGTTATTAAAAGTTTTTAAATATCTGGCTTTTACGTAATCATTCCAATAGTTTATCTAAGTTATTTTATTTTATAAAACCCTAGTGTAATCACTCACACACACACACTTATACATTTCCTGTTCATATTCACTCGATCACAGATTCGTTTTTAATACCATCACAACCTCGTTGGGACATTACGACCCGGGGAAACACTGTATTCCACGGAAGCATTTGTTTTAGACGTTTGACTTGGTTGACCATTACCTGGTAAACTTAGTTGACTGTTTGAGACGAACCAATTGTAAATTCTCAAAACTTTTTACCCAAGTGTTATTTTTGATAACTTTTTATTTTAAAAGGATTTGGGTTGACTTTTCTTGCATAATAAATGCTCAGGGACTAGTTTTGCCACTTTTTGAAACTTGGGGGACTGAAACTGCCAATTTTGCAAACTTTGTACGTTTTCCGTCTGTTTTTACTCTTTTTGCATCAAAAACATATAAAACACAATTTTGAAATATTTTTAGTATTTTGATGCATTTCTGAGTGTTTTTGTATGTTTTGCAGTTCAGATTTGACCAAAAATGATGAGTGTTTGAGCACTCATCAGTGTCCAATCTCAGAATCACATGTCGAGTTTTGATATGTTTTTGAAGGGCAAAGTGTTCGACCAAAACAACCCAACTCGACATACTTAAAAATCCAAAACATAACCATTTTGTCTCCAACTCGTTTCTATGCAATCCTAATAATACTTCTATCATAGTTTCATGTTAAAAGTCGAGTTCCATCCACAAATATCAAAGGTTGCACGATTTTCCAATTTGTGTACATATATATATGCTTGTCGACATACATATAAGTCACCAAGACAAATTGCAACTTCCCTATCTTCTCACAATCCTTCTAAAGTCATCATATGTCAGAAATATATCTTGAAAACCTTTCATTCACTGCCATTACACTATAGGAAATAGTTGAGTATGTTTCTAAGAATTATTGAACTAGTACGTGTCAAAACTTCTCACTATATATATTACCTTCTATTCTCTTGTTCCCTTCAAGTAAAATAAACTCTCATTCACTCTCAAAATAGTCTCTGAAAGTCCAGAAATAATTCATTCGTGCGTTTGGAAGTTTAACGAGAAAACGGGTTTAGTTTATAAATCGATATTTGGGTTTATAAACGAACGTGAGGATTCTTGTGTTTCCTTCATCACTCTCGACCC
This sequence comes from Artemisia argyi, assembly GCA_030686995.1. Taxonomy (NCBI): domain Eukaryota; kingdom Viridiplantae; phylum Streptophyta; class Magnoliopsida; order Asterales; family Asteraceae; genus Artemisia; species Artemisia argyi. The sequence goes on from CM060691.1 coordinate 55,656,511, forward strand.
TCTACCACCTTTGAAGGTGTAGTAAGGCGTTTCCAACTCTTTTGATTTCATTACAATCGATATTTCATGTCCATGCATCATATATAATTCCTATCAAACGCATATACTTTGACATACATATTTACGTACCATTAATACATAGCACACCCAACGTGACTAGCCTCTATCTTGGAAGGCCTAGGAGTCACGTAACACACATATTTCACGTTTAGTTTTACTTTTCTTGCATCATTCGACCTTTATTTAAACCTTGCTTAAATCGGACATAAAACTCAAAACAACTTAGAAATATTTCTAAGTCTTTTATTTATATAATTACATCCCAAACGTCTCATGAAACAGTCGTATATATTGAAATTTAGCTTAACAAGCATACTATATTTTTACACGATCTATTAAACCACCTAACTAGCAAACGATTTCGTATATACAACTTATAAAAATACACACGTCTCGACTCTCTAAATGATACAAAGTGAATCGCAGAACTCGTCTTTTAAAACTAACAAATTAAGCGAATTGGGCCTTAAAGCCCAATAAGCTGTTTTAAGCTTTTTCAAATAAGCTGGCTTATTCACAACTTTTAGTATGAAAATAGAACAAGAAAAATGACTATTTTGATGAGCCCAACTCGTCTCACGAAGTCCAGATCTTAAAACGTTAACGGGCCTTTGTTTTGATTCGTTAAGGCCCATTTATATAAAAATAAGCTATTTTACCATATAAGCTGTTGAAATAAGCTTTTCATTAATTAAATAAGCTTCGGAAATTTTTATATAATTTTTCTCATAATTTTTGTACATTTGGACTAAAAATGTAACGCGACGACACCTTTAGGGACTAAAACTGCCAAATTGTTAAAACTAAGGACTGGAATAGTAAAAACAGAAACTATAGGTTATAAAATGACAACTTATCATTTACCAAGCTCAGAATTGGTTATTGGACAATTTAGAGGACTATAGTTGTAAATTTTATATATAAAGGACTAACGGTGTAACGCTACCGCCGTTAGTATAAAAAGTGTAAAAACTGGAAAAGGACAAGGACCAACATATTATATTAGACACTCTTATTTTATTTTCTATTTACGTCACCCCATCACGTCATATGCATTTTCATTACATTTTATTTATATATTAGTTATTTTTACGTTAATAATATATATAACGATATTTTAGCTAATTATCTTTACGTACTATTATCATCATGGGTAAAAAGGGAAAACTTTAGAAATAATAACGTATCTCGTTATACTATTATAAACATAAGAATTTTATTCGCATATCATCTTTTCATCATAACGATTAATCGTTATTCATTTACCAAATAGTATTTGGTTAGATTCTCAAATAAATTTATTTATCAGGTTCCGTATCAAAGACGTTTTCATAATCATTCTCATAATCTTATCCGACTTTACTTTTCATCATTCCCGTATCAATCAAGGTGAGTCATAGCCCAATTTCCAATACTTGTTTTTAACTCATTGGGGGAGATACATGCTTACATATACTTTGATAACTTTATAAGTATATGAATAAATTACATGATTCAAATCAATTTCCTTATTAATAGTTACCTGATGAAGTTTATGACTTAAGATGTGATAAATATATGTTACTGGCGAATTACTTAACTGAAATACTGATACTCAGATGATAATGTTTCCAAAGTGATTATTGTGGCATGATACTTGACTATACTATAACATCCTGAATGATTCCATTATCTCTATATGATATTTCTATGTTCAACAGAAATAATTGCTAGGAAGAGCACAAATACTCTAGTTACATCATTACCTTGATATTGCCTGATTGCTAGTGGTTAAGATGCATGTACAGTTATCTTTGGGTAGTGGCACCCAGTTATCTTTATCTTTCGGTAGTGGCACCCAGTTGTTTTTATCTTTGGGTAGTGGCACCCAGTTGTCTTTATCTTTGGGTAGTGGCACCCAATTGTCTTTATCTTTGGGAAGTGGCACCGAGTTTTCAATATCCATAAGGAAATGTATGTTTTCAACATATATTTAGATACAGCTGTATAGGTATTTGACCAGACTTGAATTGTATATCTCATTAAATTAGCATCATGAGTTTCCATCTAGTGTTAGGATTATTGATCCCTTATTTGAATTTGATTGAATATCTATATGAATTATCTGTGACTAAAATCAACATCACTCAATACTTGTTCTATCACTGTTTGTATTTATTACAATTATTATTAAAGATTCTTGAAATCTATTGAAATAAATGGTTTTCCATAAAACTCTATGAACTCACCAACCTTTGTGTTGACACTTTTAAGCATGTGTATCTCAGGTAATTAATGAAGCAGGACAAGACACGGAGCGGGCATATATTACTCTGATAAATTAAAATGGTGTAAAAATCTAATATGTCATTCTTTCAAGCCTTTATATCTTTTAATAAGATTCTAAATCAAATGGTTCATCTTTTATCAAAAATATTATTTGAATGACAAATAACTTTCAAAACGCTTCTTTTAAGCCGTTTTATGAGATTATAACTTCGATCCTCCCCGTAACACCCAAATTACTTTTCCGCTGCTACAAACCTAAATTTGGGGGTGTTACACTCTACAAGAAGAAAACAGACATGGATGGCATTGTACACACCTATAAGGCTCGTTTGTTAGTTAAAGGCTATACTCAAACATTTGGTGTTGACTACGAGGAGACCTTTTCTCCTGTAGCTGACATTAGAGCTATTAGGATTCTCTTAGCTATAGCTGCCTACTATGACTATGAGATATGGCAAATGGATGTCAAAACCACCTTCTTAAATGGTCGCCTAGATGAAGACATCTATATGGCGCAGCCTGAGGGGTTTGTGAATCCAGAATTTTCAAACCGTGTATGCAAACTTCAAAGATCCATTTATGGATTGAAACAAGCATCACGTTAATGGAATAAAAGATTTGATGCAGAAATCAAAAGTTTTGGATTTACTCAAAATCTTGATGAGCCATGTTGACTCCTCCCAAACCAACCAGTCAAGCGTGTGCAGTTGATTGGCCCACCTAGGAGAAAAAGTCAAGTGTTAAAATCCGTGGAAGTACAGGGAAATCCCCGGGTCGTTAAGTCCCAACGAGATTGAAATTGTATTTGTAAACGTTTTTGGGAATAAATGGTACTGAGGACAGTAACCAAAGATGAAGTGGGTTTGATTTACACTACTGATATTATTTGGATAACAATATTTAACAAGCACACTAAACAACTATGTATATACGTAAACTGAAATGTAAACAGATACGTATGCGTACTGAGAAAAAGGTGAGTTTTAAGGAAAACTAAACTACAGGGGTTAAAAATAAAAATTCTATAAACTTAAACTTAAAAGAAAATTAAATTAAAAAGAAAATTATTTTTTTGATTATTTTATTATTTAATATTAATTATCTAAATAAAAACTATATAACTATTTAATTAAAACTAATTAACTTAAAAACCTAATAATACAAATTTAAACTAGAAAATTGCAAAATTAATTTCTAAAAATCTAAAATGACTTAAAATAAGATTAAAAATTAAAAATATGTATTTTTGTCTTTTTGTGGATTTTCTATTAATTAAATACTAATAATATTACTTAAACTATTTAAACTATTTTAAATTACTAATTATACTAAAAATGACTTAGAAAATTTAATAAAAATTTATAAATCTAATTAACCATCACAGGAATCCTAAAAAATTATAAAATTATTTTTACAATTTACTTTTAAGCTACTTAATTAACTACTTATTTATTAATTAAAAGCTAGATATACTAATTTAAATCTAAAAATTAGAAAATTAAAAGTGAAAATTACAAAAGCAATTTTTACAGATGCTTAATAACTTATAAAAGTTAGAAAAATTATAAAAAGTTATCTAGGATAAAAATTAAATACTAAAACTAATTTATTTTTGACTTTTAAATTTAAACTAATTTAATTAAAATTAAATCTAAAATTTATCAAATGAACAATAAAAAATATGAAAATTTTATGGAAAGTATTTTAAGTGATAAATAAGTTAGGAAAAATAAAATGGGGTCAATAGCTTATTCAGATAAGCTGGAATAAGCTAAACGGTGGAAATAAGCAAATTACACTAACACTACGATAAGTATATTGATATTACAAATACTTACGGAACTGGTGCCCCAGAGCAGATGGAAGGGGGTTTGTGTTATGCATGTTATACTAGAGGTCCCAGGTTCGATTCCCACACACCCCATTTTTGCCAAACATTTTATTTTTTTTATTTTCTTTTTGCAAAACTACTAAGTAACTAAAAATAAGCAACTTTTAAAAACACAACTTTTTTCTAACAGCCAAATAAGTTCTGTATGACCTTATTTGCTTAACAGTTGGCTTAGAAAGCCAAAAAAATATATTTTGAAGTGCAATAAGCTATGAATAAGCTACAAAGTGGAAACCTAAAGTATTTTAAGTTACAAGTGATTCAAAGATACTGAGCGTAAGCTAAAAACACAGAGAAACACACTTATAAGCTTTTAATAAGCAAATAAGCAATCTAAAATTCCACTCAGATGCACACAGGCCTGCAGGGTTCAAACAAGGATCTTAGGACCTCTGTGGGGTCCATAGAGGTAAGAGGAGGTTCAAAATGGAACTTGACCTTGAAAGGTGACCAGGTCAACTTCAAAATAAGCCAATAAGCTGTGCTTATGGCTTTTTATTGAAGTTTGGGTGAGGCTTGGTACTTGGGTACAAACACTGAGTACTCAGCTTATAAGTGAAAATGGGACAAGGTTTATGGGGCATGCAGCCCTATCTAATAAGCTAAAAAGCTAGAAATAAGCCCTGAGCTAACAAGTAGAGCTTATGGGCTTACCAATAAGCTAAGAAGCTTAGGGTGGGGTCCACTGGGGAAGTCACAACAAGCCCAAGAAAATGGGTTAACACCTGTGGTGCAGGGGAGCTTTTTGCTCAAAGGGTCAACTTTGAGACTGGTTATTAATAAGCAAATGATATCCAAACTCAAATTTTCTTTTTATAAAATGTAAACAAGCAGCCAATCAACACAAATCAACAAAAAGTTTGGAATTCCAATCTTTAATAAACCTTATGCAAGATCTGGGAGATTTGCCCAATTGACAGACTTTGGAAATTTTTGACTTTGAGATATCACAAAAGTTTGACTAATCCCAACTTTGAATTATCAAATCTTATTGTAATTGATATTATAAGCTTATATGAAACTAAATTATGCTAACCTAACTATTTATGCAACTAAATTAATGATTGTGATATCTAAATTATGACAAGTTAACTGATTATGTGGAAATTAAAAGCAATTTGACTTTCTATCAAACAAAGGCTAGTTTTTATGACTTAAATGACTTAGAACTATCTAATAGGGCATGTAACAACCAAAAACAACAGCAAGGATACCCTGGAATACCATGATCTCAGTTAACCCAAACACCCCTTATACAATCTTTATTAAGTGATTTTCAAAGGAACTGTTTGTTTAATCCTATGAAACTGAGTTCTAAAGTTATAACATGATATACTTAGATGGAATAAACTCTTAAGCATCAATAATAACAACAAAATACTAGTAATCTAAATTATGCTAAAAATTCAGTAAATGAAAAATATTAGCAACTAGGAATTTTAAAGAACAAGTAGTGAAATTAAAGCTATAATATCAATCACATATACCAAGTAAACATACAAACACTGAGATAAGAACTATATAAGATAGCTACAGTAAAAATACCAAAGAGAATTAAGCTTAAAATTTTTGCATTCCAGCTAATAACCAAGAACCATTACCAAGAAACACTTCCTAAAGCTTACCACTAAGCCTCTAATACCAAGGGCAATCAACAATTAACCCTGCTCCATCTTGATCATCTTTGCACACTGATTTTTTAATTTATTTTCTATTTTTCTTATTTTTTTTTATATTTTTAAGTTTAAGTATGAATACTGATTTTAGTTATTATAATGCTCTCAAAAAGTTATTAAAGGAACTTATATGAGATTATAAGTCCAATAACAACAGGATTAAGCAATATATAAGCTAATTTGAGATTTTGAGTATTTAAAACTTGCATAAACTGTAAATGAACATGAATATGAAATTGAAGCCTGAAATAAGTTTATTACAATGCTAAAACACTAGTACAATACTTAGAAACTGAAATTTGAGCTGTGATTGTAAACTATAATTTAAACGACATACATAAAAACTAAATTAAAACTACATATCTAATCCTCTGCTTCTTGCTCCTTTTATAGCCTTCAAACTTGTTCCACGTGTCCTTCTGAGTAAATCCCACCAATTTCCAGCCCTTGGATTGCTTCAATTGATCAGAGCCGTTTAAATCACTTTTTGGCGCCAAAATCCAAAAGGGTTGCTTGTAGCCGTTTTCTAAGCATTTAATGCTTCTGATGTGACTAGTGAAGGTGGAGGGAACAAAATGGAGTGTAAGGGTGGTCTATGGGTGGTGGTGTAAGGTTTGGCAGGGTGTAAGGGTGGTGAAGGTTGTAGGTTTGATACGTGGAGTCCCCTGGTGCACAACCAGGGAAAGGGGTTTGGTTGTGGGAGTGACAGAGAGGGGTGATGTGTTAAAGTGAAGGTGCAAGTGGTGGATGGATGGTGGATGGTGTAGCAGTGGTGAGGTGGAGGTTGAAGAAGGGGGTGGTCAACGAGGGTCAATGCCCAGGGATAATACCAAAGGGAAATTGGGTGGGCTTTGTGTGACTTGGGCCAGGAAAACAAAAGGTGGGCTTGGGATTGGTTATGTTTATTTTTTGGATTGGATTTTTGGGCTTATAGTATTAATAAGGATCCGGTTTGGTTTGTATATTTCACAAGGACCAATTATGTAAATTCTGGATTTTTGAGGGTTGGATTTGACAACTTTCTAAAAGTACTTGCAAGGGTAAAACTTGCCAAGTTTCAATAGTGTAAGGACCATAGTTGACTTTTCCACTTTTTGAACTTCCAGGGACCTTTTCTGCCAAACTGTGAAACTTCAGGGACCAAACATGTAACTTTTCCAAACTTTCCAACCAAGGACCATTCCTGCCATAGAAGATTAGTATAAGGACCAAAATTTATTTTCTCAAAGTTTTTACATCCCAGGGACCATTTTTGTCAATTTTGCAAAGTTGAGGGACTAAACTTGTAATTTTGTGAAACTTTACACCAAAGGACTAAATATGTAATTTTGTGATTCAAAAGGACCTTTGGTGACTTTTTCATGTTTTTAGAATAACCAGGGACTAGATTTGACAAGTTTTGAAAGTTGAGGGACTGAAACTGTCAATTATGCAAACTTTGTTCGTTTTTTATCTGTTTTTGATTATTTTCATCTGAAACATATAAAACACACTTCTGGGATAATTTCAGTATTATGATGCATATTTGAGTGTTTTTGGATGTTTTGGCAGTTCAGATTGGTATAAAATGATGAGTATTAAGACACTCATCACATGTATATACCAGAAAGCTAGTGGGAGTAATGTTACTTTCCTTATCCTGTATGTCGATGACATATTAATCTTAGGAAATCACATACCAAGTTTAAAGGAAGTTAAAGCCTATCTTCGTAAATATTTTTCTATGAATGATTTAGGAGAAGCAACATACATCCTTGGAATCAAAGTCTACAGAGATAGATCAAAGTGGTTGATTGGATTAAGTCAAAGTGCTTACATTGATAAAATATTGAAGAGATTTAATATGCAAAATTCCAAGAAAGGATATTTGCCAATGCAAGTAGAACATGGCTTAAGTTGCATACTATGTGCCTCAACACCTGAAGAGGTTGCACTCATGAAGAAAGTCCCATATGCTTCAGCAGTAGGATCTATCATGTATGCAGTAAGATGCACAAGACCTGATGTGGCTTTTGCACAAAATATGACCAGTCGTTATCAACAGAATCCAGGTGGAAAGCACTGGCACGCTGTTAAAAGCATTCTTAAGTATTTGAGGAATACTAAAGATATGTTTCTAGTGTATGGGGGAAATCCAGATGCAGAACTTGAAGTTACAGGTTACTGTGATGCGTCCTTTGAAACTGATAAAGATGATACGAAGTCTCAGACGGGTTATGTCTTTGTTATTAATAGAAGAGCAGTTGACTGAAGGAGCAAGAAGCAGATAACAATTGTGATGTCTGTTACAGAAGCTGAGTATATTGCTGTATCAGAAGCTGCAATGGAAGATGTTTGGATTAGGAAATTCATTTCGGGGCTTGGTATTATGCCGTCAATTGAATTACCTATTAATATGTATTGTGACAATTCAGCCACAGTTACATTCGCCAATGAACCTGGAGTTATGAAGGGCGCCAGACATTTTCCTAGAAGATATCACTATGTTCGTGAATAAGTCGATATAGGTGAAATCAATTTACTCAAAATGCACACAGATAACAATCTAGCTGATCCATTTACGAAGGCTTTATCTAAGAAAAATCTTACTCAACATGCAAATGGCATTGGACTTCGTTTAGCTAGTAGTTTCATGTAGATCTGTGGTTAGTATTTGTATAAAGGAAATTAACAATAATTATTCAAATGAAATGAAGTATTTTGTTATGTTTATTTCCATTTATAAATATTGTATCCTATATTTGCATGTTTAATCCATGAATAACTTAAGTTATTTTAAATAGTCCGTTGTCAATTAATGATATGGGAGTATCATTGAACTAAGACAAATTTGAGTTTTGGTATAATACACTTAAAGTATATTGATGCGTAGACATGCCAAATTCACATGATATTCAATAAATGAATAAATTGAATATAAGACAAAATCCCAATTACATGATTATACTTATGGATGTTGTCATTATAGTAAATCATGAATATTCATTCTCAGACTTGAGATACCAGGTAACTACTGTGTATGTAGCTCATTTTCTGTGAGATAGTCTAACGCTATCCGTAACTGGTAGTTTTAAGGATTATTTTCAGAGGTGTTGCGGAATTCATAGGTTATGCTTGTAGTCAATACAAGATTTGGTTCCTCTATTGTTTTGAAGTTTAATACTATTTGGCCACTCGTAGGATTAACAAGATGTTTGCATGGTCATGCCCAAGGTCTATCTGGAATACGTTCAGATGAATTGGTAATCTTGCTGGATCATAAATAACGAGAAATAATAGTTAATTATGGAATGACTTCGATCCATATCCATATTAACATAGTATTAGAATCAAAAGGATAAGTATGATGATGAATCATCAAATGTGGTTTTTTCCAGGAAACCATACTCGTGATCGTTCTGGGGACATTGGTGTGTTATGCTAGACTAACCAATGTCATTATCACATTAATGTATATCCGAGTGGGAGCTGTTAAAAGTAACGGATAAAAATTAATGTATATGTCCAGACTCGAACACGAGACTTCGGGAATGCACACTTTACGTATGAGTTTCAATTAATTAATAATTATTGTTTTAGTTACGAATAATTATTAAATTCACGAAATAAGAACTTAACGGTACCTAACGACCGTTAGACGAAAGTTAAAGGACTAAGAGTGAAATAGTGGCCAAGAATGATCTAGAAGACCCTCCTTGGGCTATGATCGGCCGACCCACATCCCTATGGGATTGGGATTGTTATCTTGAGCAACAAGATTGTGATAGTATAAATACATGACCCAATGTATTCATTCCATCATCCTTTGGTTCATTAGCAAGCCAATTTCTCTTCTTCTTCCTTTCTTTTGAGCTATAGACGATTCCTTTGAATCAACTAAGGCTCAACTAGTAGTGCTTGCTCGTGAATTAAGAACCTAGCTTTTCTTATTGAAACGCTAATAGTACGTGTGTTCGAGAACGAAGTGTTGGCATACTTTTGCTAACGTGTGATTGCCCATTCGATTACACCATAGTCGATTCATATTAAACCCTAATTAGGGTTTATTAGTTCTTGTTCAATTGATTTCTTGTTCTTGCTAGAAATCACAAAGGTACGCATATTTATTTTATATTCGGTTAATTTCAATTACATGTATTTGATCTATTTCTTCTCCGTGCTTGATGTGATTTTATGTTTATATACTTTGTTGTGATTTACATATTCCAACACATTTCAAGTTCCTGGTCACGAAATCATGTATATTATTCTTCATCATGTTATTTATGTGTTTTATTGGTTAATTACTTGTTTGTTTGAAATCTGCTCATGACAAATTGACTATTGAGGTTCATTTACATTCATGTTTTAGAGTATCATCGACTCGCATTGCCTTTCAAAACAAGGTTTTATTATTATTGAAGAACATCATGGTGTAAACTCATGTCTTGCGGTGCATGTCATATGTTTGATAATATGCCAAGCCTATTTTTTTCCTTTAATAATGTTAACTTGATCAACAATGTCTAACAGTCTATGCTCATGTTAACTTGTTTGTTGAATGAGTTAATTTTAAGTTTTCTGATATAAGTTAAGATAACATGACATATTATACTTCGGTACATTTCTTTCAATTACTATGTTATTTTTCGAGTGGCATCATTGTCAGTGTAACCTCAAATTTAAACATGTAGCAGGAGACTTGGTGCCAAACATACCAAAAGAATAGATGCACGCATGTTCACTATGAAGGTTGCAGCTATTACAAGACTAACAAATCATTTGAAAGTTGAACTTCTTGTTGAGGACTTGAGGGTCTTGCATATTATTACAAGACTAACAAACCACATGAGAGCTAACTTGTTGTACTCATAAGAGGTTTTGATTTTTCTCTTGATGTGGGTGATAGCTTGGATCATTTGTAGAGGGGCTTGGCTTGAAGCTTTGATGAATACAAGTTATGTTGTAAATCCATTGTTATTTTTAACTGAACATTTTTGTTAGGCCAAAATATAACATGATATTTAATATTCTCTTTAGCTTTTAAGTATGACTGTGTCGTGAATGATGTTACAAAAATGGATAAATTCTACAAACCACCACATGTTGTATATGTGTTTCGAAGTAAGAGAAAAGATAGCCTAACTCGTCACTTGCATCATCCAAGTGGTTTTTCTAACATCACAAATTTGCAAATTAAAGAAAAAAAATGTATAGAGGCATCTAAATTAATCAGCAGTTGAAAACACTAATTCCATAAATAAACGCATTTCCATTCCCTTGCATAACATATCCAAACAGGAGAAGACATGATTCTCATGTCGATTCTCTAATTATACCAAACACAGGAGGCAATCCTCTTTCTCCAACCTCATTCTCTTTCTCTGCAATTCCATTATCTGTTGCATTTCCATTCTTAGCGATTCAGTCGTACCAAACGTCCCCTTAGGGTATATTTGGCGAAAGTAACTATTGTTAAAACTAGAGATGGTGCTAGAGATGGAGATTATAAAAAGAGATAATTTTTATAAGCTGCATAAAATAACTTTTGATTTTCAAAGATTACGGAAGATTTTTTTTTTTTTTTTTTTTTTTTTTTTTTTTTTTTTTTTTTAATCTCTTATAAGTTCTGTCTGCCAAACAAAGATTATTTTTTAAATAGCTTATTTTTAAAAAAAATAAGCATAAACTCTCCGTAATTTCATGTGCCAAACATACCCTTAATGATTTATAAGTCTTTTTCAAAAAGTCATTAATAAATTCTTTGTTCTAAAGTTCAAAACCATACTAATAACTTTTTCAAATAATGAAAAATCATTTGAAAATCATTCCATTGCGGATGCGTTTAGCACCCCAAGGAGCCATGGGGTTTAATGCCTAATAAAAGATAAAAAGGAAGAGGGGGAGGGGGATAGGGGTATTAACCTAATCAAACCAAAATGTTGTCCTTAACTACGCCTGATGAAGTGATGTAGTATATAAGATAAATAAATTTGGCACATCATTAGCTAAAGTTTTCATGCATAATTTTAGAAGAAAACATCTACCACTTTAATAAAGTTTGTGCACAATAGATGTAAACATAAAACCAAGGTTGTCATGATCGCGTGTTAACTCGTAGGATCGTACGGGTTTATGTGTTCACTAGCTAAAACCGTGTAGGATTGTGGTAAGATCGTAGGATCGCATGTAAGATCGTAAAATCGTCAGACAATCCGAGTTCACTTTCTTTCTTTCTTTCTTTATTTCTTTCTTTTTTTAAGTCCATCTCACTTACTTAGGCCAAAAAATAAATGCGTGTTTTACTAATGTCTAATAAGTAAACCACTGTTATTTCATTTTTCTTAATAGATTATAGTTTATACCTAGTTTTCTACTTTTCTAAATAGATTATAGTGTAAAAGTGTTCAATAATTCAATTTACTTTACTTCATTGTGATTAAACTAATCAAATGGTATATTTTGGAATGCCACTAATGAAACGTTCGTTTCCTTGAAATCATGTAAATGGCTCGTATGTTTTGAGACATTTAGGACGCGTGTTATGTAATATTATTCTGCTCAATCGTTAATGTAACGATTGAAACTTTATTTTTATATTTTACTATTACTTTGGTGTTTGTAATAGGAACTTTGTCATTTTCAAGAGGATATTATATGAATTTATCTTTGACGTTGAGTAGAAATATAAAACAGTTTGACTCGTTTATCATTTGTTTACAAAATATGACAAATTGGTAGGATCATAGGATAGCGACCCAATCCTAAGATCTCAATCTTGTAAAGACAAAAACGATCACACGCGGGATCGCGATCTTGATAACCTTGCATAAAAAAAAACTGTATAGCACAGACAATAATATGAACTTAAGCACCATCTACAATTGTCAATTAATTGCAAGGTTTTTGTGTAATTTAATCAAGTGTGAAAATGATATGTGTGACAACATATATCCATAAACCATTTTATGTAACTTCATAAAGTCAAAATTTTATATATACAATTTAAAAGAGAAGTTTTATAACAAAGACTACGAATATTTTATAAGGTAATTTTTATTTAAATAAACGGGAAGGACAAATACACTATGATTGCCGTTACTTTCTGCTGTTGTTTTAAAAAATCATTTTGACCAGTGTTTTTTTGAGTTCTGTGTGTATCCATAAACTCTTGCATTTTTTAGATAATTATACTCTACTAAAGTTCTCTATCTCAGCAGTGGTATACTGGTATGTCTTAAGATTCAAAACCATTGTGTGTATCCTCAGCTTATTGGTTAAGGACTTGAGGCAACAAAATGAGCAAGACATGGTAGATCATTCAAGTCATTCCAACGCATCAACTAGATTATAAAAGGAATATTACAGCATATAAAATAACCACTCATGTTGTTGAGCAAATTGCTCTTTTGACTTCGTTGCTAAAAAGTTCATACTCAGAGGTGGATGTTGCAACATGTAAAATTTCAACAGAAGATATACATTTGAATATACCGTTAGCATTGTTTATTTTACTTTCCAGGATTTAGTCATAGACTCGTGGGCATGTTTGGGCTTTTTATGGCTATTTAGATGTACATTACCTAGCCTTTTTTCAATTTGGGCTTATACAACATTAGTACCGGCTCAAATCATCCTTTAGATCTCGGTCCAAGAAAGCATTGTAATTTGTAATTCCTTTTTTTAAATCTTATTTAACTTGGTTGCTACAAAACGGTAACTATATATTGTAGCTAAAAATATTGATCCTGATGTAGTTTATAATACTATAATGTACGTTTCTTTGTGTTTTGGTGAAGGCAAAGAGTATTTATAACCACACACTACCAACTAGGTTAGTATATAATTCACTTACATCCACTCAAACTAATAACACACTAGTTTAGTATTACAACCACATAAATAATGCGACAATGAAAAATTATATGAACCTAATAACAATGTTGATCACGGATGTACAACAACTATGTGGTTAACTGGTTAAGAAAAACTGGAAAAATGTTTAACTCATTAATTACCGATTAACCGATCCTTTTAGTTTCACTTTAGGTTCACAAATATACCGAACCAACAAAACGGTTCATGAACATCCTAAACAATTGGAACAAAACTTAAATTACATCACTATTAGATGATTTTCGCTAAATATCAAACAATAATATTTTCATTTTTTACTTCTTCACCACCAACAACAACAATATCCAATCCCGCCAGAGCGAGTTATGGGAGAGATAAGATATAGACAACCACACCCTTAGTAGAGGGTAAATGGATTGCTTATAAAAAGATTTCCGACAAGTGGGTGTGTGTGTGTGCGCGCGCGCAAGTAAAATATGAAATATGAAAGGTGTGAGGAAAGAGAGATAATGACATAAACGGAAGCATATACAAGCGATCAAAAATATAACGCATACATACAAAGAAACAAGGGAGCATGCAGGCCAAAATAAGGAAAAACAAGCGTAGGGTTACACAGGATAAAAAATCATAGAAGCAACATAAAAGAAGATAAAGCAAAACACACAAAACAATTATATAAAAAAAAAGCATTAAAAATGCAAATAGCACAAGTGTAAAAATAAAATGAAAAATAGAAACATGCATAAAAGCCATAACGACGCCGACTAAGGAAACAAACATACACGAGTAAAATAAGGGATAGAGCTAAACAAACATACAAAAGACGAAAACGTCTAAAAGCAAGAAAACTTACAAGTATGAACTCTAACATACTAAAATGGCATATACTCAAGCTACCAAACATTCCTTCAGGTCAAGCTTCACTATATCCTCCTACTTGAGCTTTGGTCTACCCTTCTCCTCAAGCCATCGACAATAATAGACTCCATTTTCCTAACATCTGCTAACCGCGGTCTCCTCTTGACATGTCCGAACCATCATAATCGTGATTATAGTCGCAACTTGGAGTTTTCTTCGAAGATCATGTCTAACATAGTTTTACCGCAAGTCCACCTTAGCATCCATATTTTCACCAATTGCATCCTATTTTATTAAGGCTTCGTTAATGGCCAACACTCTAACACGTACAACATAGTTGGTCGAATCGCCTCCCTATAAAAGTTTTCTTTCACCTTTAAATGTAAACGCGTAAAGTTTTAGAAAAACTAAATAACTACACATTTCATCAATCTAATATCATTTTCGACCAATAAATATATCTTTTTTGTTACAACGAATATTTATTTTGAAACTTAAAAAAATTAAAATATAGACATTTATTTAATCCTCTAGTACTCAAATTCTCAAACTTTAATTATTTTTTCATTTATAACTTACAAGACTTTTTCTTTCGCAATAACTATAAATTAAACATGTAAGTGTTGCATTATAGGTCACACAAAAACCATAAGTATGCATGTATGATTATTTCTCGCTATCTATACATGTGCGAGCACTAATTTAAGAAAAAATAAAAAATAAAAAACAAGAAAAGGCAAAGGTGGAGAAAACAATCCGTGGGTTTTAGTGAATTCTCCGCCAGAGGCCACATCCGAGTGATTAGATATTTCTCACTGTTGATTAAATCCCAACAACAACATCAACAAAGCAAAGCACCATGGCCTCCTCTATCCCTCCTCCTCCGCTTCTAGACCCCCTATCCATTTCTCAATTCCGTTCAACCTTCGTTTTCCCCCGTTTTATCTCATCCTCATCCTCACCATCACTTATCTCTTCTTTAACCGCTTCTCCACTTCCTCATAAACCCACTCTCTTCGTTGCGCGTGCAGCTTCAACCACCTTGACCGGTAATTCCGTCCCGGTAATTACCTCACCTCATTTCATTTACTTTTATATATTCTTATTATGTTTGGGACTTTTAATTGAGTAATTTTATCAAACACTTGGTGGTCATGTAAGTCGAATCATAACTTATTGCTAGTGTTTAATCTCTATATATACAATGCCCATTGGCAATGCTTAAGCCACATTAAATAGTCTGTTATTTCCATATTTAAAGTAGTTATGTATTTAATGCACACTAAATGAATATAAAATTTAACTTAAATATACATAATTTTTAATTTAACAACGGGAAGTGATATATAGACATACATTTTTATTATGCACATAATTTTGCTTGTCGCCACACATCAATTTGCTTGTCCTAACATATAAATTTATGTGTGCAAAGTAAAAATGTTTGTGTACATATAATCTATGTAGTTAATATCGCCGATATCTCGTGTATCGCTCCTAAAAAAATCTCGGATCAAAATATCGCCCCAAAATATCGGATCCGATAATATTAGCGATATTGGCCGATTTTTGACGATATTTTGCCGATATTGGCTCCAAATATTGGCGAGATTTCCGAGATTTTGCAAAATTGTAACTGTGTGACTATTTTTCTTCCTTCTTTCTTTTGACTTTATTAATTGATGATATGATTTCCTTCGTGGGTTTGTGGATACCGAAGGAGGTTGTGTATTTGTGTTTGTTTGAGGTTCGGATTAAAGCAGAAAAAGATAAGAAGAAGATTAGAGTGGCTGAATGAGCAAAAGAGTTGTTTGTTATCAAGAAAAGGAAGTGTGGTTGCTGTAGATAAGTTAGGAGATTTTTTTGGCTGCGTGAAAAAGCATTAGGGTTAGAGGAATAATAGGAAGTATTTAGGGTTTGTTATTGGGCTGCTATCTAAATTGTTTATTTTGGCCCAATTAATAAAAAGATGCATTTTATTTTGTTACACAATGTAACTTTTATGCTATATATTTAATATTCTAAAAAAATATAAAAACCGATATCTCACCGCGATAACCGCTATTTCAAATATCGGACCTTGAACGATATGAGATTTTTGACCGAGATAACTACATAGCATATGATCTCCCTTAACAAAGTCCAAGTTTTTTTATATTCATATTAATAGTTGTTTTAAGCAAATCCCATAAAATATTATTGCCTTATGTAATACTCTTTTAAGGAATATGAATGCTTCTTTTAGTAGCGTTAAAGAAAGTAGCGTTTAGAAAATCTTCAAACACCAACCCCTTGTTTCCAAACAAGCTTTGTATCCTTGAAGTGGCCACCACCTACTGAAAAGGGAGGGTTTACCTGGTTTGAGTCTAGGTGGCGGTGAGATGAAATCCCGTGGATTAGTCGGCCAAAAGGTGTGAAACCATGGTCCCCCCAAAAAAACAACAAGGCTTTTTATCCTAAACACTTCAAAATGCTTCACACCAAACTCACCATAAGTCTTGCAAGAATATTTTGGGATCGTATTATTTAAACCAACAAAAGTTGCAGCCTCTATGAATGTAACTTGTTGAAAATGTTACGGCTTACTGCTTTGTTTAGACCATGAAGTTGATAGTGTTCTTATCATGAATGCATTGCTGAATGTTTGTTTGTTTGTTAGTTTGTTCCCCCCCCCTCCCCCCCCGGGATATGTGAAAAACTAGATGGGGGTTGAATAGTTTTACCATTTTTAAATCGTTATAATTATTATTTTTGAAAAACTTTGATTTGAGTTTCGATGAAATCAATCAATACCAATATAAACACTATAAGAACAATACTAAAGTAAACTAGCTACGAAATATAAAAAGTGAGAGATGGAAAGATCAAACCAAGACACCGAGATTTATAGTGGTTCGGTAACGAAGCTCCTCTTCGCCCTACTCCACTCCCCGAGTACCCAACTCGAGAGTTCTACGCACTATGTCAATTAACTCCCTTCAGGCGGAGAAAACCGTACAACGTCGCTTATCACAATTTCCGACACTAAACTAAATGTCGAGTACTAATCTCACTCACGATCTATCCGATCCTCTCACAAGTCACACAACTAAAGAGATCTACCCGATCTCTACACGATCACAATGATCCACACAATCTAACTAAATACATGACGAATAACTTGATGTATAACAATATACAACAAGTACGTAACAAGTGTTACGAGTGCACTAAACTAAACTAATATCTTCTTGATACGGTGTGTTCTTCTCTTGCACTAGTAGATGAATGAAGGTGATCACTCGGTTGGATGATTAGATCACTCTTAAACCAAAACAAACTAACTAAATGATCAAAGAATCAAGATTGGAAGAGATGGATTTAATTCATAAACTTTTCTGTGTAAAAGTGTTGGTTAGAACTGAAAAATGGTCCTGTATTTATAGGCAAAGAAAAACTAGCTACTGTCCGGTTTAGTGGTACCGTCCCAGAAAAAAACGCTTCTCTTTTTGTTTTTAGTGGTGAAGGTTTATTTGGGAATGTTTGGAGCTATTTTGGGGGGAAAATAGCTGTTGGGATCTCTTTTTGTTTTTAGTGGTGAAGGTTTATTTGGGAATGTTTGGAGCTATTTTGGGGGAAAAATAGCTGTTGGGATTTTTAAACTTATTTTTTCAGATAAAACATTTCTTTTTAATTCAAAAATAATTTGTAGAATGTATTTTTGAAAAAATGTTGTCACATTAAAAATGTGAAGTCTTAGAACAAAAATTTAATCCTTCTGATCATTTGTCAAATTGTAAATTTGTTTGTTCATACCTTAAGTGATTTACATCGAAATAGAATATTACGACTAAAAACTTGTTTACGTTAATTTTGACGTAAGGCGTTTTTACATTTGTTATTATCAAAACGTAGAGATGTCGAAAAATAGAAATTACGTTTTTAGACGTTATTTGTATTAATAGGATCATTAGTGTTTGTGATCAAGATAGACTTGACTTGGTCGTAAATTGCCAGAAACTTAAGTTTGTTTTTGAGTAAAAAAGATGTCTTTAGTTATAATTTTCGTGCTCCTATTGATTATACTCTCAACAAGCATAAGGAAATTGGTTTAACTAGACAATTTGGAATTTGACTTTGACAAACTAGCCAAAAATTCCTGATATATAAAGGTCTTTTGCCGACCATGTTGCCTGCTTCGCTTAGCGAGATAGATAAGGAGGGAGCTAGCTGCTTGCTTGCTTCAAACCGATCACAAGGGATCCGCAAAGAGTCTTGTGGAATTGTTTGCTAATTTGTAGGCATGGTTTTTTTTGGCTATTTAACCAATTTCCATAATGTTTGGCAAATGTGGTGGTTAATCACCTCAAACTACCAATGATTGATTTCGGAGAGTACCATTAAATTTCTTTACTATGGTATCTTTGACAAGTTTAAATCTTGTATGCAGCCAAGAAATGGAGTCTTGATTGTTGGTGATTTTATGACTACGAGAGACGAGTTACATGTGGTAAAGCCCACAACAACAGTAGATGAAGGTATTGCTTTGTTGATTTTAACAAAATTCATAGATTACATACTGTTATGTCGGTTCTTCTGACTGGGTGTTTATTCAACAGCTTTGGAAAAGCTCGTAGAACACAGAATTACTGGCTTTCCTGTGATTGACGATGACTGGAAATTGGTATTGTTTTTATTTCCGAATATAAAGCAAAATGCTTCCAATCAAATACTATATCAGGCTCTCTCTCTAGATTTGGATCAGCATATATTACTTGTGCTGGTGTTTTAACTTTGGAGGCTCTGGTGGATGTTTGACTTACGCTGGTTTTCATGCCTGGCTGAGGCAATATTAAGCTATTGATCATTTGATCCAGCAATACCACTCAACCACAATGACCCTAAAAAATCATGCAAACCAAATCAGGCTGAATATTAACAAGAATCGAAAGAAGAAAAATAATTAAAAAAAGTTGAAGTTTTGTTTAGTCTAATTTATCACTACCCATTTTTTAATAGACAAGTTTAGGAATATACTGATGTGAGATATTAAGCTGAATTATGGGAAGAACTAAACTTCAAGAACTGCAAACGAATTATACCAAGAACCAATTTATGTTTTATGTATTCTAATGCCTTATGTGATTATATCTATACTATTGAGGCATGGATGGAGTCTGATTCTCGCCAAGGGTACCTAACCGCCGCCACGAAGCGGCGGGAGTCCAAGTGTCCTAAGAGCCTCAGTGGGGTCCCTCTCCTATGGAGCTCATATAAGATTTCAACAGTTCCACTAAATTTTTTTTCCTATGAATATCGAAATCGATAAGAAAATTTTTCAGTGCACCCTTGAACTAGCTCGATCCCACTCCTCAAGTGAAGCACATAACTACCCGTGTTGATTTGCTTTTCTGCTGTTTACTTTTCGGGAGCTATTGTCCGTGTCTGTTTGAGTGATTGCGTATCCATACCTGTAAATACTCTTAAGACGTCTTCAGAGGTTCATTCTTTGCTCTTGCTGCAGGTGGGATTAGTTTCGGATTATGACTTATTAGCTCTGGACTCTGTATCAGGTAAGTTATAACTCGGAATGCCAAATTAATGTTTTAGAAGACATGTAGCACTTGAATTTTTTAATTTGAGTACCGACGATGCTAATGTTTTTATACCGGTCACGCATTTGTATATGGTTCAATTATACACCTTCTTAGTTTTCCTACTTGAACCTCTCAGATGACGGTGGTATTAGCTATTTGTTTAATCAGAGGTTTAAGGTGCATTTAGATGCAGAATTTTTTTCCTACTTTTTTATCTCTAGTTTTCTAGAGACGGAAAATGATTTTTCTTCTCCAAAAAGTGCTGAAAACTTAGAAAATGTGTTTCGATGGTTACATCTTCCTTTTTAGAAAAAAGTTGAAATAGGAAAGTAAATATTTGTATTTATAAAAAATTTAGTTAAAAATGTGAAAAGTGGGCTTTCTGGTTTTTTAGACAACTCTTTTAGTAAGTGTTGATTTGAAAGTGTTCTCTGCTATTCTAGTTTTCTTTTGAAAAAATTCCCATAAAAGTGGCTCACTTTTCACCAAACTTTGAGCATCCAAGGGTCTCAGTTTGTATAGTGCGCATTAGAACTTCACTGCATCCCTAAACTTTGTTCCCCCATATCTATGAGACCAGTTTTTATTGCCAAACTGGATTCATATTAGAGGACAGTATGGTTTTTTAAATTCTTTTATATAGACTTGCATATAGTTGAGACTGTGGGACTGCTACTTGCTTTGTAACTGCATCAAGTTTGTGTTGCAAATAATTATCTTTCTCCATATTTGTGGATAAGCTTTCAGGAGGCTTGAAATGAATAATGAACTTTCATAGTGTATGGTTATCTTAATCAATATGTAATACCTATGGAGTTGATTAACATGATTTGCATATGTAAGATGTGCTAGGACATGGTGTTAAAAGATTTAGTACATCCTGTCAGGCTGTTATACTATCCTGTATTTTATATGCTTAAACATCTAATAATCTATAAACTTAATCATTGGCATCATAGGTGTGTTCTGCTCTTTCCACTTGTTTTTTTCATTGATTAGTTGGCATCTCTGAGATTGAGCATTTTAATATATTCATTAGGCGCTACACGAGCTGATACGAGCATGTTCCCTGAGGTTGATAGCACCTGGAAGGTAAGTACCAACCGTCTACGCTAAAAGTACTTTTGTTGGGTTAGTGCAATTGTATAAATTGTACTGAGCAATTTAATACATTAAACGGGTAAACAAAAGAAAGCATACATTTCAAAGAGTACATAATTAGATAGCCATTTAAGATCCAACAGCTTGTTGCAGTATATACGTGATATCAGTACCTATGCAACCTATGCATGCCATGTTTTCTCTAAATCCAAGCATTGATTACAGACATTCAATGAAGTACAAAAATTGCTTAGTAAAACTGACGGGAAGGTGGTTGGTGATTTAATGACTCCTGCACCATTAGTAGTTCGTCCAAATACTAATCTCGAGGATGCTGCCAGGTTTATACAACCTTCCTCCGTTACTTTATCTAAACTTTCATGTGCTAATTTCATTGTTATTCTATAAACCTGAAAATTTCCTGCTCTAAAAGCCGGCTTATAGACAAATTTTATTATGTCAGATTGTTACTTGAAACCAAATATCGCCGCCTTCCGGTTGTAGATGGTGAGGGAAAGCTGGTAAGATCCTTGCCAGGAAATATTTGGTTGTTGCCTCTCTAATTATAAACTAACATCAGTTAATAACTATTGCTTCTACATATGAAGGTGGGGATCATTACAAGAGGAAATGTCGTAAGAGCCGCTCTACAAATAAAAAAGGCTAGTGAAACAAAAACATAACATTTGAAGGAAACAGTACACGCTTGGCAATCTGAATGCATGTAGCAATGAAATTAGTTACAACAACAATTTTGGTAATTCTCACAAAAACTTATTCTTTAATGGTCTAAGTTTTGGTTATCTTTCATGCATGTATATGATATGTAGATCTATTATATAATTGTCCAATGAAAATCAAAGATAGCTACCGTACTGCTTGAATACATTTGGTTTAGATAGTGAATGCATCATCTTTTGTATACAATGGACATGTTGCAGCTGAAGTCAATATGAAATGGTTCGAGAAGTCGATAACTTGATAAGCATGCATGATTATATAACCATCTAGTGTATTCCTTCAATATTTGAATGATATGTTCACCTGTAAGCCGGTCATAGGTAAAACCGTAATAGGGCATGCTGAGAATTGTTATTTTACTCTAAAAGTTCATTAAATTGTTTACTTCATTGCAAATTGATTGCGAGTTAGATCAAGTAGGTGTCATATTTAACCACTTACTTCTAATAGAAAGACCAGCCTTCTTAACAGGGATGGAGGTCACATCAAGAAGTACCCGAAACATAATAGCCATTTGTATAGAATCGAGACCATAGTGTTACAAGCAATATGTGGCATTCACTGGACTCCATTATAACTTCATCAACATTGGTAGGGACAACCACCTTACAATCCCACATGTCATGTGCCTTCTGCATTTTTTATACACCAACACTTAAATATCTGCATTTCTCCCCACCAACTTTATATCCATCTCTGGCTGTGTAAATTAAGATACTGATTCCATCATGGATCAAAGACCTCTCTGATCTTGATTAGACCTTAACAAGCATTAACAATGGGAAACATGTGATGTGGAGATTCATGAATGACTATCGCCCTTTTGAATAGTGTTATAAGGAAAATTAAAACGCTAAGATGTTGCTCCAATAGATGTCAGGCCAATTGACATGTTACAGATAGCACGGAAACACTTCTACCCTTTGAAACATGACAGTTAAGTGGACCTCGTTGACAAGAAGTTTAATGGTGGATAACAATAGCTTAGCAGGTGAAATTCTGTAAAATTATGGATGTAACGTGCAAAATCAAAGTGAATAAATGTACCCGCGTTGCAAATTCTTAATATCAAGTAACCTAGATTAGATTCATGTAATAGCTTCTGTCTGGGACGAGATGGGGCTCATGATGTGGATTTGACTTAGGTTTTAGAGCAAGGTAACTTTTCGATCAGATGTGTACATAGATCAATAGTGTTAATTAGCTTGACAACAGGGAATATAATACATCTATGTGTTTATATGCTAAGAAGCGTGTGTATATTATAGTTGGACCTAAGGGCTTTGGCCTAGTGTTTTGAGGTGTTCTTCCTTGACGGTTAAAGGGTTCGATCGAGCCCCACTTGAGACAAACACTCGAGACAAAAGTGTTGTGTAGGGGATGTGCGAGTTGGTTGTTAAAGAAAATAAAATTGTATAGCTTGTTTGAGGAATGACATGTTGGGTATTGAGATAGTGGTACTCCTGTTCTGTAACACTCCAATTCATTATACACAAGTAAGTTTTGGCGGACGCGTATGAGTAAATATGTCAATGAGCATAACTTTGTATGTGTTAGATATTTTTTTGGCTTTCAAGTTCTAAAGAGACCTTTTTTTTTTTTTTTTTTTTTTTTTTTTTTTTTTTTTTTTTTTTTTTTTTTTTTCTGAGTTTATCAATGTTCTTTGGTCAAAATTGATTGGGTCATAGTTTTCTAATTTCAAAATGTTTCATTTACAAGTTTCTTCTTTGGTGTTGAATTCATTTTTTCAGCTTTCACTTTAAAGGACAATTTTAGCTTCATTTTCATACCATGATATAGATTGAAACCACTGATATGTCACTTCTTGCATGCTTAAAGAAACTATCGAAATAATCAAGAGGTTTCTTTCAAGAATGAAACTTTCCAAAAACATTCCAAATACACCCACTTCAATATTTCCTAATATATGCAAAAAGACTCAAAACCTAACTTTGAATTTCCTTACCAAAGTAAAAAATTAAAGGAATGGGGACATGGGTGTTTCCCAAATAATATAAAAGATCAACACTTTGACTGATTCATTTGCTTGTGCTTATTTTGTTCATGTTTCTAAATCATCTCATTCTTCTTTGGTTTTGTGTTTGCTTTTGATTTCTTCTGGTTTGGGGAAAAGAACATGTTCACTAAAGTCTAAAGCAATGTCCTTTTCTGATATTATGTTTTTAATAATACAGAGTTATGTGATAAATTTTTAATCTAGATTTATAATTTATTAGCAAATTATAAGAAATAATGTTGTCAACCCGTGACTATTTCTGTGTGAAGATGTTGATATGCAGTTACTTATCTAACATGTTCTCTTATGATAGATAATGGTACACATGGATTATGCATCCAAACTTGCCCATTTGGTTATTTATTGCTTATTTTTTGATATTAGTCATCGTTAGAACTTAGAAACAAAATGAACACTACATTAGCTCAACTACCAAACTAGGAAGAGCTAAAGCAAGAAGTAGGAACCTAACATTATTAGCTTATATATGCAGCGACATCCACACAGAAACAGGATGTGAACACCAGAAATGTGAGATCATTTTTTATCTTTGAAATGTTAAAATGATGATTCTGTTTTTGAGTTTAGGATGGGGAAATCTGAAGTTTTATCATGTTCATGTTTGTTTTTACATTTGTCTTATGATGGAATTTCATGCATGATTTGGGTGCCAAGAGCCTTGGGTAACATGCCCGCGGGTTATCTTATAACTCACTGCCACGTCAGCGCCACATCAGCTTTAACCTTACTCATCACTTTCCACCATGGTACCATAACTCACCTATAACTCACCTTAACTCACTTTCACCTCAATTATTTTCAATTTCAACCCCAAACTTTAACTAATACTTCATTTAAAAACTAACATAAACATTTATAAAACACAAATTTCGTTAACTAATATACGTAACCACAAATTACATTAACTACGATAATTAAACATAAAATATCTTAATTAAACTATGATAATTAAACATAAAACATCTAAATTAAACTACGATAATTAAACATAAAACTACGAATCAAGAAAATGATCCAGTCTGTGACATAGCCCTCGTCAGTCGAATAGGAGGCAGATCTCATCGACAATTACCAGTCTATATAAAAGCTTCATGACTATCGTTGGTTGACCTATATATTCGTATTGGTTTGTATTCGATAATGAATTTTAAGTTATGGTTTCATTTTTAAATCTAGGGGGTGTTTTGTAATTTTTGCATTTTAGAATTCTAAAAAGTATAAATGATTACAAGGGCCAAAAGTGTTTATTTATTTATTTATTTATTTATTTATTTATTTTTTTATCATTTTTTTTAATCAAGCATCAGCGTTAAGCTGCGTTAAAATATAACACACCACGTTAACGTGGTGTTGCCTTCCATGGCCGGTAAGGGATAACGCAACAAGTTTTGGGTTGAGTTATGGGTTAACGCAGGGGGTGCGTTATGTTACCCAAGGCTCTAAGGAAATTGATGCATATGTCATACATGATTTGGCTTATGACGTTTAACAAAAAAGATTAGAAGTAACTTTTTAGCGTTTTTGAAGGGTAATGACCCGAATTTGCATGATATATCGCGGTGTAGTATGTATGAAATCCTGATGATATCGTTTGTGTTCGTATTAGATATACCATGATTTTGGCCATTAGAATAAAATTTACTTTACACCAAACACCTTATCTTATTAAACTTTGAAAATCAACTTTTGTGTGTGTGTGAAAACTCGAATTCCAAACAAGATGTTTTTCTAAATGTATCTTACCCATCAATCAATGTGTAGAGAACAAAAAGAAGAAATAAATGAACTTTATATAAACAAAAAGGTTGGGTATAGCAACAAAACAGGAATAAAAGATGATTAGATATTTAGCTTGCAACACCATTATTTCTTCTTGTGAAGTAAAGTTGTTATCTCTAGGTTTTTTACTTTCCTCGGAAAATCTAATCTAAATTTGATTTTTCTTATATTGTACCATGTTTCATTTAAGGAAAAAACGTCGATAATATGTTTATCATACGTCAAAGTTTGGAAATATAATAGTGATCGTTCGAAGAGTTATATTTTCGGGGACCATTTAGTGATAGAAGTGGACCACATTTTCGCATTATTGTTTCCAAAAATACTCCATTTTTAGCTTCTAGATAGAAAGATGTGGACTACAAGCAAAGAAATAGCTTTAAAATTAATATCAGATACTACATTTGTAGTTGGATTACTTGGATACATGAATGTGGTGGATAGTGTAGTTATGTCAAATTTAATCAATCCTTGACAAAAGAAGAAGTAAAAATAGATGAATAGATGGTGTTGAAACCCAAGTTTTTTACCTATAAAGTAAAAAAAATAAATAAGAAAAAATTATTTGTTACTATATGCTGTTGGATCGACGAACACGATTTAGGACCACTTAAGAATGAGTAAGTCGTACCTTAGGCAGGACATAGTTAGTTGGCACGATTGACAATTTTAGTGTTTTACCCTAAAGGGGTGGTAATCTTTCACAAAGGTCATCATGGAGTTTGGTGATGTTTGTTTTCGAAAAGAATTTTTTAACAAGTTTTTTGATCTGACTTACTTCAAATGCTCTTAGATATTTGGCTCAATAAATATCGTGTTTTCTTTTTCTTTTTCTTCTGGTTCATATGTGGTCAGAGGCTCCAACCAATTAACTAACTAGATGTGAATGAAGTGTTTTAATGCCTCTTAATGTCTTCTCATTTTTTTTCTTTATTTAAAAAAAAATAAAAAATTGTGCGATATTATTTTTTGACTTTTTATTATTTTATTGTTATTACTTTTTTAATTAATATAGTACATTAAAGAGAATTACATTTTCTTTTAGCTAAATAAATAATGTTATAAATAATAATGATGATGCTGCTTAAATTTAAGAGTTTTTCAAATAATAGTAATATATAACTAGTTTGTGAAATTAAATTGTGGCACGTGTAATTTGAACATAAGCTTTGATTAGCATTGTTAATTGACAATTTTAAGTATACTATGATTTTTTTTCCTTGATAGTGACAATTCGTAAAATATTGAAGATGTTCAATCACATGAGTATACAACATAACAACAATATATGACTATTTTACGAGATTAAATTGTAACACAATGTGCTTGAATCTTACGTTGATATCTCAAATGCTTCATATAATGTTTGAACACGTTAATGTTTCGTAAGAATAAAAATTTGTACTTACCATTCAGGCATTTTAAAAGGAAAAAAAACGAACAAAATTATTTGATTCAGACTCGGACATTTACGCCTTAAATTAACGAACAACACCTTCCTAACACATAAATATTAACGAATCAGATTTAGATTTATGACCTTTTAATTAACAAATAGTACCTTCGTAACACATAAATATTAGAGTAGAAGGTGGACATAATTATTGAGTAAATGACATAAATCGTCCATGTGATGGAGTATATGACATTATGGTTTTGTTTTGAAAGCTTTCTTTGATCTTATATATCATCATAAAATTGAATCTTGTAACATTCGTTGTTCGCGAGTTCGTTACACAAATTCCTTAACTTTATAAATATGACCATCCTGTCATTATGAAACGAACACGAACTAGGACCACTTAAACT
This sequence comes from Artemisia argyi, assembly GCA_030686995.1. Classification (NCBI taxonomy): domain Eukaryota; kingdom Viridiplantae; phylum Streptophyta; class Magnoliopsida; order Asterales; family Asteraceae; genus Artemisia; species Artemisia argyi. Next base: position 55,684,147 of record CM060691.1, read on the forward strand.
TTATAAGTAAGGTAAATGGCATAAAAACATACAAATTTTGTAGTTTTGTCACACGTTTTTCACATAAATCTTTTATATAATAAAACAAAACCCCAAGTGGGGACTTTTACATTTCAAAAAAACTAAACCATACCTTATTTAATAATAATATTATTAAAAAAAAATATTATTTTCTTATTAGGTAACATTTTATATTTATACATAATACAAGTAAAAGATAAATACAAAAAATATAGATAAGATGCAATTAACAGTAGGATTAAAACTTTTAAATAATTATCTTTAATAATAAAAAACTATAATTAAACATCATAAATCAAACAAAACAAAGATTAAATTATTTGTTTTTTAATAAATAAAAATATATGATTCAAAAAAATTTTAAAAAAACCCGCGCGTGCGCGGGCATTATAACTATTTAATTTAAAGATAATTGTGTTTATACAGAGTTGAGTTATATAGACCATACAAATTTTGTAGTTTTGTCACACGTTTTTTATGCGTTTTCTTTTATATATATTAACCTTACTATTGTTGCCGGTGAGTCCTATTTTCATGGGAACACTTGGCAGCCTTCTACGCCGTTCGATCTTCCAACTTTTAATCCTGACCGCTTTAATTCAACTTTCAATTTTAACTGTTGATGTAATCTCATGAAATCTGAAGCGTTGGATGAAAAAAAACTGCTTCCAACTGCTTATTTGAAATTTCAGTTCCATTAAGAGAAGTATGTTTAAGTTTGGCGCCCATGAAAAAGGTTAATAACTGCAACTTTTGTTTCAAATTAGAGTGGGTGTAGTTATTTTTCAAATTTATGATTGACGGTTTGTTTCTTTGTTATAACTACCCCCTTTAATCATCAATCCAAATACTCCTTCCTAAAACATTTAGATTTCCCAGGTTTAAGTTTCTTTCTATCCAATGGCAAGCAACAACTCTTTTGGTTCGGCATACATTGTGGTTGATTGTGTACGTCTGTTTGATCAATACTATTTATTTTATTTGTTTTTATTCCATCTTTAATTGTTTATATTGTTTTAATCATTTATTTTGTTTCTTTTCAGGATTCTTATTTGAGTGATGACAGTGTTTCCAAACCTAACGTTAATGCTGATGGTGAAGTTCAGTTTGTTTCCAATAATGTAAACGTTAATAATGTTGATATCCTTTTGAATGATGGGTTATTTTGTTGTTATTGTATAAATAATAGTTAATACTGTATGTATTTGTAGGTAGGATTGAATGGTGCTGATGAAAACGCATATAAAACAATTGTTGTTGCTGATGCTGAACATCATCATATTGATGCTGATAAGGTTAATGCTGATTGTGAAGTTCAGTTTGTTTCCAATAAGGTAAACGTTAATAATGTTGATATCCTTTTGAATGATGGGTTATTTTGTTGTTATTGTATAAATAATATTTAATACTGTATGTATTTGTAGGTATGATTGAATGGTGCTGATGAATACGCATATAAAACAGTTGTTGTTGCTAATGCTGAACATCATCATATTGATGCTGATAAGGTTATTACTATGACAATCTTTTTTTTCTTTTTTTTTTTTTTTAATTTTTTTATAAGATATATTGTTAACTGATGTATAATATTGTCGTAATAAAATAATTAATTTGATTTAATTTTGTTTTTAATTGTAGATTGAAACTTTTGATGCTAACCGTTCTGAAAACAAACCGGTTAAATTAGTTGGTGCTGATCGTAGTCAGTTCTTTTGTGATGAGGATGTTGAGTTTGCTCTTAAAAATGTGATTGTTTTATTTATTTATTAATTAATTTATTTATTTTTTATATAATTGTTTTAATGCTAATTTTATAAGTACTGTTTTAATTTGTTTTAATTTAAGTATTTTTTTGTCTTTTTTAGGTTGGTGTGAATGTTGATGCTGAAGGTATTCATAACTTGTGTGCTTCAATCGTTGATGTTCAGTGTGCTTCTAAGAAGGGGCATGTTTCAGATGATGAAATGATTGAACGTAGTCAGTTCTTTTGTGATGAGGATGTTGAGTTTGCTCCTAAAAATGTGGTTGGTTTTTATTTTATTATTTTTATTATTTTTATTTATATAATTGTTTAATGCTAATTTATAAGTAATGTTTTAATTTTTTAATTTTTATTTTATTTTACTTTATTTATTATTTATTTTTTTAGGTTCGTTTGAATGCTGATGCTGATGTAGAGTGTGCTTTTAAGAAGGTGACTGTTTTAGATGAAGAAATGGTTAATGTAGTTTCTGTTAAAGAATCTACTATTAATAATGATTCTGATGCTGTTAAGAAAGGCCCTTTATCTGTTGAGAAATTGCTAATTGATGACACCAGTATGAGTGACGATGATGATCTTTAGATTATCTGTGTTAAAAACTCTAATGGAAAAGTTTTTCATGATGAACGATTTTCTGCTGACATCCCCTTCTTTAAGTGTCCAAAAAAGCATACAATCAGTCTCATAGCACTTCCATTTGTTTGGATGAAGATGTTGAACAAGAAGATGAGTAATAATGTTTTTTGTTTTATTATAATGTTTATTATTTCAAGTGTTTATCTATGTATTGTTTTCTTTATGACTTTATGTAACCGTTTACGTTCAGATTGTAATGTTAATTTTATATTTTAATTTATTTTTCTAATTTAACATGATGCTGAAGTTTGTAATTTAATTGTTTCTTTATGTGCTGAAGTTAATGATAAGATTCGTGTTAATCCTGACTCAGTTGTTGATATTTCATAGATTTTGAAATGATTCAATTAGTTGTTCTTATAAAAAAAAGTGTAATTGTTGATGATTATGCTGTTTGTCCATATACAAACTAACTATTTAAATCGTTTCATCATCTGAAACGGTTTCAATTATTGAATTTATATTAACACCGTTGTCATAAACTCATGTTTTATTACTAATTCAGCATGTAAACCACAATGTTAAATATTATATTTTTTTATGTTGTTGCTCATTCATATGGTGAACCCTCTAAATGATGTACATTATTGTTAAACATACGTCATTTTGAGGATTCACCATCAACATATTGTTAAAATTATATATTTTTTAATGGGCTTGAATAATTTGCTTATTATTGTTGCTGTTCATTTGGCAGTTGTATTATTTGGGATCTCAAAAATGGCGGTTTCAGATTAAGTGTTTGAGAAATATAAGGAAGATACTCAGTTTGAATTCGTATAATAAAACGGAAGTTTGTCCCGGTTTTAATGTATGAGAAGGTTTAGTCGTCCTCTAATTGTGGTACTTTTTTGTATAAATATATATAATAAATCCATTTTTTGTTACGTACTTTTCGCATGGATATCATGTTTGAGTGAGCTATGAGATTCGGTTAGACTACTTGATGTGTCGTTCATATATACTATTAGTTGCAATACGTGATATATCAAGTGGTCTAATCAATGTCTGATAGCTCTCTAGAACTAGGATCATCAACGCTTTTATTTTGTAATTCTGTAAGGTTGTTTATTTTAGACATTATATATATATATATATATATATATATATATATATATATATATATATATATATATATATATATTTTGTTATTGTATGTATTCTAACGATGCTGATTTGATTGAATCCTTATTATGGTGGTTGCTCCTTTTGACAGTTATATTATCATGGAGCTCTAATATGGTGATTATAGTTTTTATATGTTTACGAAATGTTAGGAATATTGTGTTTTTTGAATTTTTAAAATTAGTGTGTACAGTTATTTTTTATAACTACATAGTGCGGTTATTTCAGCATACGTCTTATAAAATGATGATTCATCTTCCAATATAGTCAAGTTTTCATAAAACATTTATCTTCCAAATAAATTTAAAACGTTTCTCATATATTTCAGATTTGCTCTTTTGCAATGGCAGGCCACCAGAATTCTAATAACAGTTTGCCTTCTTTTGACAGCGTCATTGACTTTTATGGAAGTGTATGATATATTGTATGTTTTACTATTTTTCTTCATTGTTTATCATCTGATTTTTGGATTTCTTTTTTCTATTCTTTTTTTTTCTTAAACCAGGATGAGATAGAGTATATGAGTAGTCAAGATACCGTTCAGTCAAAAGCTGATAATGACATTGAATCTTTGACAATTCCAGATCCTAACTTGGGTGTTAATGCTGATATGGAAAAAACCTTCTTGGAGAAGGAGGTTATATTCTTAAATTTATTTTATTTTTATTTTATAAATCATTACTAACTTATTTCTTTTGTAAAAAGGTAACTTATAGTTTTTTGTTATATTTTCAGCTTGATGAAATTATCCTAAATTCTGCTACAAAATCTAATGTTACCAAGATTCAGAATTACGTTCATTTGGCCCAGGTTAAGGGGAACATGTTTAGTTCTGAAGATGATATTTATAAGGCGGTTACAGATGGTGATCCAAAGGTATTTGTCACTGATGAAGATGTCAAGTTTGCATGTGTTGCTCTAAAAGCTGATGCTTTTGTTGAAGCTGCTATTGATCCCGTGAATGATCTCTACGATGTCAAGGATAAGAAAGATGGAGATGTTAATGATGAACAAGCTGGAGATATGAAAGAAAATCATGTGTCATGTGACTCTGATGTTGAAATTGTTGGGGTAAAGGAAGTCATTGTTATATCTGATGATGATTCTGATCCTTTTTCTGGAGATATGCCTCCTATTAAACGATCAAAAAAAACTGACAACTCTTCAGTTCGTGGAAAGTGTTATGGAGTTTTGGATGAAGCAATTGAAGATGAAGACGAATAAATATTATGTTAACTCATGTTGATCGTTTTTTCATTTTGTTTTATTTGTTTTGGGTTGTTCTTATTTTAGTTGTTGCAAATGTTTATGTTATGTACTATGTCTTTAATTTATGATTTTGTAATCTTATGTTTAATTTAATGTTCATGTAACCGTTTATGTATGATTTTAATGTTATTTCAGTATTTATGTAACCTATATTTTAATGTGTAATTTACTATAAATTTTTTTGGACAAACTAAAATTTATAAAGAATGCATATTCACAAAGCTTATTCAATAATAACGCTTAAATTTATCCATATACAAGGCTATCCTATATATACAAAGCTAAATTCATTGATCATTATTATATTGCATGTCTTCCAATATTAAACTCTTTTTTAAATTGTCAACTATTCCCTTTCCAAAAAGTGGATTTGGAAGCTTAAAAGTGTACAATAAAAAGTTTAACTTGGGTAACAGTTGTTGAAGAAAGTTAATACGATGCTGATGGCAAATTTGTACACTGATCCATTTTTTCCGCATAAATATATTTTGAACATAAATAAAATCTAAAAGTTTGTAAAAATTTTTGAATTTTAGCGGGTGTAGTTTCATATTTGTTATTGTAACCGTTGTCAGCTTGCAACCTCCCCACTAAGTATATGTTTTGTATTTGTTTTTAATAGTCATATGTCAGTTACAAATATTATATACTCACTTCAGATTCGTAATCATATCTCCATAGTTTTTCTTTGTACTCTCACTAGATCTGTATAGTTTCATTAGTAAGTAATTGTTTTATATATTTTATCATTCCAATGTACGTGCCAAGTTAGTTATTTATCTATTGATTGGTTTCAAGTATTATTGGTGGTTTGTGTGTTTTTTTTCAAGTTTTCTCTGCTGATTATTCCTCATCCTGTAAAGGTTCGTAGTTCATTATTTTTGTCATTGTTTATTATCATTATATGAGTTTAGATATCTTCTGTGTATAGAATATGGGACTTTTGATATCTTTGGAATATGGTTTTATTTTTATTTATTTGTGTTGTTTTGAATTTTCTATCAAGTGCTTGAAAAAATAATTTGTTTAAATTGATCATTCTTATGCTCATAGTGATTGTCTAGATTGAAAAAATAATGTGTTTATATATTTTGACTAAATTGACTATGCATAGGTATATATTTATTTATATGTTAGCTGTTAGGTAGAGTATTTACTAATATATAAGCTATTAATTAGGTTGAATAGTTATTGACATCTTTTCTAGTAGGGATTTTGTTTATTGCTACTCTTCGTTTTTGTCCAATGTGTATTTTATTGACCTTTGCCATATTTTATATATACTTGCAGTTAAAAATGAATAATTCAGTAGAAAATATCAACCCCAATATTCATCTAAATGGTAATATGAATAGTTCATCTTATAATGTGAGAAATAGTTCTAATTTCTCAACTGCAAATTCTAATGTTCTTAATGATATTACAAACGTTTATCAATGTGATCCTTCGCACATGAGGCTGTCTCAAAATACATAATCCCGGAGTGATCGTGGTCGTCGACGTTTAGGTGATATCTCACGTGCAAATAATGGTAGTAGGACTACTATACGGTCACGTCGTGCTGGTGATTTGTCTCAAACATATCCTTCATCTGGTGATTTGTCTCAATTAAATCAATCACGAACTCAACTGGATGGTGTATTGTTACCAAGACAAGCTATTGGTTTGACGAGGCATACTTCTAATGCGAATTTTCGATCTATTTTTCGTAATGTGACTCTTGGTGGGACACAGTCAAGTGGAAACATAGAATGTCTTACAAATTCTTCTGTCAATAATGTTTCTTCAACTCTTATTTCGGGTTTGTATATATTATTTATATACTTTATTACGGAGTATTAATTAATATTTTAGTCTTAGTTTTTTTATTGATTTTATAGTTTGTTTTTTTTTGTTTGTTTTTTTTGTTTTTTTTTTATTTTTTATTTTTTAATTTTCAGACAATGTTTCAACTCCATTATCTGAAATTCAACGGACACATATTTCTTCTAGAACGATCGTACATCATAATGGAACTTCTTTTCATTCGACAAATGTCATTTCCCCAACTCATCCAAACATACCAACCATTACAACGTCTTCGGGTTTGTCTTTATTTATTTGTTTGTTTACGTTTTTTTAAATTTATTTTATATATTTTTTACTTATGTTATATATATATTTTTAAACTCAGACCATGTATCATATGCTACCCCTCAAACATCTGCGGCATTTTGTTCTTCACGGTCCATCAACGTTGATAATGATCCTGCTGTTAATTTGTCAAATGTTTCTTCGATAACTCAAACGACTATAAGACGACCCAGACGTGTATCACGAAGGTCTACGCCATCTACACGGATGACAAATTCTAATGGTTCATTTGTTGATACTGATAGCAGTGCCTCTCTTGATTGTAAGCATCAATCATTTTTTGTGTTTATTATTTTTTATAACACAATAATGTTTGTGTTTACATATATTTTTTTCTCCATACGTCTTTCCAGCTTCGTTTTCGAGCTATTGGGATTGTGGTATTGCAGACCGTAGATGTGAAAATTGTCAAGCAGTTTTGTGGTACGAAGAACGGACCATAAAATCTTACAATCCTGTAAATCCTAAATTTTCAGTATGTTGTGGTGATGGGAAAATAAGGCTTGATTATATTAAAGATCCACCTAATATTTTGAACGAATTGTATACCTACAATGGTGGAAGACGAGCAAAAATATTCAGGAAACATATAAAGCTTATAAATTCAATGTTTGCATTTACATCTACTGGTGGTCGTATTAATAGAGACATTAATGATGGTCATGGACCTTACACTTTTCGTCTTAATGGTCATAATCATCATCGTATTGGAAGTTTGCTGCCTACTCATGTTGATGGTCGTCCAAGATTTGCTCAGCTTTATATATACGATTCTTTTAATGAAATAGAGAATCGTTTTTTTGCATTGAACCATCGCCTTTCTAATAGTTCTAAAGATGTAATTCTTCGTTCGTTAGTTCAGGAGTTAACATCTATGCTTGATTGTCACAATCCTTTAGTCAAGGCTTTTTATATGGCAAGAGAACGTTTTTCAGAATCATCTCGACAGCCTGTGACTCTCCGTTTGATAGGTACTAGAAGGCGAGAACAGCGACAGTACAATTTGCCAACTGTTTCAGAAGTTGCCACTCTTATACCTGGTGATGGTAATCCAACTGATCGTCGGGATGTTCTTGTAAAAGATAGACTTACCAATGATGTCAAGCGTATTTCTGAGTTACATCCAAGTTTTATGGCTTTGCAATATCCGTTGCTTTTTCCATATGGTGAAGATGGATTCCACTTGGATATACCTCTTCATGTTCCTCCATCATGGAAGAATTCGAGAAAAAATGTTAGCTTGCGAGAATATTATTGTTTTCGGTTGCATAGCGAGATATTGAAAATCCGATATTACACAAGGGTGGTCGTTTGTTTCACACGTATATAGTTGATGCTTACACAGCTATTCTGGATCATGATTTAGAGTGGTATAAGAAAAACCAGTTTACTATTCATTCAGAACTATATAATGGATTGCAAGATCAGATTACAAATGGTGAGACAAATTTGGAGCATGTAGGTTGACGAGTTGTTTTACCTTCATCTTTTACAGGCGGTCCTCGTCATATGATTCAACAGTATCATGATGCAATGGCAATTTGTCGTTGGGTTGGACCACCTGATTTGTTTGTAACAATGACATGCAACCCGCGTTGGATTGAGATTGAGCGTCATGTTGAATCTCATATTGCTGGCCAGCATCCTAATGACAGACCAAATGTTATTACAAAGGTGTTTAAGATTAAGTTGGATGAACTTATTAAAGACATTACGAAGAAGTACTTTTTCGGTCGTGTTAAAGCTTGTGAGTCTTTTAATATCTTATATATATATATGTATATATTTTATATATATATATATATATATATATATATATATATATATATATATATATATATATATATTCTAATTTTTGTATATTATATTCAATTATTGTTTTATTGTTATTTGCTTATACGTTTTTTCATTTTCTGTTTGCTGTTTTCAGTAATTTATACGGTTGAATTCCAAAAATGTGGCTTGCCTCATTGTCATATCATCATCTTTTTACATGATGAAGATAAGTCATCGTCTCCCGATAAAATTGATAAATTTATATGTGCTGGTCTTCCTTCCAAGGATGATGATCCTATTGGGTATGAAGTTGTTCGTTCTCACATGATGCATGGGCCTTGTGGAGCATACACAAGTGATAGTTCATGTATGGACAAAGGTGTATGTACCAAAGGATTTCCTAGAAGTTATTGTGAGTCAACGTTTATTTCGCCTCAGGGTTGGCCTCATTATGCTCGGCCAAATGATGGAAGGGAAGCCAATGTAGGCAGTCGTAATATAATGCTTGATAATCGTTATGTTGTTCCACATAACAGGAATCTTTTGGTTAAATGCAACTGTCACATTAATGTTGAATGGTGTAATCAAGGATCACTTGTGAAGTATCTTTTTGGTTATATAACCAAGGATTCAGACCGGTCAACAGTTGCTATAGAATCCGATAGCGGTAGTCGCCGAACAAGTTATCAGTCCTTATTAAACAATGATAATGAGATTGAGGAATATCTTAATTGCTGTTATATTTCTGCCTGTGAAGCATGCTATAAAATTATGAATTTTGACTTGCATTATCGGTCTATTGCGGTTGAGAGGCTTCCTTTTCATGAGGAAAATTGTAATAGAGTTTACTTTAGAGACGATGATGATGCTGAAATTGTTGCAGAGAGGAGTTCTTTGTCTAAGACAAAGTTCACCGAATGGATGGTTGCTAATCAGCTATACCCTGAAGGTCGTCATCTTACGTATGTTCAGTACCCTAGCATGTTTACATGGCATGATGATATAAAAGCATGGAAGCCGCGGAAGAAAGGTAAATGTATAGGTCGCATTTACTATGTAAGTCCGACTATAGGTGAAAAGTTTTACTTATGCATGTTGCTAAATATTGTGCGTGGTGTCTATATTGCTGTTCTGCGATGTTTCTGATGTTGGTCAGTTTTTTAGATCTTCGTTGCCATATTTAGCTCCTGATGTTGTGCACAGTCAATGTTGTCGCCTTCAAAATCCGAATATTTGTTTCACTGACGAGGAAATTGTAAATTACACACTGCTTGAAATTGATGAAGTGTTGAATTCCAACAATAAATCTTTGTCTGACTTTACGGAACTTCCCCAGATTGATCCTTTAATTCTTAATATGGCTGGTAATAGATTGATTGCAGCTGAGAGAATGTATAACATTTATGAGGAAATTAATCTATCTAAACAGTTGTATTCTGGATTGAATCATCAACAAAAGTATGTTTACGATAGTATCATGCAATCTGTATTTGCACATAATGGTGGTGTATTTTTTGTTTATGGATGTGGTGGTACTGGTAAAACATTTTTGTGGAGGGCAATTATAGCCAAGATTCGTTCTACTGGAAAGGTTGTATTGTCAGTTGCTTCGTCTGGAATAGCTTCATTGCTTTTGCCTGGTGGCCATACTTCCCATTCCAGGTTTCGTATTCCGCTTGATCTTGACAAGGATTCATGTTGTGCAATTGATGTAACATCTAATCTTGCTAAATTATTAAGGGTAGCTGAACTAATCATTTGGGATGAAGCACCTTTACAACATCGACATGCTTTTGAAGCTGTTGATCGAACATTTCGGGACATTTGCAAAGACCATGTTCCGGGTGCTGATAAGAGAGTATTTGGTGGCAAGGTTGTGGTTCTAGGTGGTGATTTTAGGCAGATTCTTCCTGTTATTACTAATGGTAGTAGATGTGATGTTATAACGACAGCTGTTAACAAATCAGATTGTATATGGAGACATTGTACGGTGTATGAGTTATCCTTAAATATGCGGTTGCGTGATCCAACACTTGCTTATGCAGATGTTGAATAGTTGAGGCTGTTTACTGATTGGTTGTTGGCTATGGGTAATGGTAGGCTTCCTGGTATTGCACTTGATGGTGAGGATGAAGCTACCTGGATAACCATTCCTGATGATCTTTTTGTTTCATGTATCCGCTGATCCTATAAATTCTGTTGTTGGTCACACTTTTCCAGATTTGATTAATAAATTAGACGATATAAATTACCTGAAAGAACGTTGCATTCTTTGTTCAACCAATGATGTTGTAGATGGCATCAATTCGAATGTTCTTGAAAAAATACCTGGAGACCTTCATGAGGTATACAATGCTGACAGTATATGTCTGTTAGCATTAAAAATATGTATTATGAAGTGATGGTCATTCTCATATTGTAACTTTGTGTTGTTTGTTAAGATTAGCAATAGTTTAGTCATTGGGCCTTGGACTTGGCAAGCTAATATGTCATGGGCTATGTTTCATAAGCCTTGTTATCTTACCAAGTAACCAAGTCCAAGCCCAAGCCCATAGAAAGCCCATAGGGCATCTCATGATAAGAACCATTTAAACACCTCAAAGGCTCATTTGAGGTGTGTGCTTGTGTGTGTATTTGTGTGTGTTTTCTCTTGAATAAAAGCTCTCATATTTCATCTCTCTTTCTACATATACGAATTACACTAATACATATCAAGTCACCATCTTTCCATCTTTCCTTCTTATTGTGCTTATATTGTGTGTGATAAAGTTGAGTTATTTCAGGTCCTACAAGTGGTATCAATCGCCTAACAATGATTTAGGAGGGTTGAGGGGTTGTTGTGTTTCGTTTTTTTAAGCTTTATACACGAGTTTTTTATAAAAAGTTTCTCACTTTTCTTGTTTTTCTTGGATTTTAACACTTTTTTGCTTACAAACTAGTGTTATAAACCTTATCTAACAAGAAAGTTTTAATCTTTTTGAAAATTTCTAGCTTAAAAAATCGACTTTGGTTTTGTACTTGTTTTCGAGATCTCAAAAAGTTTTTATAAAAATCATCAAGTTTGGAACTTTCTTCAAGTTTTGGTGTTTTTAAGCCTAAAAGTACAAGAATCTTGGATTACAAACTTCATTTGGGTGAGCTTTAAGCATTATCAAATTTTGACAAAGTTTCGAAATCACCTCCCATATTTTCGAAATCTTGTCAGATTTTCGAGAACACAAGAATCTACTCCGTTTGTGATCATAGTTGGATACTCGGTATTTTCTCTCTTGTATAAGAAAGAAATTACTTCGACTTGTGGCTAAATTTCGAAATTGTATAATTTTGAAATTTGTGTGATTGGGTTTTCGAAAATATCAAATTTTCGAGAACATTGCAATATTTTCGAAAAACTCAAACTTTTCGAAAACACTGCAAACTTTTCGAAAAAAAAAATCAAAATTTTCGAAATCATCAAAATTTTTTGAAATCACTCAAGTCACCAAATTTTCGAGATCACAGAAGTTTCGCAATCCATCAGTTTCGCAAACACAGAAGTTTCGCAATCCACAAGTTTCGAGATCACAAAAGTTTCGCAAATCCAAAGTTTCGAGAACACAAGCAAATTTTCGAGAATTTTGACAAAAGTGAGGTTTTTGACGACCAAACTTCAAACGGCCATAACTTTTGAACCGTAACTCCGTTTTCGACGAATCAGCTGTCAAAACGACCGTCATTCAGGGGAGATCGACACGCCAAATGGATTTATCGATTTAGGCGAAGTTTCGAGGCCTAAAAACGCTTCGAGAAGAAGTTATTGAGGTTTTAAGGTTTTAAGTCAAAATTTTCACCATAAATACTTGCATCAACTCACTCTAAACTCTACTCCTGTTTCGTTGGAACGATCCAAGAATCAACTTTATCCATCTACACTTCATCAGTGGCAACTCAGCAAGACATTCATGCAGCTGGTGCAGAAAACCGACCTCCAATGATTGAAAAAGGTGGATATCTCCCATGGACAAGCCGTATGCTTCGTTACATCAAAACAAAGGATACCGGGCACCTAATGATAAAATCCATAGAAAACGGTCCATTTCAGCCAAGACAAGTTCAAATTCAAGGTAATCCAAATACAACACCTCCTACTGAACCATCAGTGCGTATACAAACAGAAGCAGATTACACTGATGAAGACAAGGCGCAGATCAAAGCTGATGATATGACAATGCATTTAATCCAACTTGGATTACCACGGGAGATCTTTGCTGCGGTCGACAGCTGTGAAAGTGCTCATGCTATGTGGGAACGTGTTAGAAGAATATGTCATGGAACAGAAATTGGACAACAAGATGTTGAGAACAAACTTCTTACTGAATGAGAGAACTTTACATCCACTAAAGGTGAACAGATTGAATCTTACTACACAAGGTTTTGCACTTTGATGAATGAGTTAATTAGAAACAAGTTGACACCACGAGCAATTGCAACAAACATCAAATTCCTCAATAACCTTCCAGAGGAATGGGGTCGTTATGTTACAATTGTTAATCAGACAAAGGACTTACATCAAGTGAATTATGGTCAACTCTATGACTTTCTGAAGCAAAACCAAGCTGAGGCTAATGAAGTTAGGAAAGAAAGATTGGCAAAGAATCATGATCCTCTCACACTAATTGCTAATACACCAACACCATTACAAGTGAACACTCAACAACCATCATCACCTATTCACAATTACATGCAACCATCATGCATTCAACAACCAACACCGGTCTACCAACAACAATTCTACCCACAACAACAACAAGTTATTCCACAACAGACATACCCACAATTCCAAGAACCAGAATTCACTGACAATGATGAAGCTGCTGCAGCATTGACTCAAGCGTTTGCTTTTCTGTCAAAGGCATTCCAAGGACGCTATTCTACACCAACAAACAACAACCAAAGGATTTCATCGAATACTCGCAACAGGCAGATCGCTCAACCGAGTTTCAATATGGGCAACGGAGGCCAAATGGTTGAAGTTTATGGGAATCAGCAAGGATATGCTACTGGATTTAACATGGGTAATCAGAATATGCAGAATCAGAATGCAGGTCAGTATGCAGGGAATCAGTTGGGTCAGTTTGTTGGAAATCAAAGGGGTCAGAATGTTGGTAATCAGGCAATGGGTAATCAGAATAGAAATGTTGCAGCTCCAGTAGTTGGGAATTTGGGAAATGTGAATCAGGGTAATCCGGTAAAGTGTTTCAACTGTCAGGGTGTAGGTCATATGGCAAGGAACTGTCCTACTAAGCCAAACAAGAAAGATCTAGCGTACTTGCAAAAAGCAGTGATGTTGGCACAAAAGGCAGAGGCAGGATTTCAGTTGAACGCAGAGGAGAATGACTTTATGACTCTTATGGATGACATGGAAGATAGAGAGGATATCGATGCGAACTGCATATTCATGGCGAATCTTCAGGAAGCTAAGTATGACACGGATTCTGACACACTTCCTGTTGATGACACCAATGCACCATCTGAGGTATCAAACGTCAACACATGTCACAATAATGATATATTTGATATGTATCCTCATGAGGAACAACATTCTGAGAAGCTAGCACCTACTTATGATACATACCTGGACACGCCAAGTAGTAGCAATACTCCTTCAGCAACTCCAGATGTGAATCATAATAGAGGCTTCGTTTCACAGCATGTTGAGAATGATGAGGAAACACGTGCTTTATTTGAATCATTATTGAATAATTGTCGTATTGAAATTGAGAATGTGAAAAAGGTCAATCGCAATGTTAAGGCCACGAATGTTAAATTGACCGCTGAGCTTGAGAGTTACAAAGAAAACGTTAAAGCTTTTGAATTTCATAACAAAAGATTGTCTGAATTAGAAACTGGTTATCAAAATTCCGTTTCAGAGAAACAACAATTGCAACTCAAGTTTGATACACTTGATGTTAATTCTTTCAAAAAGATAAAATCTTTAAACGCGGAAATTTCTGATTTACAAAACCAACTTTCTAAACAAAAAACAGCTTATACCAATCTTGAAAAAGAAAGGGATGAGTTGAAAAAGGATTTTGCAAAGAAAGAAGACAAACTTTTGGAAGAAATCGTAGAGTCAGAACACATGATTGCTCATTTAGAAGAATTAGTGGTTAAGTCGGGGCAGTCGAGTCAAACAATGAAAATGATTTCAAATCAAACTAATCCGATTTACCATACGAAACCTAAAATGGCTCTCGGTAACAACACCCCTTGTAATCTCAAGAAAGCTCAGCAAGAACAGAATGTTTTGTACAATGGTAATGTGATTTATACCAAACATGATCCTCCCGTCGTTCGGGATTATGTGCTAACGATTGAACATGTCGAAGAGAGCATAAATAAAATGAAACAAAAGGATTTGAAACCCATTGATTACAACAAATTGAACAAACTTTCGGGAATCACTTTTGTTCCACAAACAGAACCATCTGCGTTTTCCATAAAACGACCATTTGCGAAATTCTTGTCTAAAAAGAAAGTTGTTTCCAAATCTCTTTCAAAACTGGAACAAATGTCCTCTAACAATACTTTTAATACAAGTGAGGCTAGAGAAATTTTGGATGACGTTAAAAAGAGAATTCAAGAACTTCAAAATATTGTTGCCTCTAAAACTAGCATCAATATTAACAACTGGCAATCTAGTTTTCATATCGAACAGAAAAAGGTGTTTCAAAACGAAATTACTATCCCACTTAATAACATCAGTGCAAGGGTAATCCATTTTGAACAAGCTTTCTTAAAAGAAACGGCCGACTTTGTCAAGGACCACAAATCCCTGGTAAACGAAGCTAATGATGCTCATGAAAACATGAATGTTTTGGAAAACCTTAATGATTCTCTCTTCGAAGCTGTTATGACCACTGACATTATGTCCATCATTTTACAAACATATTCTGTTCAAGACGATGAACGACTCAGAGCTGAGACCTCCGAAATTGTTTCAAAATATGAAAATGCTCTTATAAAGCTTGAAAAAAAAAATGTCTCATATTTTAAACAACTTGATCGAAAAAAGGAAGAATGGAAGTATGACAAATTGTCGTATGAGCGTGACTTAAAGAAAATGAAAGAGCAAAATGATCTTTTGAGAGCTCAGCTTGTAAGTATAAAAGGGAAGGGTGTGGATACTAAGTTTGCAAAACCATCGACTTCGGAGAAAGCAAATGTTTCAAAAACGGTTGAAAAACCAAAAATGTCAATTTCACGGTTTGCTCCTAAAGTCGATGAGAACAAGGATTTGTCAAAACCAGTCACTCCACAACCCTTGCTCAAGAAAAAGGAAATGGAAAAGATTGTTGAAAAACGTAAATTGATTGTTGAAAGAAACACAAATGTGAGTGCACCTAGCTCTTCTAGGAATAGTACAACTAATGTGACTACAAAATATGTTAAGGAATCTGTTGGTTCTAATGACATGGTCCACAATCACCTTCTAGAAGAAGCTAGAAAAAAGGCACAACGTCGTAAAAATGGAATTTTAGGCGCAAAACCTAGTGTGATGAATTCTACAAGATTCCAAAGCACTGCTAGTAGTAGTAAACCATTACCTAGGAACTATCTTCAAACTACTAGGGATTGGCTTGCATCTAAGAGTAGTGGCACAAAAGAGAATGCTAGGAACGTAGAATGCAACACAAAGAATTCCAAAGTCTCATCCAACAACAAACAATTTCCAAACGACTGTAGTGACAAAATTAAAATTGCTGTGTTAAACAAGAATGTTGAATTTGTCTGTCCTACATGTCAAAAATGTGTTTTTTCAGCTAATCACAATGCATGTATTGCACAATTTCTCAAGAAAAGCAAGTCAAGTGTCAGGACACAATCCACTAAGACACCTAATCAAAACAAACCCGTAGACAACAAGAAAATGGTTAAGAAACCTAATAGGTGGATATCTAAAGGATGTAGTTTTTCCAAGACTGAGACTTCCGCTGCATCTGATAAGAAGACTACGTCTAGATCTTACCTTAGGTGGATTCCCACGGGAAAAGTTTTTCATACAGTTGGTCTTAGATGGATTTCCACAGGAAAGATTTTTGATAGTTGCACCAAGACAAATAATAGTGATAATCTTCAGGATAAGGAAGTAGAAAGCATTACAACCGTTGATATTCAACACCCGTTGAGTGATGATTCATGTACTTCTAACACTGTTATTTGTGAAACCTCTTCGTCTTTGGTTGCAGGTGCTTCAACTATCCCAGAACCCAGTTCTTCAGAGGGTTCAAATTCTGTAAATTCTATAAAATCATTCTTTCAATCTTCTATTTTTGATTTTCCTTTTCTTTTATAAAAACAAAAACAAAATACAAAAATATAAAATTTTCAAAAAATTCAAAAACAATATAAAATCAAAAAATCCAAAAATATTCTTCTTACGACATGTCTCTCGTATAAATCGATATTCTGTACGTTTCTAGAAATGTCATTCAACAATGATACGGATATGTACAGATGCTTGAGCGAGAGTTCTCTAAAATGTTTTTTCTAAAACATGTCGTTCCTCAAAAAATTTCTTCACAATGGCTTTCGTATACTTCAGTACGAAACCCGAACTTAATTGATGGCTTCTGGACACATCAGTTCAGGACCCGTGCTTCAAAGAAAGGAAAGTGCTTAATCAAAACAATGATTTCAAATATTTTTCGAGCACTTATCCTAAAACGAGAACCAAACACTTATCTGGCTTGAGTTTTCTTTAGAAAAACTTTCAAAATATTTAAGCTCAAGACCATGATTGCTGATCTAATGATAAATTAGATTTTCAAACTTCTTTTACATTCTGAGCACCACTTTTTCAAGATCTTTCAAAAAGATTTTCAAAATCAATCAAAATCGGTGCTCATCATCAAGATGACTTGTGTACACCTTACAGTGCACAACTCAAGTTTTCAAAGAAAGGAAAGTGCTATGCAAAATGATTTTCATCAACAAAGTGCACTTATCCTAAAAATGGACACTGTTGTACGCCTTAGTGCGACATTCCTATTCAAACAAAGAGAAGTCTTTGTTTTTCAAAAAACCTTGATGCAAAATTCAACAAATCTGACACTTCTTTATGTTTCAGAATTTTGCTTCAAGCAGACTCCTTCCCTCTAAAACTTTAAAAAGTTTAACATTTATCGAAAACATATGCGAGTTTTGAGGGGGAGTATTTCATAAAAACAAAAATGTTCCGATTTCATGCAAAATCAAATCTGTATTTCTCTCCAAAAGCTTTTTCTTAATCAGTTGATATCAAAAATATCACGATATGCTATTTTTGAGGGGGAGAAGACATGATTAAAATGTGATCAAAGATGGTTTAAGATTGTGGCTGAATCTCAAAAGAGCTCGACTCAGTAAGTACCAATGAATTGACGAAGCTTAAAATGTCAGTAATCGAAAAGCCTTGTCCTGGACGGGTAATAATTTCAAGCTAGTCTAACTAGTGATGTAAGCGTGTCTCGAATAGGACTTGTCTGAGTAGAATGTACCATATCGAGAGACTTTCTTTGGACTTGACCAGGACGGGTAATAATTTCAAGCTAGTCTAACTAGTGATGTAAGCGTGTCTCGAATCGGTCATGTTCGCTGAAAGTGGATCAATTCAAAAAGTGCAAACTCCTCACGCATGTGCAAATTTCTTAAATAATTCATGAGCACATGTGAAGGGGGAGTCCTTCATAAGAAACAAAAACTCTCAAAGTGTCAACAAAAATGTGTTTATATTCATAAACACTTTGAGAGATTTTCAATCAAAGGTTTCATGGCAATTATAGGATTCATGGAGTTATAAGGTGACTAAGGTTAGGGAAAACCATCCTATGATCCGCCAGAGCCGGAGGGATCTACCCAAGGACAATTCCAATATATTAGAATTAGAAGTCCTTAGGTATGATTGAAAAAAGGAGAAAATGAGAAAGGAGAAAGAAGGGGTTGAAGAATTAAAAAGAAAAGTTATGAAAAAGGGTGAAAAGAAATAGCCCTCCAAATGTTCAACCTTAGGGCAGACACCGGGTACAATTCGTATGCTACTGGTTGTTACTAAGATGACACCGGTATTGAAGACAAAGACGTCATGGACCCAGTGACGCACTGCACTAAACCTTCTTAACCACTCAAGTTCTCTTAAAAGAGCTTGTTTCATTCTCACGGGGAACCGGTGTAATCTATCGACCTGTTTCTTAGAGATGGTTGATATTGAAGCAGGAGACCTCTCCCTAATCTCCGCATAGGAAACCAAATGTGCACTTATCGAGTCTAGAGCCCCGAGATTCATCAAAAGATCTCATAGGAACACATGATATTTCTACACTGGTTGTTCATCATTAAGGACGCTAGATGTAAACTTAAGAGTCCTACGCAGATCTTAGCAATCTGCCAGAACATTTATGAGAGAATTCACATTTGTGATTCTCAATGATTGAATGGAAATTCCTGCCAGGGTCAACATCAAACATCCCTGACAGCAGGTCACTTCGGTAATTCTTTATGGGTTACGCTTAGTGTTCACGGTGGTTTCAAACGGTCTACAGTCGTGGAGTGATCCCCAGCGACTCACCCAGTCATTGAGCTACTAAGTAGGTCTTGTAAGCTCTCTTGAGAGTATCTGACATGGGAACGGCCATGGTAAGGGTTAGAAGGAGTCTTCACACTATGCTGTTGACGATCTCTAATTCTTATCTGTAAGTACCAGATGTTTTATTGCTAACTGGTTATATGCAGGGACACTTCATCTCCATGGCAACAGATTCCACGTGCTCATACATACATCTGGAAGTTAAAGAAAGCTCCCTCAAAGCTTGAGCTTAAAGTTGGAGTTCCCATTATTTTGTTGCGTAATCTTAATATGCAACGTGGTATGTGTAATGGGACGCGGTTGATTGTAACTAAGATTGAGCGTGTGCTTATTGAAGCAAAAATTATAACTGGTAGTCATGTACGTGATAAAGTACTAATACACAGGATTGATATGACTCCAACTGATTCGTCATGGCCTTTTCAGTTTAGACGTCGTCAGTTTCCTTTCAAAGTTTGTTTTGCTATGACTATTAACAAAAGTCAAGGTCAAACATTCAATAGTGTATGTGCTTTTCTTTCCAAACCAGTCTTTACTCATGGTCAACTATATGTGGCTGCTTCCCGAGTTACATCTCGATCTGGTCTCCGTTTTTATATTGACAATGAAGGTCTTTGTGATAATAACCTTACCAAAAATGTGGTTTATAAAGAAGTGTTCTATGGTTTGCGTAGAGGTAATTATTATATTATTTGAAATATGAGTTTTGTTTGAAATTTGATAGTTAACGTAGAAATTGGTTATTATATATTTGTTAGTCATTTGCATTTATAAGTGTTTATACGTATTTATTATTTAATGTTTGTTAATAATTCTGACAAATTTTATTTTTCAGGTGTTCGTGGTTCATAATGACTGGATTTTATCACCATATCTCAGATCTGAAGGCATCATTTGCTGACATGTGGAGGATCAACGTTATGGTTACTCGGATATTTAGACCATTTAACCCTAAAACAAACCAGTTACTTTCTCTAGACTATGTGTTTGTCGATGAGCGTGTAAGTATATTTCCTTATATTACTTTAGTTAGTTTTTATTAGCTTTACATTAACATAATGTTCTTTATTCCATTTTAAATTCAGCAAGGTTTGATTCATGCGAAGATCCCTGTAAGTGTAATTCCAAAATTTGAAAAGCTTCTTCAGGAGGGATGTGTGTATCAGATTACCAAGTTCAGAGTTATTTCGTATGGCAAAACGTTGTTTAGGCCTCTTGAACGTGAAGTGTTTGTGCTGTTCTCTTCATACACAAGAGTTTTGGCTTCTTATATTCCATTGAGTTCTTTTCCTCGGTATTTGTTTGAGTTTGTTGATTTCCACAACCTTAAGGATCGCTATAACAGTGGCAAGTACCTTACAGGCAAGTTTGTGACAAAGTTTGTAAAAAACGTGTAAAAAATCCTTGACAAACGTAAGTAATTTTACCATTATTTATTTTGATGTTACGCTTCGTTTAAAAAATTATATTTATTATATTATATATTTTGATCTGTATAAATATTTATTTTTCAATGATAATGACCACTTTAATACTATGTAGATGTCATTGGTATACTTACTGAATGGGGTCCTTTAATGCAAAAGACTGGTCATACTGCAAATGTTAACTCGACTGTTCGCAACGTTGTTACTCGTGATATTAGGTATTTCATATTGGAAGTTCAGTTATTTATTGTTCATTTTGTATGCATGTCTATTAAATGTTTATATGTATATATAATACAGAAATAACCGAGTGCATGTGACTATATGGGGAGAATTGGCTGGAAAGTTTGATAATGATACCATCAGATCAAAGGGTGATCACAATATTGTTGTGGTATTCACTGTTGCAGAGCAAAGGAATATAAGTGTACTATATCTAACAGTCAATAATATTTTTATTTTTTTATTAGTAATATGATTGTCTTTTTTTTTTTTTTTTTTTTTTTTTTTTTTTTTCAATTGTTTACGTTTGTCTGTTATTCTTTGGGTATTGTTGTAGTTAATCATCTTCTCACTACGACGAGCTCAATTCACTTTCTGCTGGATTTAGAACTGAGTGACAATGATCCCTACAGAACAAGGTAATGTTATTATATGGTATATGTATAATATTGGTCCATTTGAATATATATATATATATATATATATATATATATATATATATATATATATATATATATATATATATATATATATATATATATATATATATTTTATTTATTTATTTCAATTTTCTTAATAGCCATGTGGTTCCTGTGGTCTTCACTATAATGAATGAAAATCCACCAGTAGTGACTCCTATTTCTGAGTTGTTTCAGAAGTTGATGGCTGGTGTTAGAGAGGTGATTTTCTCTTATAATATTACGTTTGAACAACTATTATTTGTGATTTTTATTTAAGATTTTTTATTTATGATTTTTTAACAGATACTTTTTTTATTCTTTTTTCTTTTTTCAGGGTTCGAGTTTTATTATAGATGTAAATGTTGTTGGCGTTGATTTAGTGAATGACTTTAAGTTTGTTCAGTGCACTGGATGTTTTGGAAAGTCTATTTGGAATGGAGATCATTTTGTTTGTGACAAAGTTTGTAAAAAACGTGTAAAAAATCCTTGACAAACGTAAGTAATTTTACCATTATTTATTTTGATGTTACGCTTCGTTTAAAAAATTATAATAATGTTTAAACTTTAGGTACAAGTTGGTCTTAAAAGTTGGTAACGACAATGATGTCATGGATCGTGTTTTTTTCAACACGTATGCCAATAAGTTGTTGCGTTTGAGTGTAGACGAGTTGGTGCATGAGCAAATGACAAATGTAAATTTATTTTTTTCATACACCTTTTATTTTAGTTTATTTTATTGTTATAGGGTGCTGGTAATCCTTTATGGATTGAGGAATACTTTGCTATGAATTTATTTGGTGAACGTGTTGTCATTGAGATAAAAGTTGACAGGTACAATCTACCTCCGGATTGTAGTCATAGATTTACTGTTGTGAAGTATTTTGGTGATCATCCTGATTGGCTTCTTAAAAGTGATATAATTCCTGTGACGCCAATACCAAATGTTGCTGGTGGGAATGGTCACCAAGTTTCTCATTTGGATATAGTACCTGTTCCAGCATCAACAAATGTATCTGCTTTCCAAGGTCATCAGATGGAATGTGATCTAATACCTGTTGGGGCAGTATGTACTGGTGTTGATGTAGTTGGTCGTCATATGCAATATCATGCCACACCCGTTACATCAATAGCTAAGGTTTCTGATTTCGGTTGTCAACCTTTTCAAGATAATATACTTCCTCATCCGATATTGCCTAATGTTGCTGATTCTGTTGTTCAACATATGCAACGTGATTTCATAAATCTTTCGCCATTACCCGAAATAGTTCCACCTATAACAAATATTTCTGATGTCTGTTGTCAACCTATTAATGATAATATACTTCCTATTCCGATCGTTCCCGATGACACTGATTCACTTGGTCGTCCAATGGAACGGAATGTCATGCCTGTTTCACAAATAGGAAAAGTTGTTGATCAAAATATTGCTCCTGATATCAATCATGTTGCATCACAATCAAATTCTACGCATGTTGTTAGTGAACATTTTGAACGTGATTGCACACCGTTGAAGCCCACAACAATTGTTGCTGATGTGATTGGTCAACACAATCTTCAAAATGGTATGCTTATATGTAATTAAAGATAATCTTTTATGAATGATTCTGTTAAATATATTATTTTATTTGATAATTCAGGTGAGGATGTTCTGACTGATAAAGTTGAAACTGATCGTATACCTTTCAAGGATTATGTCAATAATTCAGCCGGAAGTTTAACTGATCTTTCTCAACGAATGGATGATAAAGTTGCCGGTGTTGTTGAGAATTCAAGTTTAAATAATGATATTGGTGTTGGTGAAAGTAAAAATGATAATGTAGATGGTTTTGTTGATAATTCCATCTATGAAGCTGAAAACATTGATATAGTTCCTCAAGTTACAGTTGATGTTGGACCGAATGATATAGTGAATGAAGTTGCATCTGAAGTTGTTTCTGATGGTACAGTATCTGAGGTTGCAGATATAGAGGAAAATAATGATGTCCATGATGTAGGAACTGAATCTGAAGAAGGTGTTCCTCAAGTTAAAGGTGAATTTGAATCGATTGATATAATGAATGAAGTTGTTTCTGATGGTTCAGTATCTGATGCTGCATTATTAGATGAAAAGATGGATGTCGATGCTGAAGCAAGTGAACCTGAAGAAGGTGTTTCAACTCATTCAGATTCAGTTGATGCTGATGAAGTTGTCTGAAGACAAACTTTTTTAATTTATAATATATTATCTTTTGCTGTCTTTTTTATTATCTACTTCTGTCGTTATTATGCCACTTTTGATCATTTGCTTAAATTGGTTATTAACTTATTGTTTTTCTAAGGATCTTTATGTTATGAACATATGAATTGTATTATGTTTATTATTATATTATATGTTTGAACAGTTGCATGAATTGGTCTTTAAATTTTGAATTATGTATATACCAGTTAATTAGCAGTTACTTTTTGTAGGTTTGTAAAATAAACTACCCATGTTTAGCACTAAGCTTTATATTATTCAATAAAAATGATCGGTTATGTGTAAGGGTTTATATGCATGTGACTTATTTTCTTTCTTTAGTTATATGTTTCTTTTCTTCTATTCTTATACATTTTGCATATTTTATAATGTGTTAACTTTTGTAAGAATGCCTAAGAGAGTTATTGGTAATATGAGAAATCGAAGGGTTATGGCACCAAAGTTAGTATATATATATATATATATATATATATATATATATATATATATATATATATATATATATATATATATATCCAAATTATTATTTGATTAATTGATCATTATTGTCATTTTGGTTTATATAATTGTTTGTGTGTTGTATCTATTCAGTGTTAACTGTGACATGCAATCTTCTATTGAGATATGTGTTCATTATGGCGGTATAATGGTTAAACGTCGTCAAGGTTATAATTATGTTGGAAGAGATTCTATTTTGGTTCGTGGAGTCAACACATATGAGTTTTTCTACAATCAGTTACTTGAATGGGTTTTTCATAATCTGAATTGTTGTGAAGTTGGAGCTGTTTTGTATAGGCTTCCAGGTCGATCAAGTAGTGATTCTTGTGGCATTTCCATCATTGAAGAAGACAGCGATTTGGAATGGTTATATAGACATTCTGTTATTGGTGATGTAGTTGACCTATATATATTGCCTTTGTAATTCCCGTGTATTTTCAGAATTGTATGTTATGCATTTCCATAATTTTATGTTATGTATTTATAATACCAACTTGGTTATGTATTTCTAATTCTTAATAGGCAAGCTTTTTTAAGCATGCTGATGTTTTATTTTATATATTTGTTGTTCTTTGTTCAGTTTAAATTTATTTCTTTCCTAATGGTTTAGTTTGCTGTATGTGTTGTTGTTCATTTTATTTTTTTCATTCTTATGGCATTTATTTTAAATAACTTACACATCAAATAAATATTAGTTACAATATACTTTACATCGATTGTTTTAAAGTTTTGTTAACTTTTTTTCACGTTTATGAAATATCATTATTTCATAGGTTGTTTTTTTTTTTTTTTTTTTTTTTTTTTTTTTTTTTTTTTTTAAGTGATAATGTTTTGTTTTTTGTCTTATAAATTGTTTTTCAGAATATCCTTTAGTGTATAGTTAATTGCTCAAACCTAAATTATATTTAAATTCAAATTTGTGCGGGAACGGTTACAATTTTCATCTATATAATTCAGTTAGTATGTCATTTAAAAATCGCATTTGTATAAACTTTAATTTTTTATATCGTTTCATCACTCTTTTCACATAATGAATGTTTCAAATTTTGGATCTCATATACACTTTCGAAATACACTATTTGTTGATGATTGTTCTAAGGTTTCTCAAATGGATACTAAATCATCAAAGGTGTATGATGAAACTTTAAGTGATGCTTACATGCAAGATGTCTCGCGTTCAGTTGAAGAAAATGTTTGTTCTTATTTTATATTTATAGTTTGTTCGGATTTTTCATTCGTAACAACATTTATTCAGTTTGTGTTTATAATTTCAGGACGAATATTTTATGCCATTGTTTCCAATGCCTACTGCTGAAGAAGTGATTAGTGCATTTTATAAGAAGGTTTGTATCTAATTTATGGTTATTCTATTTCAGAATATGTTATTATGCAAGCCGAATCTGAAGCTATTGATAAAGCTGTAGCTATAGTTGCAACTGAACATAATATCAGTATATGTGCTCCTAATTATTTGATAACTTTTCATCAGGAACCTAAATTGGATTTTAAGGTACAACCTATTAGTTAAACACTACTAATATCAGTATGTATTTTATGAGTTATATTTCTATATTATTAACCTTATTACTTGCAGAACCCTGGGGGATGTATGGATATGCATACTTTTGATAAGGAGGTATATTTATCCAAGTAGATTATTTTTTAACGTAAACCATTCAAATCTTAAATAAATTTTGCCACTTTATACAGGTTAATATATTTATCAAAAATGAGAAACGAAAGCTTATGAACTTTAAATTGAAGGAGGATGGTTCGTTATTTGGTTCTGAAGCCGAATCTGCTCAGGTTTTTAAAGCTGATATACCACCAGTTTCTGTTGATGTGAACTGCATGAATATAGTTGAAGATCTGAAATCACAAGCTGATATAACACCAGTTTCTGAAGCCAACTCTAATAATGTTAATGATGCTGATCAAGTATATGAAATACAGAACATAAAAACAGTCAATATAAGAGGTGTTCTTGATTCATATGGAATTTCAATTTATTCGAGTGAAGTTAGATCTGAAGAAGCAAGTGATGCTTATGATGTGTACCCATCAATGAATAAACGTCCTAAATGTAATCGATATTGATGATATGCCTTCAGCATGGTTATAATTTTGGACATTAAAGTAGTATAGTATTGTTCATTGTATTTATCTTTTTAATGATGTCTTCCTATTGTTTATTAATTTCATATTAGTAACTTTACTGTTCTATGCTGTCAGATTAGTATTTTAGAATATGATAATACTTTATGTTGTTGATAAAAAATTTGAAATAATTTAAATAGATGTTTTTCAAACAAGGCGTTTGTTGTCCAAAAGATATGAGAACCTATATTTATAAATTTGTGTACCATCATGTTTAAGTGCATATGAAATCAATAACAACGTAAATTTTCGTATCAATTATTTTTCGTTATTTTCATTATTTGTTTATGCGTCGACCAATAAGAATTTTGCATGCTCGTATCAATTATATATCATTATTGTATTATGTTTTACTATTGGGCTGTGTTATACTTATATATATGTTTTTGGTCCAATTTAAAATACCATTATTTGTAGAAACGGTTTATTGCTATTTTTTAGGAATATACATGTTTTTTTTAACTGCTTTTCCTACTCTTTTTGTATTTATGTACTTTGCAAACAGAGATTCATAAATTAAAAGAGTACTTATTACATAGATCACCTCCAGTCTCAAATAAAAGCAATGAAAATCTTTTTAAATGAGTTAACACCTGAAAAATCATCATTTAGCTTGAAGATCAAAATACTAAGGAGGTGGTATTATAAGAAGCCAGATATATCCCATAGTAACAGATATTTCCAAATGATCGTCCAAGATGAGAAGATATATGTTGTGTAATTGTTTTTCGTAATATTTTTTGTTTACACCTTTTTTGTAGTCACAATATTATAATTTTTTGAAATTAGTTAATTGTGACAAATTTGTTATTTAACAGGGCGACAAGATTCATGTGATTATAAGCAATGGTCGCTTAAAATCAATTAACAAGTATTTCCAAAAAGGAATGATTGCTGTTATTAGTAATTTCAATGTTGTTCCAAATGACCATCATCTGAAATTCACCAATCATGCATACTACGTCAAGTTTCATGCAGAAACAAAGGCACGTAGTTCAAAAAGATTTAACCTAGACAGTAATAGTACCGGTTTTGGATTGACCAACATTTCTGATATTTTATGCATGAGGTTGGATAGAGATTTGCCTGTTGGTTAGTTTTATACCATTAACAACAATTTATTTTTGTACAACCTTATTCAATTAGTACCGTTCTAAAATAATTGGCGTTTGAAATGTGATTTAGATATAAAGGTGGCAGTTATTAACTGGGAGGATGATATATCTGAAGATGTGACTTCCAATGGAACCAAACTGAAATCAATTGGTATCTTACTCAAGGATCAAACGTATGTTTTTCAACTGTATTTATTTGTGTTGTATAAATAATTGTTTCTTTGTTATGTTAGTAGTTTATAATGCACTTTATAAATGAATAGTATCGTTTTAATGTTTTAATTTTCAGAGGGATTGTTGCGTGTATGGTAACTTCATACATGGCCGAAAAGTTGCATGAGTTTATCACGTCAATGGAAGTTAAGGAAACTTTTTATGTCAATATTGAGAATGCTAGAGTTTATGATGACGGTGAAGGTAGTTAACAAGTTATTTATTTTTAACAACAAAATTAAAAAAACTAATAATGATAATAAACTATTATTTTTTTATTATATTTGTCAATGATTTTTTATTAAATATTATTATTTTTCTTTCGTTTTCCATAAATATATGTCAGGTCCTCCTATAATATTTATTAGGAGCAGCATTGGAAGCAAGATTCATGTAGTTGGTGTAGCAAATGAAGATGATGACGCAAGTTGTGCTGAAGACTAATAAAAGCTTTTATGCATTATGTATTTATAAGTTTAGTAGTTTATTTTGTAATTTTTCTTCATAACTTTTTTATGATGTTTTTTTATATTTTAATATATCTTTAATGTATTTTAATATGTAATTTTAAATATATTTTGGTATTAATTAAGTTATAACATATGATGACTTAGGTATGTTTTATTCGATATTGCATTAAACTGAAAGTGTTAACTCTATAACCTTAATACAATAATTTGTCATTATTTTATGTCGTTATATTTCTTACCAATTTATTTATGCATGTATTATGATATGCAACATTATATATGATCACAAATATGCCGTTATTTGCATTGTCATGCTTCTAAATATGTTTTAAACATCATAGATGTAATGTTTTATTTTAATGTTAATATTAGCAACTTCATCAATATTGTCATCTTATAAGACTTGGCCATAAAATTATAAGTATCAAAATTATAAAAGATATTTACGATCAGTAAGCATTAGTGTATTTCATAACAACAAATTTTATAATTTTTTAGCCTGATCAACAACATGGATGTCGTGAGGAACACACATCCTTGCCAAAATGAGGCATTTGAATTTACATTAATATATATAAGATATACTTTAATATGTATAGTAATACGGAGTAGTTAATATATGTTAATTAGAAGTATTTTATTGTCCTTTATTTTGTATTATGTAGTTAGTATATAAAATATACACACTATTTTTTATAGCTATTATAAAAACTGACATTAACTGTGGCAGTTACGATTATGTATGTTTCTTTCCTTTAAGTAGTTGAGGTTTTATCCTTTGCAGTTAATTTAAAAAAAAGAGTTACACACACTCTAATTTTGAACATGGAAAATATGAAGGAAGAATCTGTAGGCTCAACTATTCCAAATTTGAAAGATCAAATTTTGAATTCAATTCATAGTGAAGTTGATAATTTGTTCCATATTTCGGTTTGTCTTTCCAAATTCATGGGCCAAATCAATGCTAAAATTCAGTCTAGAGAAAGTCTGATTTCTGAATTACGTAAGTATCCATTTTATAATGTTTGTGATAAGGGTATAATTTACCTAACGCTAATTCGTGTTCAAGACTTGAGCACGTATCGCAGTATATCGAGATTGTTGCAAGATGTTAATCGTAGTTTGAAAAGAACCTATGCATTTGAAGAGATTCTTAAGCGTTTATGATTAAATTTCTTTTGAGTTGCATAATAGAAGTTAATAGGTATTGTTGAATTATGAATCTCATATGATCTTTTAATTGTTATATTCCGTATGTGTTTTTCTATCAATCATGTATTTTATATTTGTGTTTGATCAAATTTATTTTTAGAATTGTTATCATTTGTGGTATTGTGTTTGTTAATTGCTATTTGGGTTCAATTAAATCGTTCTGCATGTGTTCATTCAGCGTTCATTTGGTCAGCAATGCACTGGACTGAACAAAGGCACTCAACTGAACTAAAGCACGAAACTGAACCTGTGCAGTTGACCACCCTGTACAGGCCCAAATCTGAGCCTGATACATAGCACATCATCCTATTTGTTATTGTCAGAATTTGCTACATAAAATACTTCAACTAAACGTTCACATAAGTTCCATGGCTTATCATAGCATGCCAAATTACAATAAGTTTGTATCATGCTGATACACATGATCCCAAAACAGTTATCAAAAGTTGAAATTTAAAGTGTCTAATGTTGAAAAGTACCAGGTTATGAAACCATCACACCACTTTCATTTAACAAACATCGAAAATAGGAACCAAGATGGGGATATCGTTGTTGTCATGCTCCACTTCGGCTAAAGGATCTATGGTAGTTCCAACCAGTTTGAATCGAATCATCTTGTATAACCTGAACTGCCAATCTTCTGCCAGTATCCTCCAGTTGGTTCGCAGGTTCATGTGGTTTGTCCTTGTGGGATTCTCTTTGTGATTTTCCCGGTACAGGACAACACGCTTCTGATGCGTGGGAATCGCAACAGGCTTTACCTCTCGAGGGATCTCGAGAAGCTTACAACCCCCACCAGGCAGTGTACCTGATCGTTGTAGTATAGTATAGTGACAAGTACCGGGGGATTGATCGTTCAGCTTAGGAATAGTGTCGCTAGGGTTAGAAAGCCTAAATACTAGTTCTAAAGGTGAGGGATGATTATTTTTGTATTTTTATATTTTTATGAAAGCAAGTAAAATCTCGGGGTTTGAGGGATTTGGGCGGAATTAGTTGCTATTCAACTAACCCAATACTAAGATGCAATCAAAATAAAATAATAAAAATGAAATTAAGCTAATTAAACTAAATTTGTGAGCAGTAATTGGAGAAAATGTGTTTACTTAGATTTCACTACTCCCTAAATATCTTTTACACGTTAATTACTTGTTATAATTGCATGGATGACGGATCGTATTCCTTAATACCATTCATGGGGTGGCACACATAACTCTCCAATTCTATGAGTTCTTATCTCCTCCTACACCATGCCCAGCACAACTATAGGGATTGTAAAGAGTGGCTCATGCATTAAATACAACCAATAAAGACCTAGTGCGTCTCGGTTCATGTTTCTTAAGACGTTCAAGCATGTTACCATTTGGAGATCTGCCAGTTTTCTTAAGCCTAACATATAAATCATTCATCTAAGACAAGAATAAACAAGTAATCAACACATAATCAATATCTAGGTTTCATTAGATCTAAGCAAACACAAAAGAGATCTAGCCTAGCATGATAGAATTAAGACAAGAACAAGATATAGACAACCAACACATAGACATATTGATTGAATTAGAAGAACACTTATCTTGATTAATCATGCAAGGTATCAAGGGGTTGGAACCCTTGAAAAACCTGTAAAGTTACACCAAAATCGTACTTAGGGTTTCTCCCAAAACTTCTCTCTTTTTTGTGTGAAAATTAGAAAACTATATATAGAAAAACAGTTCTGACGGCGTCAAGACAAACAATGTGACGCCGTCACCTCGCCGCCAAAACTCTCCTCGGACTGCCTAGATCCACTTCTGACGCCGTCAAGACATATATACTTCCAGGCCGTCACGACTCTTTTACTCTTGACGCCCTTCCTACGTGACGCCGTCAAATCCGTTCTGGGTCGTCATGGAAATTCATGAGATTTGCTCTTGACGCCGTCAAGGTTTTGCTCTTGACGCCGTCACCTACTGTTCCCAACATGGAAAATTAAGACTTTGGCGTTTTTCTTCAGTATTATGCTCCAAAAACGTCCGAATTGCTTCCTTTTCCAGATTTCTCTCCCAAAGTACCTAAAATCACAAAAGGAACGATTTAGGGCAATATTTGATCAAATAAATTCGGATTCGGGCTTAAATGACCCCCTAAAAGTGGTTTATTTTTTGCCTCATCATATACCCTTACACTTGAGATTTGCTTGTCCTCAATCAAATGCGCTTTTATTCTACTCAAAATACAAGTTAGAGGTCATTTAACACTAATATAAAAGTAATTACAACAAATAATCGTTCTACTAAAGACCAATAGACAAGCACGGAGGTCATACACTAGCACCTCACAAATAGTGTTTAGATACTCACATCTCTCGGGTGTAATAAAGTGTAAATTACAATATAGAAACGGAAGATATCTCTCACTACCTGTCATAGCAAAATAGATTACCATAGGCTTGGGAAAGGATCAAACCTCCACCACATGGCGTAAGCACCTAGGATAAACTATCAAAGAGGTCTTTTAAAGGGTTGTAACGTTAGGTGTAGGGATATGAAATACACGGTTTTGTTGGATAAATGAAGTTTTACTGATGGCGAGTTAAGAATCTTAGTCAATTACATGTGCAATGTGGCGTTGCTAAGCCAAGACTAGACTCGACTTAAGCTAATAAATGAAAAATAACAAAAATATAAAATAAACATAGAATGAAACGGGATGGTAGTCCGTATGTTTTTTTTTTTTTTTTTTTTTTTCTTTTTCTATTTTTTTCTTTTTCTTGATTTTTTCGATTTTTTTTTTTTTTTTTTTTTTTTTTTTTTTTTTTTTTTTTTTTTTTTGCATACACTCTTACCCTACCATCCAAAATAATACATCATAGGGGATGAGAATTCCCCTTACACTTGAATCTTTAAATACTTTACATTTAAACTAATCTAATGACTCGAATTAAGAAAATCAAAACACTTGGAGCACTTTTAAGATTAACGTACATATGGGGGTAATAATATTATGTTCTTCCCCATTACTCCATAAAATAAGTACTTACCCATGAGTCCCAATCGTCCCAAAACAATATGTACAAGGATATGACTCGACTTAGCAACCATGTAATCAATTAGAAAGTTAACTTAGGGTTTAACAAATAACAATAATGCACTAAAAATGAGCGCATACATGGAAGGCTAAGGCGATTTGGGTGTACATTTAAGTGGGGTGTAACAAATTCTTCCTTTAAGTAAGATGCTTAAAGTTAGAAACGAAAAGATAGGCTCGGAGGGGTGTACTAGGGGTTTTGTGTACTAAAAATGAGTACAACGCTAAGGGTGATGAGTGCTCAAACACTCATCGTTTTTGATATATTTAAACTGCCAAAACGCACAAAAA
Organism: Artemisia argyi; assembly: GCA_030686995.1. Taxonomy (NCBI): domain Eukaryota; kingdom Viridiplantae; phylum Streptophyta; class Magnoliopsida; order Asterales; family Asteraceae; genus Artemisia; species Artemisia argyi. Next base: position 55,716,837 of record CM060691.1, read on the forward strand.
CAATAAAAAAGATATCAAAATACTTAAATTATCCCAGGGATTGTGTTTTATGTGTTTTAAAAGCAAAATGTGCAAAAACAAAGAAAAAATGTACAAAGTTTGCAGTATTGGCAGTTTCAGTCCCCCAAATTTCAAAAATTGTCAATTTTAGTCCCTAAGCATTTATTTTGAAAGAAAAAGTCAACCCAAGGTTTTGAAAGTCAATTTCACAAAATATTACATTTGGGTTGCAAGTTTTCCAAAATTACGTATTTAGTCCCTGAAAAATCCAAAAATGGCAAAAGTGGTCCCTGGGAAAGTTTTGGAATTTTGAAAATTGGAAATATGCCAAAATGGTTCTTGAAGTTATGATTATTGGCAACATTAGTCCTTGTGGGTACCTTGGATAAGTTACACTTCAGCCCCCTCAACTTTGAAGGATTTACAAAAATGGTCCTTGTGATAACTATTACCCAACCGGACCCTATTTTTATTTAATCCAAAAACCAAACCAAACCCAATCTTAACCTAAGCCTTGGTCTGATCCAGCAAACAACCCAAAAGCCCACCACTTAGCCCAAAATCTTAAAACCGTTTTAAAAAATCCCCCGGTCAAACTTGCGTTGACCCGTCTTCTCCCCCAACAGCCAGCGTGAAACCAGCGCATACATCCCCCCCCCTCCTCACCTTTTCACCAACCTTTCCCCCCACAATTAATATCCTCACCAAACTAACCCACCACCATAAATGCCCTCACCTACACCCACCAATATCACTCATTTTTACCCCGACATGGTTTTGGCGCCAAAATACAAATCAGAGGCTAGGATCAATCAAAACTTAATTGAACGGTGGGGATTTGGTCCTTGGTCAACAAGAAGACACATGGAACACTAAAAAGAGAGCTGGGATGCACATGGAAGCTAGGAGGTCTTGTTTTTATGTCGTAGTATAAGTAGTAAGGGCTAGAAGCCATTTGATGTATGTACAACTTTAATCTAGTCTTTTTATGTTTATTTTCATGTAATGTAATCTGTTTTTAATTAATAAAAGTACAGTTCTAAGCTTATCTCTTATTTTCAAATTCCAAGTTTCAAGAAATTTGCAAGTTATAGTTTAAGGTGTGTCAATGATCAATGGTTCTTTGTAAACTCTTATAAGCTCATACATAAAACTTGTAGAAGCTCAGTGAGTTTCTTTATCAATCAGAAACCAAGTTTTAGAAAATCATTAAGAAAATACAAGAAAAAGAAAAATAAATTATAAAAAGTACATTACATGGTGAAGAAGCATGGAGCACAGTACATTATGGATGGCTGTGGGTTAGTGGTTCATGGGAACCAATAGGAATGATCATTGGTGCATAGTTCACATTGCTTTGGCAGGATAGCTTTTGTAAGCTTCAATTTTTATCTTTACTCTTTTAAGTGTAGTAGTGGAACTTGTTGCTTATTACTGTTTAAATTGCTTATTTATCACTTATTAGATTAGTAGTAATTAGTAGTTTGTAATTTTATCTTATTTGAATCTAGTATAGTAACAATCTGTAAGATAAGGGGTGTTTGGTTCTAGGGTATTTGATCAGTTCTATCAGTGCATTAGTACGCATATGTGTTTCAACTAGTTTGGTGGGTGTATTAAGGCTCAGGGAACTTTTTACTTGGTCACAAACTCATTCAAAAGTCAAAACTCAAGAAATCACTCACCACAGTTAACTGTGGTGAGTTTTTAAAGCCATAACTTAGCAAATCTCTAGATAAGTTGTTAATTTACTCAAATTAGTTTCAATATACCCTAATTAAACAAGTTTGATCATAAAAATCAGCTGTATTAGTTCACAAAAGTCAAAACTTGAATTTCTCCAAAAGTCAAAAGTACTAAACTCAGATTTTCATCAAAATTGGGTGATTTTTCATGAATTTTGTACTAAGATTGAGCATTTGAAACTTGCTAGGGGTGTTTTCTACCAGTTGAACTTTTGATTTCCATCCTTGTTTGATTTTTGTAATTTTTTCTAGTAGACCAATTTGCCCCTTGAATTGGACTGCAGGGCAAGAACTTGCCCTGTATCAGCATACCAGTTCCATCAACCCAACTTTGGTGGCCTTTTGTGACTGACCCAGTGGGTCCCACAGCCCCTAATTTGCATCATTCAACCCCCCTCCTACCCAGGAACAAGGGTTGACCCTTTATTTGACTATAAGACCAGTGGACCCTACTTTGTTTGACCCCAAATCCTTGTCCCAAATCTGATTCAGAATCAAGTAAGCAAATTGCTTATTTGTGCTTTTTGGCTTATTGAAGCCACAAGTTTGGCTTATTCCTGCTTATTATAGTGTAACTAACTCAGAGAAACCAATAAATACCATTGTGGACCCCACTTCTTCATTTTGAGCTTAAAATCCTTCACAGTCAACAAAAGTCAACTGTGAGGTTAAAAAGCACTTCAAGTGCTTATTTCCAGGGGTGTAGTGAAAGTGTTTTTATTAAAAGTACTTATTTTTATCTTATAATTAGTTTAGAAAAAGAAAAAATCCAAAAAACCAACTTTAAAAATAGTGATAGCTTCTATTTAATAGGATTTATCAATTTAATTTTCTTTTTAATTTATTTCTAAGTAATATATCACTTTTATATTTTTAGAAATTATATTTTAGGTTAAAATAATTTTACAAATTTTCCCAGATTTTTATTTTGTCTTTTAGTGGTATTTCTAATTATTTTTAGTTTAATTTAGTTTTAATTAATATTAATCAATTAAATAGCATAATTAGTCTTTATATAGTATAACCTAGTTTTTATAATTTTTCTAGATTTTATTTTAGTTAAAACATTTTTATAAATTTTTCTAGAATTTTTACTGTTCATTTTCTATTTTTTATAATATAATTAGTTTAATTAGTAATTAATAAGTAATTAGAATAATAATTAATTAATTAGCTTAAAAATACATAAAATTAACTTTTTATAATTTTTTAGGATTCCTGTAATGGTTAATTAGATTTATAAAATTTTTCTTAATTTTCTAAGCCTTTTTAGTAGTTTTAATAATTCTAATCAATTTAATTAGTATTAAATAGATAATTAGTAATTAATTAATATTAAATAATTAAAAAGTGTAAAAATAATCTTTATTTTTCTTAAAATTTTCTTTAATTATTAGGATTGTAAAAATATCAAATTTACACTTTTACCCCTTCCAGTCCTCCAGTTGTACTTTTTGTATTGTTCGTCTGTATACGTTTTTTAATTAAAACGTACATTTTTAGGTTTTTAGCTCAAATCTTCGTAATCTAAATTCCTGTAATCCATCACATAGCTTTTCTAAGCTATACTTGTTAATAATTTCCAAATAATTTTGATCATAACCCATTTCTGTGAATAATCACCCGATCACGAATACGCTAAAGTTACAATTCACACTTCAACGGGACTTAACGACCTGGTGATACCTTATATTACCCGGAGCATTGATCTAGGCTATTTGACTTTGTTGACCATTATTTGGTCAATATAAGTTAGGTGGTTTAGCATCAATCAACTTTTGGCGCCGCTGCCGGGGAAGTGTGCGCGTTTCTTTAGCGTTATTTGAGATTAGTATTATCTCACCTCTTTCACTGTATAAATACCACCACTTGTGTATATTTTCATAATCGAAATACAAAAAAGTCATTAACACTTTTCCTAAAGTGTTAAAACACCAAAAAAATTAAAAACAACAAAACAAATCGTAACGTTTTCTGATTCGGTTTTCTTTTAAGGTGATTCTTAAAGAAAGACGATTTTGGTAAACGAGACGATACCAAAAATATTTTCCAAAAGTTTTTAAACCCATACACAAAACACAAAAACATTCGTCTTTTTCTTGTGAACAATAATTCTACATAAAAATAAACCGTCGAAAACTAAGACAGAACACCTTCCAACTGGAGGTGTGAACAAATAAGTTCCCAAATCAAAAAGATTAAAACTTGCCTTTGTATCCTCGTGAGTGGTGTACCTTTTCTAAAGAAGCCACTTACTTGTGATTATTGGTTTAAGTTCACTGTGGTTTTTGTCTCAACTATGTTTTGATTGATTTTTGTTCCTAGTGCATGCGCACTCGTTCTTCTAGGTCTACTAGCCCATTACGTGAGCTTGTACGAAAACCTAGAAGACCTCGTAGACGTTCAGCACCAACAGTCGGATCTGAGATCCGCACTGTTGCCACGCCCACTGTCACCATGGCGGAAGACCGGCCCATGTGTGAACTTCTCCAAGCACCCATCGAGGGTTACGGAGATGCCATTGTCGTTCCAGCCATCGTGGCTGATAGTTTTGAGCTCAAAACCGGGCTACTCAATCTTGTGACCTCAAGTCAATTCTACGGTTTTGAGAGGGAAGATCCTCATGCTCATATTCGATGGTTCAATAAAATCACATCGACCATCAAGTACAAAAATGTCCCGTGTGAAGCAATAAAACTTCTTCTCTTCCCATTCTCCTTGGAGGGACAAGCCCGGATTTGGCTTGAAAAACAACCTCCACGATCTATTGAGACTTGGGAAGATCTTGTCAAAAAGTTTGTGAATGAATTCTTCCCACCTTCTAAGACCACGAGTCTTAAAAACGAAATCACCAAGTTCACTCAAAAATACGATGAATCTTTTGGTGAAGCGTGGGATCGTTTCAAAGAATTAATTCGCAAGTGTCCACATCATGGTTTCTCTGAGTTGATGCAGCTCGATACTTTTTACAATGGCGTGAGCCAAGCTGATCAGGATTCTCTCAATGCCTCCGCGGGAGGAAATTTTTTGAGTAGAACCACAAAAGAAGCTTTGCAAATCATAGAAAACAAGTCCAAGGTCCGCTCTACACGAAGCAAACCAATTGTTTCTCAAATCAATGCGGGTCCTTCTACTTCATCTTCTGTGGGTCAATCTAGCACGGATGCTAAGATTGACAAGCTCACTGAAGCGATCCAAGCTTTGGTTCTCGCCCAAACAAAGAAAGTCTCATTTCCACAACATCCTCCCCCTGCTGAGGTTAAAAAAGTGGAAGTCTGTGTGACTTGTGGTGGGCCGCATGCCTACTACAATTGCACAGCTACTGATGGTACACCATATGAAGCTAATGCTGTTGTCGGGTCCCAAAATCAAGGGGGCAATCAATACCGCCCTCCTATGGACCCGAACTATCGTCCTCACCATTATCCTGGACCTCCCGGTTTTAATCAAAACCAAAATGTCCAAAACCGTGGCCAAAACCAAAATAGAGTGAACCAAGGTTATCAAAACCAAAGTAACTTCAATCAGGGTCACGGTTTCCAAAATCAAAACCAAGGTTTTCAAAATCAAGGTTTCCAACATCAAGGAAACTTTAACCGGAACCAAGGTCAGGGTAATTTCAACCCCGGGAACTTTCATGGGAACATTCACCAGAATCAAGGAAATTTCCACAATCAAAACCAAGGAAATTTCAATCAAGGCCCCAACACGAACAATCGAGCTCCAAATATTCCTAATCCGAATCAAGCCATTGTTCCAACCGGGCCTTCATCCGATGAATTGTTGAAACAATTCATGAAGTCTCAAGAAGAGTTGAACAAGTTGCTGGTCAGCCAGATTTCTGATATCAAGAAGTCTTTAAATGATCGACCCTCGGGCTCAGGTACAACTTTACCGAGCAACACGATCGCTAACCCGAGGGGCGATGCTAAGGCGATCATAACTCGAAGTGGTGCTTCATATGATGAGCCCGCGATTCCTACTACCTCTTCTCCCTCTCCTCCTAAGGTAGTGAATCGTGAACCTGAGGTGACAAAGGACAAGGTGCAAATTCCTAGCCCACGAAGTACAACACACGTCCAACCTCAGGTTAATCATGAAACCAGATGTAAGCCTGGAGTTGTCTTTGAACCACCAGAAACTCCAGTGGACAACCCTAAATCCAAAACTTCTATTCCCTATCCATCACGTCTCAGTGAACAAAAGCTCCGCGAAAAAGCTAATCACCAAATGGATAAGTTCTTCCAAATCTTTCAAGATTTGCACTTTGACATTAGCTTCGCGGATGCTATTCTCTTGATGCCCAAGTTTGCATCGACAATCAAAAATCTGTTGAGTAATAAAGAAAAATTATTTGAGATGGCAAGAACTCCTCTGAATGAGAACTGCTCTGCGGTTCTTTTGAAAAAGCTTCCTGAAAGGCTTGGAGATCCCGGGAAATTTCTCATTCCTTGTACTTTCCCGGGTATGGTTGATTGCTTCGCCCTGGCCGATCTAGGTGCTAGCATCAACCTGATGCCATATTCTGTGTGGAAGAAACTTTCTCTTCCCGAACTCACTCCCACGTGCATGACTTTAGAGCTTGCCGATCATTCGATTTCTCGTCCCATTGGCATTGCTGAGGACGTATTTGTTAGAGTGGGAAAGTTCCATTTTCCGGCAGATTTTGTGATTGTTGACTTTGATGCCGATTCTAGGGTCCCTCTCATTCTTGGGCGGGGATTCCTCAGAACTAGGCGCGCTCTTATCGATGTATTTGAGCATGAGATCACATTACGTGTTGGGACGGAAGCTATTACCTTCAACCTAAATCAAACATCGAGATACTCCTCCAATTATGATTGTGAATCGGTGAACAAAATAGATGTCATCGATGTTGCTGCTGAGGAGTATGCTCAAGAGATTTTAGGTTTCATTGATGATTCTTCGAGTGAAAATCTCACTCAATCTTCTCATCCCATCATAGCCAATTCTTCTCCTTCCCTCACTCCGTTTGAGGGAAGTGACTTCATCTTAGAAGAAATGGAGGCGTTTCTCAAAAGTGACTCGATTCCCGATGGAGTCGATAACCAAGAGATCGACCTCGAGAGGGATATTCTCATGCTTGAAAAATTGTTAAACGAAGATCCCTCTCCTCTTCTTGTTCTACCACAACAACTTCATAAAGAGGAGGTCAAAAATGTTGAGAAAATTGATGACTTCCCCGAGGTTGAGCTTAAGGACTTGCCGCCTCATCTTGAATATGCATTTCTGGAAGGTAATGATAAATTACCGGTCATAATTGCCAAAGACTTAAGTGATGAGGAAAAGGCTGCTCTTATCAAGGTTTTGAAGTCTCATAAACAAGCAATTGCTTGGCGTCTCTCAGATATCAAGGGCATTGACCCTGAGTTTTGTACTCATAAGATTTTAATGGAGGACGACTTCAAACCTGCAGTCCAACAACAAAGAAGGGTGAATCCAAAAATTCACGAGGTTATCAAACAAGAGGTTTTAAAACTTCTTGATGCCGGATTGATTTACCCTATCTCGGACAGTCCTTGGGTCAGCCCAATCCATTGTGTTCCAAAAAAGGGTGGCATTACTGTCGTCACAAATGAGGAGAATGAGTTAATTCCAACTCGTTTGGTTACGGGTTGGCGCGTCTGCATTGATTATCGTAAATTGAATGACGCCACCCGTAAGGATCATTTTCCTCTGCCCTTTATGGATCAGATGCTCGAGAGATTAGCGGGGAATGAGTACTATTGCTTCCTCGATGGTTTCTCGGGTTACTTTCAGATTCCCATTGACCCGCAAGACCAAGAAAAGACCACTTTTACGTGCCCCTATGGAACCTTCGCATATAAACGTATGCCATTTGGCTTATGTAATGCTCCGGGCACGTTTCAAAGATGTATGATGGCCATTTTTTCCGACATGATCGGGAAAAGTATGGAGGTCTTTATGGACGATTTCTCGGTCATTGGGGATTCGTTTAAAACATGTCTCTCCCATTTAGACAATATGCTAAAACGTTGTGAAGACACAAAGTTATGTCTAAATTGGGAGAAGAGTCACTTTATGGTCAAAGAGGGCATTGTCCTCGGCCATAAGATTTCAAAAAACGGGATTGAGGTTGATCGTGCCAAAGTGGACGTCATTGCAAAATTTCCTCATCCCACGACTGTGAAAGGTGTTAGGAGCTTTTTGGGTTACGCCGGTTTTTACCGTAGGTTTATTCAAGATTTTTCTAAAATCGCCCGGCCTATGACCCATCTCCTCGAGAAGGATGCTCCTTTTATCTTCTCCCCTGAGTGCATCGAAGCCTTTGAAACATTAAAGAAAAGGCTTACCGAGGCACCGATTCTTGTTGCCCCCGATTGGGACTTGCCCTTCGAGCTCATGTGTGATGCTAGTGATTATGCTATAGGGGCAGTCTTGGGGCAACGCAGAACAAAACATTTTCAGCCTATACACTATGCCAGCAAAACTATGACCGAGGCTCAAAGTCATTACACCACCACTGAAAAAGAATTATTAGCTGTGGTGTATGCTTTTGAAAAATTCCGGCCATACTTGATTCTGACTAAAAGCATAGTGTATACGGATCATTCGGCTTTGAAGTATCTATTTGCAAAACAAGATGCAAAGCCGAGACTCCTCCGATGGGTTCTCCTCCTTCAGGAATTTGATATCATCATTCGTGATAAAAAAGGAGCTAAGAACCTGGCTGCTGATCATCTCTCCCGTCTTGAAAACCCTCACCAAAATGCTTTCGAGAAAAAGGAAATAAATGAAACATTTCCTCTCGAAACCTTCAATGCGGTTTCATTTCGTGGAGACTCGATTACCCCATGGTTTGCCGACTTTGCAAACTATCTTGCGGGTAACTTCATTGTGAAAGGGATGTCGTCCCAACAAAAAAATAAATTTTTCAAAGACGTAAAACATTACTTTTGGGACGACCCCTACCTATTCAAGATATGCGCGGATCAAGTCATCCGGCGGTGTGTGTATGGTCAGGAAGCCGCTGAAATCTTAAAGGCTTGCCATGCTGGTCCCACGGGGGGCCACCACAATCCCAACTACACCGCCAAAAAGGTGTTTGATTCCGGCTTTTATTGGCCCTCGATCTACAAGGATGCCCAAGAATTGGTCAAGTCCTGTGACGCTTGTCAGCATCACGGGAATATTTCACAAAGGAATGAAATGCCTCAGAATGCAATTTAAGTTTGTGAAATTTTTGATATCTGGGGCATCGACTTTATGGGGCCATTTCCATCCTCTCACGGAAACAAATACATACTCGTGGCAGTTGACTACTTGTCAAAATGGGTTGAAGCGAAAGCTTTACCCACAAATGATGCCCGAGTAGTTGTGAAATTTTTAAAAGCTCTTTTTGCCCGATTCGGTACACCACGTGCTATTATTAGTGATCGTGGTACGCACTTCTGCAATGAAAAATTTGACAAAGTCATGCTAAAGTACGGTGTAACTCACCGTCTTTCCACTGCGTACCACCCTCAAACGAGTGGTCAAGTCGAAGTTTCCAATCGGGGCATTAAAAGAATATTGGAGAGAACTGTAGGTGAGAATCGTGCATCGTGGTCGGACAAATTAGATGATGCACTTTGGGCTTTTCGTACGGCTTACAAAACAACCATTGGGTGTACGCCTTATAAACTTGTGTACGGGAAAGCGTGCCATCTTCCGATCGAGCTTGAACACAAAGCCTATTGGGCTCTCAAGCATGCCAATTTCGACCTCAAAACGGCGATTGATCATAGAAAAGTTCAACTAAATGAATTAAACGAACTTCGTGATCAAGCTTACGAGAACTCTTTGATCTATAAACAAAAGATAAAGAAGATTCATGACTCAAAAATCAAAAACCGCGTTTTCAACGTTGGTGATCGAGTCCTTCTTTTCAACTCTAGACTCAAGATTTTCTCGGGAAAGCTCAAAACCCGATGGACTGGTCCATTCACTATCACAAAAGTTTATCCTTATGGTACCGTCGAATTATCTCAAAATGACGGTCCTAACTTCAAAGTGAATGGACATCGGTTAAAGCACTACTTTGGAGAGGACGTACCATCCATGGTCGTCCCGGATCTCCAAACTTTCCCCAAGGACAATTGAATTCAGGGATAGAGTCAAGCTAGCGACTCGATGATAAAAAAACTAGCAACAATACGGGTTTTCACCCGTATCTCTGATTCTTTCTATTTTCTACCACTAAGTGTGGGGGAATGGCCAACCCCCCGCTGTTTGAAAAAATGTATATATGTATATAAGTTAAAAAAAAAAAAAAAAAAAAAAAAAGTTGTATATATATAGAAATAAAGTGAAAATTGGTATTTCCGCAGTTAGATTCGAATCTTGGCTTTTTACGTTCATAGCTTCGGCCTAATAGCCGGGACTTTGAATATTGAGGACAATATTCATTTCTAAGTGTGGGGGGGGGGGGTGAAATTCTATCGAATTTTGAGCAAATTCTTTCAAGTACCCCCGTTTTTGGCCAAAATTTTCAAAATTTTTTTTCACTTTATTTCAAAATTTTTGTGGTTATCAGTCCGCCTTGTCTAAGCGACAAAAGGGATTGGCTAATCCAGGAGCAAACGGCTCTTGGTAAAGATAAATCAAATCCGTTGACGGCTGGCAATTTGCCCAAAATTGTATGGTTCCTCAACTCCCCAAAAACAAATGAGTTGGCTAGCCCGCAAGATTATGGCTTGTGGTAAAGGCCGTGAAAATCCATAATTGGTAATCAGCTCACCAAGATGTTGGCTAGGTCCATCAAGATGCTGGCTAGTCCAGGAGCAAACGGCTCTTGGTAAAGACTTAACAAATCCGTTGAAAGCTGGTGGTTTGCTCAAAATCACACGGTTATCAGGTGTGCCACAGTTCTTACACCTGGCTACTCCAGAAGTGATGGCTTTTGGTAAAGAGTTTAAAATCCATCAAGTTTTCTAAAAAAGATTGCTAGGGACTAGCAATAGTTCAGTGTGGGGGATTGATGAGTGCTCAAACACTCATCGTTTTTGATATATTTAAACTGCCAAAACGCACAAAAACAATCAAAAAGATATCAAAATACTTAAATTATCCCAGGGATTGTGTTTTATGTGTTTTAAAAGCAAAATGTGTAAAAACAAAGAAAAAACGTACAAAGTTTGCAGTATTGGCAGTTTCAGTCCCCCAAATTTCAAAAATTGTCAATTTTAGTCCCTAAGCATTTATTTTGAAAGAAAAAGTCAACCCAAGGTTTTGAAAGTCAATTTCACAAAATATTACATTTGGGTTGCAAGTTTTCCAAAATTACGTATTTAGTCCCTGAAAAATCCAAAAATGGCAAAAGTGGTCCCTGGGAAAGTTTTGGAATTTTGAAAATTGGAAATATGCCAAAATGGTTCTTGAAGTTATGATTATTGGCAACATTAGTCCTTGTGGGTACCTTGGATAAGTTACACTTCAGCCCCCTCAACTTTGAAGGATTTACAAAAATGGTCCTTGTGATAACTATTACCCAACCGGACCCTATTTTTATTTAATCCAAAAACCAAACCAAACCCAATCCTAACCTAAGCCTTGGTCTGATCCAGCAAACAACCCAAAAGCCCACCACTTAGCTCAAAATCTTAAAACCGTTTTAAAAAATCCCCCGGTCAAACTTGCGTTGACCCGTCTTCTCCCCCAACAGCCAGCGTGAAACCAGGGCATACATCCCCCCCTCCTCACCTTTTCACCAACCTTTCCCCCCACAATTAATATCCTCACCAAACTAACCCACCACCATAAATGCCCTCACCTACACCCACCAATATCACTCATTTTTACCCCGACATGGTTTTGGCGCCAAAATACAAATCAGAGGCTAGGATCAATCAAAACTTAATTAAACGGTGGGGATTTGGTCCTTGGTCAACAAGAAGACACATGGAACTCTAAAAAGAGAGCTGGGATGCACATGGAAGCTAGGAGGTCTTGTTTTTATGTCGTAGTATAAGTAGTAAGGGCTAGAAGCCATTTGATGTATGTACAACTTTAATCTAGTCTTTTTATGTTTATTTTCATGTAATGTAATCTGTTTTTAATTAATAAAAGTGCAGTTCTAAGCTTATCTCTTATTTTCAAATTCCAAGTTACAAGAAATTTGCAAGTTATAGTTTAAGGTGTGTCAATGATCAATGGTTCTTTGTAAACTCTTATAAGCTCATACATAAAACTTGTAGAAGCTCAGTGAGTTTCTTTATCAATCAGAAACCAAGTTTTAGAAAATCATTAAGAAAATACAAGAAAAAGAAAAATAAATTATAAAACGTACATTACATGGTGAAGAAGCATGGAGCACAGTACATTATGGATGGCTGTGGGTTAGTGGTTCATGGGAACCAATAGGAATGATCATTGGTGCATAGTTCACATTGCTTTGGCAGGATAGCTTTTGTAAGCTTCAATTTTTATCTTTACTCTTTTAAGTGTAGTAGTGGAACTTGTTGCTTATTACTGTTTAAATTGCTTATTTATCACTTATTAGATTAGTAGTAATTAGTAGTTTGTAATTTTATCTTATTTGAATCTAGTATAGTAACAATCTGTAAGATAAGGGGTGTTTGGTTCTAGGGTATTTGATCAGTTCTATCAGTGCATTAGTACTCATCTGTGTTTCAACTAGTTTGGTGGGTGTATTAAGGCTCAGGGAACTTTTTACTTGGTCACAAACTCATTCAAAAGTCAAAACTCAAGAAATCACTCACCACAGTTAACTGTGGTGAGTTTTTAAAGCCATAACTTAGCAAATCTCTAGATAAGTTGTTAATTTACTAAAATTAGTTTCAATATACCCTAATTAAACAAGTTTGATCATAAAAATCAGCTGTATTAGTTCACAAAAGTCAAAACTTGAAATTTGTCCAAAAGTCAAAAGTACTAAACTCAGATTTTCATCAAAATTTGGTGATTTTTCATGGATTTTGTACTAAGATTGAGCATTTGAAACTTTCTAGGGGTGTTTTCTACCAGTTGAACTTTTGATTTCCATCCTTGTTTGATTTTTGTAATTTTTTCTAGTAGACCAATTTGCCCCTTGAATTGGACTGCAGGGCAAGAACTTGCCCTGTATCAGCATACCAGTTCCATCAACCCAACTTTGGTGGCCTTTTGTGACTGACCCAGTGGGTCCCACAGCCCTTAATTTGCATCATTCAACCCCCCTCCTACCCAGGAACAAGGGTTGACCCTTTATTTGACTATAAGACCAGTGGACCCTACTTTGTTTGACCCCAAATCCTTGTCCCAAATCTGATTCAGAATCAAGTAAGCAAATTGCTTATTTGTGCTTTTTGGCTTATTGAAGCCACAAGTTTGGCTTATTCCTACTTATTATAGTGTAACTAACTCAGAGAAACCAATAAATACCATTGTGGACCCCACTTCTTCATTTTGAGCTTAAAATCCTTCACAGTCAACAAAAGTCAACTGTGAGGTTAAAAAGCACTTCAAGTGCTTATTTCCAGGGGTGTAGTGAAAGTGTTTTTATTAAAAGTACTTATTTTTAGCTTATAATTAGTTTAGAAAAAGAAAAAAATCCAAAAAACCAACTTTAAAAATAGTGATAGCATCTATTTAATAGGATTTATGAATTTAATTTTCTTTTTAATTTATTTCTAAGTAATATATCACTTTTATATTTTTAGAAATTATATTTTAGGTTAAAATAATTTTACAAATTTTCCCAGATTTTTATTTTGTCTTTTAGTGGTATTTCTAATTATTTTTAGTTTAATTTAGTTTTAATTAATGTTAATCAATTAAATAGCATAATTAGTCTTTATATAGTATAACCTAGTTTTTATAATTTTTCTAGATTTTATTTTAGTTAAAACATTTTTATAAATTTTTCTAGAATTTTTACTGTTCATTTTCTATTTTTTATAATATAATTAGTTTAATTAGTAATTAATAAGTAATTAGAATAATAATTAATTAATTAGCTTAAAAATACATAAAATTAACTTTTTATAATTTTTTAGGATTCCTGTAATGGTTAATTAGATTTATAAAATTTTTCTTAATTTTCTAAGCCTTTTTAGTAGTTTTAATAATTCTAATCAATTTAATTAGTATTAAATAGATAATTAGTAATTAATTAATATTAAATAATTAAATAGTGTAAAAATAATCTTTATTTTTCTTAAAATTTTCTTTAATTATTAGGATTGTAAAAATATCAAATTTACACTTTTACCCCTTCCAGTCCTCCAGTTGTACTTTTTGTATTGTTCGTCTGTATACGTTTTTTAATTAAAACGTACATTTTTAAGTTTTTAGCTCAAATCTTCGTAATCTAAATTCCTGTAATCCATCACATAGCTTTTCTAAGCTATACTTGTTAATAATTTCCAAATAATTTTGATCATAACCCTTTTCTGTGAATAATCACCCGATCACGAATACGCTAAAGTTACAATTCACACTTCAACGGGACTTAACGACCTGGTGATACCTTATATTACCCGGAGCATTGACCTAGGCTATTTGACTTTGTTGAACATTATTTGGTCAATATAAGTTAGGTGGTTTAGCATCAATCAAAGGGTGTGGGAAAAATTAGTTGACTTAACTAGCCAAGTAATATGACTTAAATGGTCAAGTAATTATGATACGGGTTTAACACAAGGGTAATCCTAATGCCTCTTATCATGTAGTAAATCCTACCACACGAATGTAGTCTCACTAGCGGTCTCGGGATGTATCACTAACGCAAGTTCTAGAATCTAAATGCTACCGGTACACTCATAAGCACACATAATGAATGCTTTTCCTATCAAATCTAAAGGCGAACCTCACATATTTGGGTGGAAAATTTTTCTGAATATACGGTTATGTGCTAGTCATACAATCCACTATCCATGAGACGCTTGCTATGGCTAAAGTTTCACTCCTAAATGTTGTAAAAAATTTTAAATTTGGCGCTAAAATTGCACTAACAAGTATTTCTCATAGTTTTATTACACATCTACCATCAAACAAAGAAAACTCAAGCGAAAGTGCATGTGTAAGGTATCATCTTTTTACCCTCCCCTTACACTTAAGATGAACATTGTCCCCAATGTTCAAGTAAAGAATGTAAAAGTGAAAAAGTAAAGAGAATGAAATCAAATACTCCCCTGATTCGCTCGGTATGGATAATAGGATGGCCAGGTTAAATCTTCCTCCAAGAAAATGAACAATCAAAGCTTCCCTTCCAGAATGTAAATCATCTTCTTGTCATACATAACCTGTAAAACCTGACAAAATAGACAAGACAACCTCGCGTAAAATCGGCGGCATTCTATATAAGTTACTAAATCCTAGAAAACAAGATAAGATATAATGCTTGTGGAATGAAGTTTGCAGATCTCCTGGGGATTATAAAACTTAATTCTTCACAAAAACCATAAGACTCCGTTAGAAAAACAAAACTGGTAAAATTTCCAAATTTTAACTCCTGACGCCGTCAGAATTGACCTGCAGAAATCCTTATGTTAAGTTTCCGGAAAATTTCTGGAAAAACTTGGTCCTACTTCCTGGAAAATCCTGCAAAACTTCATTATGACTCAATACAAGCATTTGACTCTAACAAATACGAATACACATGTTCATTTATTATTGTGGAGAATCATGATCGGTTTGTTTCTTAAAAACATATTTGGGGTTTCCCCTTACACTTATCTTTTGCAAAAATACCTTTAGGTGGAGTTAAGACTAGGCCAAACAACAAAGTAAAGTATTTCTACTATTTAGTTTAGAAACATGATCAACCAACAATAAAAATAAAACATGCATACGGAAGCAAATAACAAACAAGCAAATAAAATCACACAAAACATGGGTTGCCTCCCAAGAAGCGCTTTTCTTTATTTACGAGTCTTGTAGCTAGAATCAAGGTCATGGGTTACTACGTGATTTCATCATTGGTTCCATTCTCTGATTGTAGATATTCCTTGTAGAAACCAATCACCTTTTTCTCAACCGCCCCCATAATCATTTGGGCAAATTCTTCATCGACTTTATACCTTGGTCCCAGGGCCAAGCAATCTTTGTAATAAAGACTCCTTTTTTCCCATACATAATCCATGCCCTTTTGCTTATCCTCCTCATTAATATCCTCAAAAGCACCAACGTTGTCCTTATCAAAACGAGATATAAAACGAAATTCATTCATCCTATTAGGCATCCTATAAGTGATACTATCGGTGCTACTTGCAAATCGGATCGTACCTTCTACCTCATCATATTCCAACTTAGACTCTTCAACAAATGGTTTGCCAAACACAACATTGGATAATCGACAATCAATAACATTAGCAAGATCCTCCTTAGTGGGGTATAGATTAAAGTAGTCATTAAGCTTTGGATCTATTTCCTCCTCTTCTAGTCCCTCAACAACATTCATAAAGTCATTAGGCCCGAGGTCTTTATTTGAATACAAGGCGGTTGCTAGGTCACTAAATGCATGTTCGAGTTCAACCTTAATCAACCTATTAAGCTCTCTAAGCTCCCTAATCTCACTCTCAATTTGTTCACGTAACACAACCACTTCTCTAGGGGAAAGGGGTGGATTCGCGTTTTCCATAATGGTCAACGGAATAGTCAATGAGTTTAATTTACTAACAAAGGCACAAAGAAATAGATAGACTAAAGAAAACTTAAAAATAAAAATAAAATCTTACTAGAAAGGAATCTAGCAAGTAGACCTAATACAAAGAAATCCTAACCTAGACAATAACTATTCCCCGGGCTGCGGCGCCAAAAACTTGATGCGTGGGAATCGCAACAGGCTTTACCTCTCGAGGGATCTCGAGAAGCTTACAACCCCCACCAGGCAGTGTACCTAATCGTTGTAGTATAGTATAGTGACAAGTACCGGGGGATTGATCGTTCAGCTTAGGAATAGTGTCGCTAGGGTTAGAAAGCCTAATACTAGTTCTAAAGGTGAGGGATGATTATTTTTGTATTTTTATATTTTTATGAAAGTAAGTAAAATCTCGGGGTTTGAGGGATTTGGGTGGAATTAGTTGCTATTCAACTAACCCAATACTAAGATGCAATCAAAATAAAATAATAAAAATGAAATTAAGCTAATTAAACTAAAGTTGTGAGCAGTAATTGGAGAAAATGTGTTTACTTAGATTTCACTACTCCCTAGATATCTTTTACACGTTAATTACTTGTTATAATTGCATGGATGACGGATCGTATTCCTTAATACCATTCATGGGGTGACATACATAACTCCCCAATTCTATGAGCTCTTATCTCCTCCTACACCATGCCCAGCACAACTATAGGGATTGTAAACAGTGGCTCTTGCATTAAATACAACCAATAAAGACCTAGTGCGCCTCGGTTCATGTTTCTTAAGACGTTCAAGCATGTTACCATTTGGAGATCTGTCAGTTTTCTTAAGCCTAACATATAAATCATTCATCCAAGACAAGGATAAACAAGTAATCAACACATAATCAATATCTAGGTTTCATTAGATCTAAGCAAACACAAAAGAGATCTAGCCTAGCATGATAGAATTAAGACAAGAACAAGATATAGACAACCAACACATAGACATATTGATTGAATTAGAAGAACACTTATCTTGATTAATCATGCAAGGTATCAAGGGGTTGGAACCCTTGAAAAACCTGTAAAGTTACACCAAAATCGTACTTAGGGTTTCTCCCAAAACTTCTCTCTTTTTTGTGTGAAAATTAGAAAACTATATATAGAAAAACAGGTCTGACGGCGTCAAGACAAACAATGTGACGCCGTCACCTCGCCGCCAAAACTCTCCTCGGACTGCCTAGATCCACTTCTGACACCGTCAAGACATATATACTTCCAGGCCGTCACGACTCTTTTACTCTTGACGCCCTTCCTACGTGACGCCGTCAAATCCGTTCTGGGTCGTCATGGAAATTTATGAGATTTGCTCTTGACGCCGTCAAGGTTTTGCTCTTGACGCCGTCACCTACTGTTCCCAGCATGGAAAATTAAGACTTTGGCGTTTTTCTTCACTTTTATGCTCCAAAAACGTCCGAATTGCTTCCTTTTCCAGATTTCTCTCCCAAAGTACCTAAAATCACAAAAGGAACGATTTAGGGCAATATTTGATCAAATAAATTCGGATTCGGGCTTAAATGACCCCCTAAAAGTGGTTCATTTTTCGCCTCATCAGCTTCTCTTCACCCATTCTCCTTAGGATTGCATGATCATATGTGAATAGTTCATTATCAGTAACAAACTGTGCAGGTATTGTCTGCAACAAATATAATATATCTCTTAACTTTGTTACTAAAAAGCATCTCCTAATATAAATTTTATTCTATCGAGTTTATATTTGTATTCAGCAAATAGATGTCAATGTTCTTACCAGTTTGCCATTGTCAACAACGTAAGGAAACAATTTTGTGTAGAAAGTAGTATCTTCGTCCATGTGACCTTCATGATTTTCCCAGCTGCAACTATGGAGAAGCCTCTCATCTGTTATATCCCAATCACCAAAAGAGATAGTTGATTCCTTATCTATGCTGACCTTTTTTTATAAGATACATTTAACCTTTTTAAAAACGAATAAAATCAAAACAAATACTCACCCGTTTCACCTTCAGCATGTCCTTGAAGAATTCTTAGGCGTGTTGGAAAATGGTTCTCGTTCATTTGAAATCTAGTATGTCCAAACCTCATCAAGCTTAACCTATTCTCCCCCGTTTTTGTCAAGACTACACGCTCGCCAACAAGTAACCCTGCCACTGCCACCACATCATCCCAATGACGGTAAATCTGATAGCCATAAGTATGGTGAGTTCCAGGTATGATTGCCCGTCTTAACCTTACACGAACTTCAAAGCCAGCATATGTCAAATAGAAATGATGGGGTAGATCCCCCTGAATGAATTCTCCGTCAAACCACTGTTAAATAATTTAAGCTAAGTTATTATCTGCAAGTTGCTTGAATGAACAATAGTGTTTGTTAAATATGGAGTATTAAAAATTATTACCTGAGAAACGTTCTCATTTTCTCCAACTAGACCTGTGCATCTAACCATCCGATGCCTTGTATGTACAGCTGCATACCCCCCACTCTCCCCTCCGTCTTCTTCATATGCAGTCACATAAAATGTATCAGCTCCTTCTTTTATGAAATGCAGAGTTCTAATGTTCATGTATCTGCTTTCATCTATAAAACGTCTCCATCCTAAACCAGACAACTCCCATTCATGTGTCTTTGCTCGGTAGTTTATGTCGACCTTTCTTTTAAGCCTCATGTTATTAACTAGGTATAGATGGTTCTTATTGTTGTAGTAATTCATATGGAAATAATCCGGTAGAGCCTACGGAAAAGTGCATGCAGAATTCAGTATAAATTTAGTAAAAAAGTACAGTCAGAAACAATACTTTTTCATTATAAATTCAATACAACTTACCAAAGCTTGAATGTCTTCGTTTGAAATCAATTCCATTATGAATTGTGTTGTCATAGTTGCTGAAAGTTTACACACATTGATTTTATATTAGTTTATGTTTAAACATCCATCTTTGTTAACATATAAAACATTTTAGGTTTAACATGGTTTAACTCAAATTGAGTTAATATATAGTATTACAACTTTCCAAATACTTCAGAATGTCTATCTAACTACCACCGAAAACATTATCCCAACAGTGTTATCAAGTAAGGAGTTACCAATCAATCTGAAAGGCAGTGTGCTTTTTTTTAAATGTAATCTATGCAAATGAGAGCTCTAAATAGTAAATTCATCAATGATCATCTTAAAATTGAACTAACAAACAGTTTTTACATAAACAACATGTTCTATTTTCAATAACGAAATCAAAAATAGAATAACACAAAATAATATACATTTACTTATGCTCATTTGTGGTTCTAAGGAACATTTGCAAATTAAATAATCACATGTATTTTTTAAGATAAAAACCTGTTTATATTTCTTATTCAACATCATATAAACTATTATTCGCAACATTCTCATACTATATGGAAATTAATCTAACTTATAATCTGCTTGAACAAGTATCTTTATCTATAAGAAATTTTCTATATCATCATATATATATTATAACTAAAGCATGCATGCAGAAAGTAAACATCAAATCAATTGTACACCCTTCCAAGGTCATTAATCTCACACTTAACCGTTTAAAAAGCCGATTGAACATAAATATTAAGATCCTAATGATGCCCAGAAATAATAAAATATACACATTCATTATTTGAGATTGGGTAATATTACCTGAATCAGCAAAGAGAGATTTTCTGAAGTTTGATTAGTCTTTATTTTCTTTCAGCAGAGAGATTTTGTAAGTTTTATTCAGCATATGGATTATTTTTTTATAGTGGAGTATCTAAGAAGGATTTTATGGTTTAATGGTGTTTCAGGGATTTGATGGATGTGATGTTCAGGGGAAGTGTGTACGCCGCTTGTTTGTTTACTTGACCCCTATTTTTTTTTTAAAAAATTTAATATATTCCTTTTTACATGTAATTGTTTTATCGTCATTTTTTTTCTCTCTTTTTGTTTTTTTTCTTTAATAATTATCACTTATATTTTTGTTTAGGAAATATATTAAAATCTTAATTCCAATATTATGATTAATAACATTATAGTAGGTAATTAGAAAAATATGCATACTGTTAGCGTGTAAACATGGACGGATCCACATATATGTCGGGTGTGGCACGGTCTACACCTGATTTTTGGTCACGAAGTGCAAAATGATTTCCAAAATGCCCTTTTTGTGGTATGTGCAATCCCCATTTTTTTTTTCTACTTTCTTTCTTACGATGTAACTTTAGTTAGCCCAACATTTGTTTTGTGTAACACCCTCTTAAAAATAATAGGTCCTTCCTTGCATGTAAACTAAAATAATTAATGATATTGCTAAAAAATCCATACTTTTAGATGGGACTCGGATATTTATATATTGATATGTTATTTAATGATATATGACATAATTAAACACACGTTTCTAAAAGGCTTGCCATGGCTGTGCTAAGGTGCTGCAATGACATGAGGTGTTACCTCTACGCTATGCAATACCCCAATGTCTCGGCTTAAGGAATGGCGTCTGATGAGGTGTGAAAATGCTCGAGTGGTGAATGGCGTTTTTGAATTAAATCCAATCAAAAAGATGTTTTTTTTAAGAAATTAATAAGCTTACATGCATTGCTAACTTTTTTTTTTAATTTAACCCCGTTTAAAAAGGTTTTATCTTTCGTGACGGTTTAAAAGATGGTTAGAAAATGCTATGATTTCTCTATATATTTCCTAACTTGTGAGGCTTTCTTATGCCATTACGCCAATCCTCACATTGTTTAGAACCTCGGTTTATAAGCAGTTGGTACGAACTTCATATTTTCTCCGTTGCATATCAACTCATTTGCTAATTTTACCTAACCCATTGTGCAAACGTTTATATTTAACATATTAAAGTTACTTTTTTCATTACAAATTAAAATAATAATAATAATAATAATAATAATAATAATAATAATAATAATAATAATAATAATAATAATAATAATAATAATAATAATAAAATAAAATAGAGTACTTTTAAATGAAATATGACCCGGTCAACGCGTGTGTTGCAAACCATACGGGTTTGGTTTTTTCCATAGGTGTATTTTGTTAAAACCGGGTTGATCCATTACACATTTAGATTATCTTTTTCAATTCAAACAACACTCACATTTTACCAAACATTTTAGTAACATTAACAAAAGCATCATCAGTAAAACTTCAATGGATTCATCATCTCATGAAACCCAACCTCTTGCCCTAAGTGTCATTCATCCAAAAGATGCACAACAACTGCCAAAGGCGGTTCAAATGATTCATTCACTTAAAGACATCAAGATTAAACCTAATAACTTTGTTGCCAACCTCAACCCAACCAAAAACAAAGAATTCTTTAAAGATGTCTCACTTTTGTTGAAAAGTGTTGTCTTCGAAAGACATTCACCCTAAAACCTTCTTTCCAGTATGAGAGTTACCTAAAGGAATTCTGGTACACTGCCATTGTCACCGAATTAAACACAATCAAATTCACAGTTGAAAATGGTAGTACTAATCTTGAATTTGACATGTCTTCCTTTCGAGAGGCTATAGGAGCAAATTACTTAAAAGGCCGTCAATAGTATGAAGCAAATCCTGATGGTAAGGTTACTAAACTTTTCTTTGGCCATATTGGCTACTCTTATAAGTTAACCGGAACCCTTAGAAAGAGAGGACTTGCCCCAAATTGGAAACTGTTAATGACCCTAATAATTCAGTGTATTGGAGGTAACACTGGTGGGTATGATCAAATTAGTTCAATGCATGAGATTGTTATGTATGGTTTGGCTAATGGGGTGTCAATTGACTTTGGGAGAATCGTATATGAAGATTTGGTAAAAATGCTAAAGAAGAAGATCAGGGGTAATGTTATGAACTACACCAGGTTCATATCCTTGGTCATGGAATTCCAAATGGGCTCTTCATACCGCACAAGTAATTCTAAAATCATAGAAACACCCACGTTCAGCGATGACTACTTTTCAATTTCCCAACAAGAAACTGTAGGAGCTCCTTTGTCCCCACATATGATGTCTATTTGTGCTTCAGAAATTTCCACTGACGATATCGGTACACCTGCAAGCTCAGAATCTGAAGATGTGCAAAAGGAAGTTTCAATAGTGCCTGTAGTTAAGAAGGGTCGTCGAAAGAGAAAAGTTAAAAAACGTTACCTTTCCAGTCAGCATGAAATAAAACAAGGCACCGTATCTTTTAAAGGGAGACATAAACAAAAATCAGTTCAAAATATTATGGACAAGGCCCAGGTTAGCCTCCCCAATTCTCATTCAGAATTTGAATAATTTTCTCAGCTCAAATTTATTAGTAGTGTTTATCCATTATCATCATCCCAGCATATTAGTTTAGAATATGAACTTTGTTCTCAAGCTATACTCATTAGTAGTGTTTTTCCAGTTTCATCATCCCAGTATAGTACTTCAGAATCAGAACTTTGTTCTCAGGCCAAAGTCATTAGTATCTGAAGCTAATATTAACAAATGTGCTTCCATTGATTCATTGCTTCTACATCAAGACGATGTGCATGGATTTGATTATGTTTCATTTTGTGACGGTTCTTTGGAAATGTCTGATGAAAGCATGTCTGATTTTGATGTGATGGACTCCAAAGCATTATTGTCTTTACTTCCAAGTACAACTGATCATAACAGTATTGGTAAATTTGATAATGAAGATGAACCTGTGATGATTTTAGACGATTATGACGTTGATGAAAGTTACCAGTCTCCAGCACATGGAGGTAACCATGATGATGATAGTTATAAGTCTCCATCACATGGAGGTAAGCATGTTGATGAAATTACAAGTCTCCAGCACATGGAGGTAACCATGATGATGAAAGTTGCAAGTCTCCAGCACATGGAGGTAATCTTGATGATGAAAGTTACAAGTCTCCAACACATGGAGGTAAGCATGATGATGAAAGTAAGCATTCTCCGACACATGGAGTTAACCATGATGAGGATCATGTTTCTGTAGCATCTCCTGAATTGTCTTGTGATCATCCCCCATCACCAAAGTCTCAGCGTATAAGTGATCTATCCAATCAAGTTCTCAATCTTGAATCTAAGATTGAAATGCTGAAGAAACAAAAGGAGTTTGCTGATCAAGAAATAGTTGTGTTAAAATCTTGGCTATCTTATCCATCTGTTTCCGATATTTCTTCAAAGCTTTTGGAGTCTCTTAAACCTGAACTTGGCAAATTAGTTACACGTGAAGATTTCAACGGTAAGTTTTCAACCGACCTCAATAATTTATCAGGCCAACAAAAAGAAATCAGTTGCAAAGTTGCGAAACTAACTAAATCAGTTAGTAAGATAAAGTTTGAGCTACCAAAGGATATGATAGATGTTCCTGCTATCATTAACGGCCTAAGCATCTTCATATCTGAACTTAAAAAGAAGGTTGATTCTATTGAGTCCAAGCATTTGGAGGTTCCAGCATCTCTTTTGGGACTCCGATTAAAAGTTGGTAACTTTATTGACGAGGTTTCTAAATACAAATCCTTGGAGTCTATACCTTTATCTCTTGAGAAAGTGGAAAATGCTATCTACGCTCTTAATGCTAGCCTTAAATCATCAACCTCTATGCCAGGTAGATGAGGCGAAAAATGAACCGTTTTTAGGGGGTCATTTAAGCCCGGAATTGAATTTATTTAATCAAATATTGCCCTAAATCGTTCCTTTTGTGATTTTAGGTACTTTGGGAGTGAATTCTGGAAAAGGAACCATTTTGGACGTTTTTGGAGCATAAAAGTGAAGAAAACGGCAAAGACTTAATTTTCCATGCTGAGAACAGTACCTGACGGCGTCAAGAAGGCAATTGTGACGGCGTCAGGAGTAAAATCTATGACGACCCAGTGAAAACCTGATGGCATCAAGAGAAGGACGTCAAGAGTTAAAATGGTGATGGCCTGAAGATGGGATACACGTGACGGCGTCAAATCGAGATCTAGGCAGTCCGAGGAGTTTATTGGCGACGAGATGACGATGTTAGACATTTACTCTTGACGCCGTCACCTCACAAAATCTATATATACTTTTCTATTTTTCATTCATTAGAGGAGGAACTTGTGTGGAGAATACTAGGGTCGAACCTAATAAACCCTAGGTCGTTTGTAATAGTATTTTCAAGGGTTTTTACCCCTTGAAACCTTTGATGTTCAATTAAGATAAGTCCTCTTTCAATTCAATCAATATGTCTATGTGTTGTTTGAATATATCTTATGCTTGTCTTGATTTCAACATGCTAGGCTAGATCTTTCATGTGTTTGCTTAGATGTAATGAAACCTAGATGTTAATTATAGGTTGATTGCTTGTTTATAGTTGTAATTGGATGAATGATTTCAATGTTAGGCTTAAGAAAACTGGCAGATCTCCATTGTGTAACTTGCTTGAACATCTTAAGAAACATGAACCGATGTGTACTAGGTTTTTATGATTGTATTTAATGCATGAGCGAATTCTAGTGATCCCATGTTAAGAGCTTCTTAGCTGGCTCGACATAGGAGTGAAGTAGGAGCTTATAGGATTGGGGAAGTAAGTACGCCACCCCATGAATGGTATTAAGGAATACAATTCGTCATCCACGCAACTGTAGCAAGTAATTAACCTGTAAAAGATATCTAGGGAGTAGTGAAACCTAAGTAAACACAATTCTCCCATATATTGCTCACACCACTAGTATAATTTAGTTTATATTCATTTTTAGTATTTTTTTTTATTCCATCTTAGTTATTGGGTTTGTTGACTAGCAACTAATTCTGCCCAACTTCTTCAAAACCGAGATTTTAATTGCTTTTATAAAAATATAAAAAAATACAAAAAGAATAATCCCTCATCTCTAGACCTAGTTTTTAGGTTTTCTAATCCTAGCGACACTATTCCTAAGTTGAACGATCAATCCCCCGGTACTTGTCATTATACTATACTACATCGATCAAGTACACTGCCTGGTGGGGGTTGTAAGCTTCTCGAGATCCTCGAGAGGTAAAGCCTGGTGCAATTCCCATGCATCAAGTTTTTGGCGCCGCAGCCCGGGGAATAGTTATTGTCTAGGTTAGGATTTCTTTTTATTAGGTCTACTTACTAGAATCCTTTCTATTGAGATTTTTATTTTTATTTTTATAGGATTCCTTTAGTCTATCTTTTTCTTTGTGCCCTTTGTTCGTAAAACCATTTTCATTTGTCTTCATGGCGGATGAGATTCCATTTAGATCATTAACAATAGAGGAACAATTAGTTTACTCGGATAGATTTGCTTCCTGTTGTTCCAATGAATTTTTAAGTGATCTTAGATATATACAAGAGGAGATGGGTGTAAAGTTTGATAGGTTTGATGAGTTATGCGCATGTGTGGCCTATATTAAACAATCATTGTTAGGATCAATTCCTTTTAATAAGACCCTTTGGAAAAAATTTAAGAAAAGCCTCCTAACCGTGAACCATGAGTTCAATGAATTGATGGGCTTGTATACATCACAACTTGAAGAAACAATAATGGAGGATTTAGTCGAGCATGATCATATTGAGCAAAAAGACCTAGGTTTTATGATCAATGACTTGGAATCTCAGGGAACACATGATGAGGATATAGATGATATTGAGATAAGGAAGGATGAGGTAAATAACACAAACCTACTAAGTACGCCACAACTCCCATCATCACTTGAGGAATACACACCACCCGTGACTTACCTGAAAGATGTTGAAGAGACTATAGGAGCCCCAATAGAGGTAGAGCCCTTGTACCAAAAACCACTGGAGGATATAGGTTTGAATACTTCTAGTGATAACCTTACTCTTAGTTCTAGGGAATTACCTAGTGTTGATGAACCGGAACCTCAATCTTCACATAACTTTCCATCCTTAGATATACATCTAGGAAACAAAAGAGGAGCCGACCCACCCATCAACCCATATAGTCCGGGTAGTCTTAGGATAAAGGTAGTGGACTCTAAGCCTTGTAGAGAGGAAGCCAATATAGGAGTGGAAAATGACTTTACATGCTTACATCACCCATTTATGATTGATTACAAGAAACATTATGGGTTTAAACCGGGTTTATTAGGTCAAGATGGATCCCCAACTAGGAATCTTTCGAAGTTGATAGAAAATGATCCCTTTCTAGGAAAAAATCTTAATCCACCCATTAACCCGATTGAATTAGGTAAGGTTATGATGATAGGAGCACAGTCCTTTGAGAATATAATTCATCCACCACACTTTCCTCATAAGGCATATTTCCACCCTAAGGGTGTGTATCGCTACTTCCACCCGCACTTAATCCTAAGGGTAGGGAAAACCTCCCCTATTTCCGTTAATTAAGGGTAGAGTCAGGCTTGTGACTCAAACAAAAACAAGCGCTTCTTGGGAGGCAACCCATGTTTTGTGTGATTTTTATTTGTTTGATTGTTATTTGTTTCCGTATGCATGCTTTATTTTTATTGTTGGTAGATCATGTTTCAAACTAAAATGGTGAAAATACTTTATTTTGTTATTTGGCTTAGTCTTAACTTCATCCAAAGGTATTTCGCAAAAGATAAGTGTAAGGGGAAACCCCAAATGTGTTTTTAAGAAACAAACTTGATCATGAATCTTCACAATATTAAATGAACATGTACATTCGTATTTGTTAGAGTCAAATGCTTGTATCGAGTCATAATGATGTTTTGCAGGATTTTCCAGGAAGTAGGACGAAGTTTTTCCAGAAATTTTCTGGAAACTTAACATAAGAATTTTTGCAGGTCACTTTTGACGGCATCAGGAAGTAACACCTGACAACGTCACGTGTAAAATTCTGGAAATTTTACCAGTTTTGTTTTTCTAACGGAGTCTTAAAATTTTTGTTGAATCTTTAGTTTTATAATCTCCAGGAAATCTGCAAACATCATTCCACAAGCATTATATCTTACTTTGCTTTTTAGGTTTTATTAGCATATATAGATTGACGCCGATTTTACGCGAGCTTGCCTTGTCTGTTTTCTTAGGTTTTACAGGTTATGTATGACAAGAAGATGATTTATATTCTGGAAGGGAAGCTTTGATTGTTTATTTTCTTGGAGGAAAATCTAACCTGGCCACCTTATTATCCATACTAAGCAAATTAGGGGAGTATTTGATTTCATTCGTTTTACTTATTTCACTTTTACATTCTTTACTTGAACATTGGGGACAATGTTCATCCTAAGTGTAAGGGGAGGGTAAAATGATGATACCTTACAAATACACTTTCGCTTGAGTTTGTTTGTTTAATAGTAGATGTGTAATAAAACTATGAGAAATATTTGTTAGTGTAATTTTAGCGCCAAATTTAAATTTTTTTACAACATTTAGGAGTGAAACTTTAGCCATAGCAAGCGTCTCATGGATAGGAGATTGTATGACTAGCACAAAACCGTACCATTCAGAAAAATTTTCCACCCAAATATGTGAGGTTCGCCTTTAGATTTGATAGGAAAAGCATTCATTATTAGTGCTTATGAGTGTACCGATAACATTTAGATTCTAGAACTTGCGTTAGTGATGCATCCCGAGACCGCTAGTGAGACTACATTCGTGTAGTAGGATTTACTACATGATAAGAGGCATTAGGATCACCCCTGTGTTAAACCCGTATTATAATTACTTGACCATTTAAGCCATATTATTTGGCTAGTAAAGTCAATTAATTTTTCCCACACCTTAGCGTTGTACTCATTTTTAGTACACGAAACCCCTAGTACACCCCTCCGAGCCTATCTTTTCGTTTCTAACTTTAAGCATCTTACTTAAAGGAAGAATTTGTTACACCCCACTTAAATGTACAACCAAATCGCCTTAGCCTTCCGTGTATGCACTCATCTTTAGTGCATTATTGTTATTTGTTAAACCCTTAGTTAATTGTCTAATTGATTACATGGTTGCTAAGTCGAGTCATATCCTTGTACATATTGTTTTGGGACGATTGGGACTCATGGGTAGAGTACTTATAATATGGAGTAATGGGGAAGAACATCATATTATTACCCCCATATGTGCGTTAATCTTAAAAGTACTCCAAGTGTTTTGATTATCTTAATTCGAGTCATTAGATTAGTTTATTGTAAAGTATGTAAAAATTCAAGTGTAAGGGGAATTTTCATTCCCTATGATGTATTTTTTTGGATGGTAGGGTAAAAGTGTGTGCAAAAAAAAAAAATAATAAAAAAAAATAAAAAAAAATCGAAAAAAAAATCAAGAAAAAGAAAAAAAAAATAGAAAAAAGAAAAGAGAAAAAACATACGGACTACCATCCCGTTTCATTCTATGTTCATTTTATGTTTTTGTTATTTTTCATTTATTAGTTTAAGTCGAGTCTAGTCTTGGCTTAGCAACGCCATATTGTACATGTAATTGACCAAGATGATTAACTCGCCACCAGTAAAAACTGCCTATATCCAACAAAACCGTGTATTCCATATCCCTACACCTAATGTTACAACCCTTTAAAAGACCTCTTTAATAGTTTATCCTAGGTGCTTACGCCATGTGGTGGAGGTTTGATCCTTTCCCAAGCCTATGGTAATCTATTTTGCTATGACAGGTAGTGAGAGATGTTTTCCATTTCCATTTTGTGATATTACTTTATTACACTCGAGAGATGTGAGTATCTAAACACTATTTGTGAGGTGCTAGTATATGACCTCCGTGCTTGTCTTTGGTCTTTAGTGGAACAATTATTTGTTTTAATTACTTTTATAATAGTGTAAAATGACCCCTAACTTGTATTTTGACTAGAATAAAAGCGCATTTGCTTGAGGACAAGCAAATCTCAAGTGTAAGGGTATATGATGAGGCGAAAAATGAACCGTTTTTAGGGGGTCATTTAAGCCCGGAATTGAATTTATTTAATCATTTATTGCCCTAAATCGTTCCTTTTGTGATTTTAGGTTCTTTGGGAGTGAATTATGGAAAAGGAAGCATTTTGGACGTTTTTGGAGCATAAAAGTGAAGAAAACGGCAAAGACTTAATTTTTCATGCTGAGAACAGTACCTGATGGCGTCAAGAAGGCAATTGTGACGGCGTCAGGAGTAAAATCCATGACGACCCAGTGAAAACCTGAAGGCGTCAAGAGTTAAAATGGTGACGGCCTGAAGATGGAATACACGTGACGGCGTCAAATCTAGATCTAGGCAGTCCGAGGAGTTCATTGGCGGCGAGATGACGGCGTCAGACATTTACTCTTGACGCCGTCACCTCACAAAATCTATATATACTTTTCTATTTTTCATTCATTAGAGGAGGAACTTGTGTGGAGAATACTAGGGTCGAACCTAATAAACCCTAGGTCGTTTGTAACAGTATTTTCAAGGGTTT
The DNA here is from genome assembly GCA_030686995.1 of Artemisia argyi. Lineage (NCBI taxonomy): Eukaryota > Viridiplantae > Streptophyta > Magnoliopsida > Asterales > Asteraceae > Artemisia > Artemisia argyi. The sequence continues at coordinate 55,746,536 of CM060691.1, forward strand.
TTACCCCTTGAAACCTTTCATGTTCAATTAAGATAAGTCCTCTTTCAATTCAATCAATATGTCTATGTGTTGTTTGAATATATCTTATGCTTGTCTTGATTTCAACATGCTAGGCTAGATCTTTCATGTGTTTGCTTAGATGTAATGAAACCTAGATGTTAATTATAGGTTGATTGCTTGTTTATAGTTGTAATTGGATGAATGATTTCAATGTTAGGCTTAAGAAAACTGGCAGATCTCCATTGTGTAACTTGCTTGAACGTCTTAAGAAACATGAACCGATGTGTACTAGGTTTTTATGATTGTATTTAATGCATGAGCGAATTCTAGTGATCCCATGTTAGGAGCTTCTTAGCCGACTCGACATAGGAGTGAAGTAGGAGCTTATAGGATTGGGGAAGTAAGTACGCCACCCCATGAATGGTATTAAGGAATACAATCCGTCATCCACGCAATTGTAACAAGTAATTAACCTGTAAAAGATATCTAGGGAGTAGTGAAACCTAAGTAAACACAATTCTCCCATATATTGCTCACACCACTAGTATAATTTAGTTTATTTTCATTTTTAGTATTTTATTTTGATTGCATCTTAGTTATTGGGTTAGTTGACTAGCAACTAATTCCGCCCAACTCCTTCAAAACCGAGATTTTAATTGCTTTTATAAAAATATACAAAAAGAATCATCCCTCATCTCTAGAACTAGTTTTTAGGTTTTCTAATCCTAGCGACACTATTGCTAAGTTGAACGATCAATCCCCCGGTACTTGTCATTATACTATACTACATCGATCAGGTACACTGCCTGGTGGGGGTTGTAAGCTTCTCGAGATCCCTCGAGAGGTAAAGCCTGGTGCAATTCCCACGCATCACAGGCACTTCTACTGATGTTTTTATGGAGAATATGAAAAAAGAATCTGGTAAACAACTTAAAGTCTCTGATTCTTTGGTTAAAGTTAACCTCAAGAAACAAGATAATGCAAGGCTGAAGGTAGCTCAGTATAAGCAAGATATGATGTCTCTATCAAATGCTGATACTCATGATAAAAACAAGGTGGGGAAATCAATGGAAACTGACAAAGTTAAAGTGGCATTGATTGAATCTCATGAGAAAGTAAGTGAAGTTCAGGTAAATGATATATTTGTTTGCAAAGAGCCAATGATGGAAAATGAGGTGGTAGAAATTGAAGTTCAACAAGGTGATACCACTGTTGGGAAAAAGTCAATGAATGAATCTAATGAGAAAGTAACTGTAGTTCAAGAAAATGATGGAATTGTTGGCATAGGTGCATTGATTGAAGATCATCTGGTAGAAACTGAAGTTCAACAAGGTGATGGCATTGTGGGTAAAAAGCAAATGAATGAATTTAATGAGAAAGTAAATGTAGTTGAAGAAAATGATGGCATTGTTGGCAAAGATGCATTAATTGAAGATAATTTGGAAGAAACTGAAGTTCAACCAAATGATGGTAATGTTGGTAAAAAGGCAATGAATGACTCTCAGCTAAAAAAAGCTTTGGTTCAAGAACCTGATGGCACTATTAATGATGGCTCACTGATGATTGAGACCTTCCCAGTTAAGGAAATCAAGTATAAAAATTTAAAGGGTCAAGATGTTCACATCGCTGGTGAATCCCTTAACGAACAGCAGCGTCAGCTTGAGAGAATGCATCAAGAAAACTTGAAACATGAAAAGTTAAGGAAGAAGGATGACATGATCAAGAGCCTTGAACCACATCTTATTGACCTCTTCACGAAGAAGAAAGCATTATATGACAAGTACTGTCATATTGTTCTGAATAGGAGAGCTCCTGGCAAAATCACCAATGTCGACATTCTTTCAAGGAATAAAGGTCTAGCTACATTGAAAATCTACAGAGATGATGGAGATGAAGAAGTCATTGAAGAGTTCAAGGTGAAAGATCTTCATTGGGAAGAATGGAAAGAGTTTTTAGATTGCTGTGGGAAAAGGAAAGCCGTTCGCTGGGAAGAGATTTTTGTTTTAATGAGGAAACATATGGATGAAGTGATAGAAATGAAAGCCAAACTGAATATTCAAGATGGACTTCCTTTGCAGGATCAAGATCCTATTCATGAACTGAATAGAATTGCTAGGAAGAGGAAGAGAGTAGGTGATGATATGGAAGAATATTTCAGGTCAACAAAACGCTTCAAAGATCAGGTTGCATATGAAGATCATCCACCTGGAACTGTGCTGAATGAGCCCACAGTTGGTATGATTATTTTCAACAATCCTGATAGAAAAGACTTCATCAGCATCCAAGAACTTGGCAATTTGAGCAATGTTATGTTGTATTTAGTTCAAACGATATTCGTAAGATTGCACAAAGGCCCTGGTACAACTGACATAGCTAAAACGTTTAGTGAATTTGTTGTTCGAGAAGCTGAAAAGAGGAACAAGGAGAGCCCTCACAAACGTTGCAGAATCATACCACTCCTAAATCAAGTTAGTTGATCAGATGATAATGCGTTGTTTTGAATGTAATGATATAATCTAATATTAGCTTTTGTTAAATATGTGGTCATGTATTTCTTATCCTCTTATTTCAGGCAATTATTAGTATCTTTATTATTTATTATATGTTGAATTTGCAAATTGTGAATCAGGGCCAGATATGGGCCTGTGAGGTTGGGAAATGCACATAGTCCATTAATGGAATTAAAACTTTATACAGTATGATGGTATGCTATGGGCCCATTCTAAAAGCCTGATCTAATTAACTTATGCAAATGTCACTACGTAAGATGATGTATTGTATAAAAGTTTATTTATATTTCAAACAGTTTTATATGTTTATTAAAATAATCAATATGAATTAATATAAATATGAATAAACATTAAGTTAAATAAAAAAAAAAACATTTTGATTGTTACATTTTCTTAATAGTTTCTGTGTATGAACATTTCCCGCGAATATTGTTTTGTGTTTCATACGCCGTGCGTGTTATGTCATCTACTATCTTCAGATCGGTATCTTGCAGGATCCTTAGATAGGTAATCCATTTATCATGAATTGTAGACGACTCTACTTTTTTTAGTTCCTCGATCATGATATCTCTAGCTATCGATTTTTCAGTTATGTTGATTCCTAGCATAGTTGACTTGGACAACATCTTTTCTTCTTCTTGTGCTTCATTAAAGATAACATCTGCTATTTGTTTTTGGAACGTTTCAGATTTCGTTTCATTGTCTATGGCTTTGATTATAGACATTTTTACTAATGACGACAAATTTGTTTTGTTTTTTATTTATATGGTTACAGATTTTTTGTGTAGTACTGTTTGATTATTGTGAGATCTGATATATATAGTACTGTGAAATTGGTTTAAATACTGTTTCCGTTCCTTTTTTTGGTTGTGTTATTGAATGTTTCATAATTTACCAAGTCTTGAGTATACATAATCATACCATATTTATTCCGTGTATTTTGATAACCACTTTGATCTATATTGTAAATATAGCCATTAACTTTATGGTTAGTGTGATAAAAGTTTTTATACGTAAACAAAGAAAATAAAAATATACCAATTGAATTACCCAAACACTACATATTAGATATTATTTAGGAAGTTAAATAAAAATATACCAATTGCAATTACACAAACACAAAATATTATATATTATTTAGTAACTTATATGAATATTTTTTTTATAATAATTAAATATAAATGGGCATGTGTATGGTTTTACGTGTACAATTCGGTTTTATTTTGGAAATGAACGTGGGAGGTTTCCTTACTATTGTATCGGTTGTGTCCTGTTTTTACGTGTACATGATCATATTCAGTGGATGTGTAGAAACTGAAATAAACTGCATGACTTTGTCGAAAGTGAAAAAAACTGCATTACTTTGTAGAAACTGAAAAGAACTGTATGACATTATAGAAACTGAAAAAAACTGCATGACTTCTCAAAAACTCTTTGAATATGCACGGTTACACATGCGGTTGCATGTTCTCATTTTCTCTCCTCTGTAACTTCTGTTATACTTTTATCATATTTTGGTTCATATACATTTGATATATATTATTTTTTTTATAGCTAAGTTATATTCTTGGTTTAAATATACATGATCGATCTATAAAAAGATAAGTCTTTATTCTTAAATATAAAATACAATAAATGCCATAAAATAAAATGTTTAACAAATTGCATCATCCTGTAACAAATTGCTTCATAATAAAATACAAAAACTTTATTCTTAAATCGTAATTCGTTGTTCTTCATAAAGCTTCCAAACAAAATACAACTTTGATTTAATTTCATTTACATTTCTATATTTTTTTTGAGATATCCCATCTTCTTATGCACAATTCCTTCTAATTTGTCAAGTAAAGCTTGGAGGTTTGTCAGGTTTTCACCATCTACTTCATTCAACTTCGAATAATACATTATACATTGTTCATCTATTTTTGAATTGGATTGGGTACCTATTTCCGACATAATCCCATCTCTTTCTTCTATATCTGCAAGCGCCTCCCTCATGAGGGACGTTATTCTCTTCGTTGTGCTCACATCAGAATCAATACTTCGGCTAATTTGATCAATGATAAGTTTTTTTTGATCCATTGCAGTTTGCCAAGAAATGTTGAGAAATATGTTAGAGTTTATTTAGAATTTGATATAATTTTGATTCAATTTTTGGGAGTTATATAATGTGTCACAACTCACCATTTCAGGTCATTTCCCAAACTTTAGAAAAACACTATTCATCAAAACACTATTCATCATTTTACTATTCATCATTTTTTGTGTCAGTTTGACATTCCGAGAAGCATTCAGGAATTTTACTATTCACTTAACACTATTCATTTCCGGAAAATTTTTCACTATTCACTTGAATTACTCATTTCATCGTAAATTTAGTTTACGGGTATGCAAATTCGCGTAACCGGATTGGTTTAGGTGCGAATTCAATTCATTATCAGTAAGGACACTGCATACGGACTAGAGATAGTCTGTATATCATCATAATAGCATTTTCATGTTATACCACTCTTAGGATTTTCAAATTTATATATTTGATATATTTAACGTTTTACGTATAATTATTTATAAGTAAACGTTAACACACGGTTAATAAACACGACGAATATATCTAAATATTCCCACAATGGTCCCGACATATTTTTATATCCATTATATCATCATAAAAGTTATAAAATTCATTTACCCAGTATTTTGGAAATTTATTTTATTTATAACGTGAGTTTATAAATATTACGACGGTTTTCGTGAAAACTAAACAATAATCACCCGAACACTCAGTACTTGTACTCAACATATTTTTAACATTTTTACAACTTTATTTTATCCCGGATAACTTCGTTAACATTTATTTCTATCAAACCCGGTACCCGATTTTAACTAATAACAAAAATCTACACTTAAACTCTACTCAAAATCCTAATTAAATCAGAAGTACCCCAACCCCCCCCCCCCCCCCTTGCTCACCCCTAACCAGCCATACAAACACCCCTAGACACATGACTTATATTTTTTTTAACCTCACGCATTTATGTACTAATATTATACCATAAACCTCTAAAGTTATACCAAAAACCAAAATCATATTATCACAATTTCAAGATCAAAAAGTTTTCATCCTTTCCCTTCCTCCTCTCTAACCCACGATCCAAACCCAAGCTCCATGATCAAGTGATTATTTTTCAAGATTTAAAGCTACAAAGTTGTTCCTTTTATCATTCTAATCAAGAGTTTTGCAATATAAACTCAAGTAACACAAGATTTCTCATCATCTAATCACCTATTATTTCAATGTAAGTTATCAAATTTATTTTCATGATTTCATCTAATTTATGCTTGTATCTTATGGTTTTCATGCTTAATTTCATGTACAAGTTAGCTATACCAGATTATTTTTGTTAACTTTTTGAACATACAAACCCTAGATTTTGATTTAGGTATTCCTTTGTTAAATTAACATGATTAGTAGTGATTAGGAACCCATGGCACCCTAAGAAGGTGTATGATAGGATTAGAATAGCTTTGTGGTGTTTGCAAGAGATTTGGTGATGTTAGAAACTAGTTTTGAACATGGAAAATGGATTTGTAACAAGTATATAAACCTACTGTCCCATTTTTGTAAACCCAGGAAAATCAGTAAACATAAAGTAAACTTTGGCAAAATTTAAAAAAAAAACTTTCAAAAACGAAGCCGTAGGCGAAAGAACGGATTAAAAAGAGTTTATAACGAAGAAGTTATGATTTTTGCAAGTTTATTGACGAAAAGTATTTTTTCTGAAAATGCATGCTGTTGGACGTTTTTCGTCGGACAAAACAAGGCTTTAGACGTAACCCGGAGGAGCCAAGCTTTCCAAAATATACTACTACATACTAAGACGTAACCATGGATATAAAGAACAAGTAAAACGGACTTATAACGACAAAGATATTCACGTTTCAATATCGACAAAACATATATTATTTTGACAGCTTTGACAAAAATAATATTACAACTACGTAGTAACTCTAGATTTCTAAAAATATTAACCAAGTACCCAAAATCATAACTAATGAAGTATTAGTGAATACAAGTGTATTTTTATGACTACAAGACGTTATTTCAAGGATTTCAAATCGAGGATTTCAACACTAACACTTATATATACGATATATATACATTTCGACTAGTTTTATTTTCTAGTTGCCTTATTTTCCTAAGTTTTGGAAAATGTATTAATTTGATATCAACAAGTATTTTTTTCAAGTTAAGAGTGGTATAGGAAACATGTGCATGAAAAGTTTCAACACCATTTCATAATCTAAATTAGATCATCATCATGCATATTAGGTTGCGGCTAGTGTGCGCGCCTTGTTTTTTTCAGCTCATTACATGTTCATGGTATCATCAGCTAGAGGTGAGTTTTCATAGCCCCGTTTTCAATTCAATATTTTGATTTCAAATCCCATGGGGGAATACATTGCATCAATCATTTTAGTACGAGCCCAAGTACCAAAACATATGTACATTGCTTAAGTTGCCATACCAACATGTTAAAGTCCCCTATTTATTATCATGGACCGTTAATTTGCCGATTAAGCGAGAGTGAGTGGATAGATCTATTGAGGGTGACGCCTCCATCCGTGGTAGTTATTACCAACAATAAGCGGATGCATTTCATGTCTGTCATTTTGGGAGTGTTCTGGTAAAACATTCAGGAGGGGCATATATTTCATCAATCTAGCTTTGGGGTCATGAGCTTAAGGTCTATTGTACTATTTTACGTGACTTTTGTCATGCACTTATACTTGTGGTGGCCGTACAACATTACATTTTATAAACCTATGGAATTCACCAACATTCGTGTTGACGTTTTAGCAATGTATTTCAGGTTATTAAGGTAGCTCATGTGACATGCATTTGGACCTTCATGGAGTCGTGGAGTCGACGCGTCTCACTATTATTTCATGCACTTATGTAAATGTTTGATCTAGTATGACTTGTTTTTCATAAACTTGCAACACCTTTTGGGGACCTCATATTGTAAACTCTGGATTATTTCAATGATCAAACGAAGTATTTTCCAAACGACACTTTAGGTCGTTCAATGTAACTGTAACTGTGATGCTATGACAGACACCCCCAGGCATTCATTCCGATGCAAGTCAGGTAAATTGGGGGTGTGACAGATTGGCATCAGAGCTAAGGTTATAGCGAACTAGGATGTATCTTGGACCCTAGACTATAACCGCATCATCATAGCATCTCATCATTTCATCATAAGTGCATAATCATGATACATGTTGTTTTATGCATACCCTGTGCGAGTTAATTATACTCATATTCGTATATATATCATTTTATTGACCTGGTTCACAAGTGACATGCCTTCAGATACTCATCCTGTCATCCTTTTATCGGATTTCCGACATTGAAGATGCCTTGTCATCTTCCACTACCATTATACCACCAGTTTCACTTACACCATCATTAGCACTATTGATTTGCCATAGGAACAGGGTTTTCCTATCATTCAGTCCATACATAGAATGCCGTTTGGTAGAGTATTCAGACTTAATCTTAATGGACCTATTAGGATGCTTATTTCAAGGAAGATAGTGTGTTTTCTTTCCTTCACTAGTAGAGCACCCACTACTCAGGTACTACCACCACCATCAGTTACTTATTACACTATTGGTCGTCCCATAGTGCGTACTTTAGTTTTACCTCTTAGATGTCGCGAGGTAGCGCGAAGGAGGGTAGTATTCCATTCACTAGTACCATCATTGTCATTTTCATTTTCCATTCCCACTTGCCATGAACTAGATAACACCTAGTAGATAATACCATTATCACGGACTCAACAGGAACATCCGCAGATTCTTCAGGAATGGTTCAGAACCTACATTATCTAAGATTTGATCGATGCACAACTTCAGACACCACTTCAGGACTGTCTCGACCTTATGCTCCCACAAACCTGATTTCACTAAGAGGGACACCAGGAAGTCTCTAGACCAGACTTATATCCTCACTAGCTTTTACTATTATCCTAGCCACGGAAAGTAGGAAACATAGTCTAAAGAACTTATCGTCTTTTGGTTGTTGTACAAACAAATGTATCAAGTGTGACTCCACTATGTAGGAATGGTTGTGCTATATATGATATTGATCCACGTAGACCGAAATTTTCATGTATTATATTCAGGTGTTGTGAATATGATAATTTCTATTACCTATAGATTCTCATGGTCTCTTATGATTTGATGAGGATAGATTTAAGCAAACCACTCCAATTAAGACAATAGGATTAATAAGGACGAAGACGTCTTTACGAGTAGATGGTCATGTTGACCAAGATAAAAATGACTACCCTAGTTTTCGTGTTTCGGAGATAATAACAATTCAATTAAGTTAAATTCTAAAAGAATTTTTGTACAAACAAAAAGATTTCTTGCAAACCTTACGAAGTACGACCAATATTGAATTACAATGGTTGGATTAAAACTCATTTTCTTTGCAACAATCTTCTGGAATTCCCTTCTCCAAAGATATATATATATATATATATATATATATATATATATATATATATATATATATATATATATATATATATATATATATATATATATATATAGGAGATATTATTCCTATCAAAGTACAAAATATTTCATAGTCACATCTTTTACATGACTATACTCACTACAAACTTCAAATAAAGTCACTCCAAAATACACTTATAATCAGATTTTCATAATGTTTCACTCAAACAAATGTTGTTGACGAATTTTAGAACCCATATCTCCAAGAAGGAACACGCACAACTCATGAACGAATCTCGAAAGCAACCACTATACCTACCTACTATTTGACATTAGAAGCGAAAGAAACACCTCTACCAGAGACTGCCAGTATAGATATACCATGCCTTAACACCACTGCTTCAAATTACAACGTTTTCGCTCATTCCATGTTATCAGACCCTCACACTATTATAAGCTCGTTGGATTAAAAGATCAAGGTACAATGACTCAACAGAATTTATATCCTTTTCAGAGATCGATATAGCTTAGTCACATTGGAACAAGACCTCATTTTCATGAAAGGACATCGAGAAGTTTCGCCTGACCAAAAGACATTTAGCTTTCATTCATGGTAAATCAAACATCATACGATGGGGTACCTACTTGATTCAGACCACCAGTACAACAATTTCCATGCTTTATACGTTTTAGTCATGCTTAGAGGGATTAAGCATTTGAACCTGCGAACTTTACCTAGAATAAATTCTCTAATACTTCAAATCATTGGCACCGATTTCTTCCATATATTCTTAACACGTAGACTATCGTCTTCACTTGACTATAGATGCCTTAACGACACGTTTATCCTTCATGCTCTCAATATCACTACCATATTCTCGACCACTTCATAACCATAAACCCCTATCCAGTTATGGACTAAGATATTTATATTCTCTAAATAAGTGGATTAGTAGACTATTACCATTCGATAAGATTCACCCACGTATCCAATACACAATTCAAGCTATTTTACTATCATATGGGGAAATTGTTTTACAGAAAAATTTCTGAAGTAAGCTATTTTATTACCATCCTATAAATTGATTTTTCTGTCATTACACCAAGTATTTACTGTTATTACGCGAGGCAATTTTCATGTTACTTGAAAGAAAACATCAGGATACCATTTTTAATAACAATGCGTTGAACACCATCAAAAACTTTTGAGAAAAGTTATGATATTTTGACAAAATCTAACATCGCATCATTAGTCCTCAATTATACATAGCCTGATCACCTATGTAAAATTCAGGAAGGATTATGCCATGAAGGAAATAATTACCTTTTCAAAGGATTGTTAATAACAATCTTCATTTAAAAGTTTTGTAAACAAAGGAACTCTTTCATAAACATCCTTTTTGCCGAACTATCCCTGGATACTTACCCCACCAGTCACTCATTCAGCCATTAAGTTGGATTATCCCATTGACTTCCCTAGGAGAGACTTTCCATATCAATTACATGCAGGATTCCTCAATACAATAAAAGCAATGAAAGGATTACATAACTACTAACCAGTACTAGAAGTATATAGTGAGAGAATTCATAACTCAACAAAAATCCTAAGATACTGCGAAACCATCCGAATCATCATCTCTGACTTAGTTGTCAAATTCTATCATTTAAAGGTACTAGCTAGACTGAGCTACAGGATTGAACTCAATATAAATGTTCGCAGGACAACACGATAGAAATAAACCAAGCTTCTAATTGAGATTGTAGAGCATTTCATTTAAACATGGCCTCATCCATACATAAACTTTCCAGCAGTAAGTTTTCACAAAGGACAATTGTTTGAATCAAGAATATCGATGTAGATTCCTCTAAGGCATTATGTCTCTATAAATTTCAGATAACCTCACCTTCATACCAAGAAAGGGATCAAACCAGAACATATCTCCTCATCTACATGGGAAAACAGAATAGACATTCATCGACACAACATCAAGTGATACCTTCGCCTTGCCAATTACAACGATAAACCATTTCAGGACTTAAGTTAGTCTAAATATCTACGCTTATGGTTTTGCCGAATACCCACTAATAGACATTATCCAACCTCAGGAACTAAATGTTAGACATCTATGCATTTAAGCGAACATTTCCTATTCTACCATTTTATCCTTGATAGTGTTTTCACTTTTAAATAAAGTTGATTTGAAAAATCACTTTTACATAAATCACATACCTTGTAGAAAATGATTTCTGGAATTCCTATTTTGAACAAGTACGATCCTTTTTGTTCAATATTTAGCAAAACCATCGTACAATGAGAAATATATAGACATCAAACTTTGGAAAACAGTCTTAATCACAACATGTTTGAAAACAGTTTCCTATTTTATAACTACTGGATTTTGAATCATCAAGAAAAATATTACTCAGTAAATCATCTGCTTCATTTTTTTATTCGTTATTCAGAAAGAGATTTCAACCAAAACTCACAATCACAAGACAAATTTCCAAAACTAATCACTCTGCTACATCGCTTATGCATTTAGGATTTTGTCACTTGACAATAAAGAATATTGATATATGTGATGAAGGAATTAGGAGGAACATCACAAATTAATCACGAACTTCAGTAGTGGAGACCAAGCCTAATAGGCAAAGAAAAACATATGTCTTACCATCCGTTGGAACAAAACACAAGGAATCAAATTGTTACCCATATTCTATCCCTTTCAGATAACGCCAAGTTCGAAGGACCGAACGTTGTGAAATTAGTCACAAAGACTTATTGTACCCATTTCAGTTATTCCTGATAAGGAAATCGATTCACCTTGGACTTCAAGCAATCATTTCAGGATTTCCTTCAGAAACCCATTTAGATGTAAACATCACCTATCATCCTCAGACCGATGGCCAAGGCGAGAGAACAATTCAAACATAGGAAAGTATGCTCAGAGCATGAGTGATTGACCCTAGAAATGGTTGGACTAATCATTTAACATAAATCAAATTCATCTACAACAATAGTTATTACACCAACAGCGAGAAACTGGCAGAAATTAGGTTGGTACATAACACACATCATTTGGATTGGGTATCCTGAACAACAAACCATCCAGATTCAAGTGGGAGAACAAACTAAGTTAAAAGCATTGCCTTGGATTGGCATGATACAAATTGGATAACAAGAGAGGTTGAACCTTTAGCATATTGGACCATCTAAGATTCATTTTAGAATCGACCAACTAGCATACAAACTTGAGTTCTGGAAAAATTCAGTAGTATATATTACCAGTATCACATTTAAAACATTAAGAAGCGCAGACCATATATTGATGGGCCAAACTCGGAAAAAGCTCAACTCACTATTCCAGTAGGCATTCATGAAATAACCAGAAATTTCCTACAAGTCAAGAATCAGTTACAAGTTCAATAAGTTGTAAACCATTAAAACTTCAAGTTGGTAGGCAGAGTTATGTTGAAAGTTCTGCTTAGGAAAGGCATGATATCATTCAAAAAACTTGGAAAGTTAAACCCGATATACACTGGACCATGTAATATTTCAGACAGAGTAGGTCTAGTGGCCGTCAGATTTGAGCCTTGTTAAAGAACAACAGGATTACACAACCATGTATTATCATCTTTTCAGATTAGTCACTCATAATCCCATTTGGAAAGGAATCCAACCCAAAGTCAAACATAAACCTTGTAGGAGAACAAGTAGAAATCATGGACTGTTAGGTTGAACAGTTGAAGCAGAGTCAAATTCCTATCGTGAAAGTTCGCTGGAATTCTCAAACATCATCACCTTTTCACCAATACGTCTTCAGAGACCAACATAAACTGAACTTCGGGACGAAGTTCCTTTTAGAGGGGAAGACTGTCACAACTTACCATTTCAGGTCATTTCCCAAACTTTAGAAAAACTCTATTCATCAAACACTATTCATCAAAACACTATTCATCACTTTACTATTCATCATTTTTTGTGTCAGTTTGACATTCCGAGAAGCATTCAGAAATTGTACTATTCCCTGAACACTATTCATTTCCGGAAAAATTTTCACTATTCACTTACATTACTCATTTCATCGTAAATTTAGTTTACGGGTATGCAAATTCGCGTAACCGGATTGGTTTAGGTGCGAATTCAATTCATTATCAGTAACGACACTGCATACGGACTAGAGACAGTCTGTATATCATCATAATAGCATTTTCATGTTATACCACTCTTAGGATTTTCAAATTTATATATTTGATATATTTAACGTTTTACGTATAATTATTTATAAGTAAACGTTAACACACGGTTAATAAACACGACGAATATATCTAAATATTCCCACAATGGTCCCGACATATTTTTATATCCATTATATCATCATAAAAGTTATAAAATTAATTTACCCAGTATTTTGGAAATTTATTTTATTTATAACGTGAGTTTATAAATATTACGACGGTTTTCGTGAAAACTAAACAATAATCACCCGAACACTCAGTACTTGTACCCAACATATTTTTAACATTTTTACAACTTTATTTTATCCCGGATAACTTCGTTAACATTTATTTCTATCAAACCCAGTACCCGATTTTAACTAATAACAAAAATCTACACTTAAACTCTACTCAAAATCCTAATTAAATCACAAGTACCCCAACCCTCCCCCCCCCCCCCCCCCCCCTTGCTCACCCCTAACCGGCCATACAAACACCCCTAGACACATGACTTATATTTTTTTAACCTCATGCATTTATGTACTAATATTATACCATAAACCTCTAAAGTTATACCAAAACCAAAAACCAAAATCATATTATCACAATTTCAATATCAAAAAGTTTTCATCCTTTCCCTTCCTCCTCTCTAACCCACGACCCAAACCCAAGCTCCATGATCAAGTGATTATTTTTCAAGATTTAAAGCTACAAAGTTGTTCCTTTCATCATTCTAATCAAGAGTTTTGCAATATAAACTCAAGTAACACAAGATTTCTCATCATCTAATCACCTATTATTTCAAAGTAAGTTATCAAATTTATTTTCATGATTTCATCTAATTTATACTTGTATCTTATGGTTTTCATGCTTAATTTCATGTACAAGTTAGCTATACCACATTATTTTTGTTAACTTTTTGAACATACAAACCCTAGATTTTGATTTAGGTATTCCTTTGTTAAATAAACATGATTAAAAGTGATTAGGAACCCATGGCACCCTAAGAAGGTGTATGGTAGGATTAGAATAGCTTTGTGGTGTTTGCAAGAGATTTGGTGATGTTAGAAACTAGTTTTGAATATGGAAAATGGATTTGTAACAAGTATATAAACCTACTGTCCCATTTTTGTAAACCCAGGAAAATCAGTAAACATAAAGTAAACTTTGGCAATATTTTTAGAAAATACTTTCAAAAACGAAGCCGTAGGCGAAAGAACGGATTAAAAAGAGTTTATAACGAAGAAGTTATGATTTTTGCAAGTTTATTGACGAAAAGTATTTTTTCTGAAAATGCATGCTGTTGGACGTTTTTCGTCGGACAAAACAAGGCTTTAGACGTAACCCGGAGGAGCCAAGCTTTCCAAAATATACTACTACATACTAAGACGTAACCATGGATATAAAGAACAAGTAAAACGGACTTATAACGACAAAGATATTCACGTTTCAATATCGACAAAACATATATTATTTTGACAGCTTTGACAAAAATAATATTACAACTACGTAGTAACTCTAGATTTCTAGAAATATTAACCAAGTACCCAAAATCATAACTAATGAAGTATTAGTGAATACAAGTGTATTTTTATGACTACAAGACGTTATTTCAAGGATTTCAAATCGAGGATTTCAACACTAACACTTATATATACGATATATATACATTTCGACTAGTTTTATTTTCTAGTTGCCTTATTTTCCTAAGTTTTGGAAAATGTATTAATTTGATATCAACAAGTATTTTTTTCAAGTTAAGAGTGGTATAGGAAACATGTGCATGGAAAGTTTCAACACCATTTCATAATCTAAATTAGATCATCATCATGCATATTAGGTTGCGGCTAGTGTGCGCGCCTTGTTTTTTTCAGCTCATTACAGGTTCATGGTATCATCAGCTAGAGGTGAGTTTTCATAGCCCCGTTTTCAATTCAATATTTTGATTTCAAATCCCATGGGGGAATACATTGCATCAATCATTTTAGTACGAGCCCAAGTACCAAAACATATGTACATTGCTTAAGTTGCCATACCAACATGTTAAAGTCCCCTATTTATTATCATGGACCGTTAATTTGCCGATTAAGCGAGAGTGAGTGGATAGATCTATTGAGGGTGACGCCTCCATCCGTGGTAGTTATTACCAACAGTAAGCGAATGCATTTCATGTCTGTCATTTTGGGAGTGTTCTGGTAAAACATTCAGGAGGGGCATATATTTCATCAGTCTAGCTTCGGGGTCGTGAGCTTAAGGTCTATTGTACTATTTTACGTGACTTTTGTCATGCACTTATACTTGTGGTGGCCGTACAACATTACATTTTATAAACCTATGGAATTCACCAACATTCGTGTTGACGTTTTAGCAATGTATTTCAGGTTATTAAGGTAGCTCATGTGACATGCATTTGGACCTTCATGGAGTCGCGGAGTCGACGCGTCTCACTATTATTTCATGCACTTATGTAAATGTTTGATCTAGTATGACTTGTTTTTCATAAACTTGCAACACCTTTTGGGGACCTCATATTGTAAACTCTGGATTATTTCAATGATCAAACGAAGTATTTTCCAAATGACACTTTAGGTCGTTCAATGTAACTGTAACTATGATGCTATGACAGACACCCCCAGGCATTCCATTCCGCTGCAAGTCAGGTAAATTGGGGGTGTGACATAATGTGTGTGAAATGGAAGTTGGATGGTTGTATTTATTATTTGTTTGAAGTAGTGTATATTTTAAATGACTTAAATGTAACAAATTTCCATATAATGTTTTGACTGTAGTTAAGTAAAATTAAAGGATAAGCGTGTTGTGTTTATTTATATTCCCAACATAAAAATTAATTTCTTATCAGTCTTGATAAGCGTGTTGAATTTACACGCTGAAGATGTATATATTAGAACAATCTTATTTCAACATCTGAAGCCATTAAATATGACTATCCATATACACTGAACATCTAACACAATGGCAAAATTTAATTCAGCATGTAACATATATAGTCCAATATAGTCTAATAGATGATCACACGTGTTTGTCACGTGTTTCTTTAATCTAATATGCACGTGCAACCTATAAACTCAAACACTTTCTCGTCATGCTGAATGTATGTGGCTGACATATGAGTATCTTTCTAATCTTATTTCAGATTATAACATAAACATGTAAATCACACGTGCTTGGTTCGTGTTTATATTATCTACTCAGCACGTATAATCTACAAACTAAAACCATGAAATACCAATATACGCTGAATATATTGTACCAGTATATAAATTATCAAAAAAAAAAAGATAAAAAAAGTGCACAAATTGCTTGATACTAAAAAATCTAAATCATTAATTCTGTTAATAATTTGTTGATTAATAGTAAAATACAATTCTAATAAAAAAAAAGAGAGTAAAACACAATAAATTTCTTCTTCAATCCTAATACTTCAGTTTGCATAAAGCTTCCCAACAAAATACAATATTGTTGAAATGTTGTTCACATTTTTACAATTTGTTTGAGAAATCCCATCTTCATATCAATAATTGCCCTTATTTTGCTAATTATATTTTCGAGTTTACTCATCATTTCAATGTCTTTTTCATTCAGCATCAGATTGTATATAAAACCTTGGTCATGTAGTTTTGACTTGGGTAGTTTGCTTATTTCCTTCATATTATCTTTTCTTGCATCTCCATTAGCAAGCATCGTCCTCATGAAGGATGTTATACGGTCTATTGTCTTCCCATCAGCATCAATATCTAGGAATATCTGGTCAATGATATGTTGTTTTGGATCCATTGAGGTTTTGTTAAGAATGGAGTAGTTATGTTAGAGTTTTTTTATAAGTTTATGTAATTTTAATTAAGTGTGTGGGAGTTATATAATGTGTGTAAAATGGAAGTTGGATGGTTGTGGTAGTTATGTGTTTAAAGTTGTGTATATGTTAAATGAATTTAAAGTTTCCATGTAAATTTATAACAGACTGTTAATTTAATTTTTGTATAAGCGTGTTTAGTTTTTTTATATTCCCAAATAAAGTCATTTAATTTGTGATGCGTAGTGATTGCACCAGGCTTTACCTCTCGAGGGATCTCGAGAAGTTTACAACCCCCACCAGGCAGTGTACCTGAGCGATGTAGTATAGTATAATGACAAGTACCGGGGGATTGATCGTTCAGCTAGGAATAGTGTCGCTAGGATTAGAAAACCTAAAGACTAGGTCTAGAGATGAGGGATGATTCGTTTTGTATTTTTATATTTTTTAGAAAGCAAGTAAAAATCTCGGGTTTGAAGGAGTTTGGCGGAATTAGTTGCTAATCAACTAACCCAATACTAAAGATGCAATCAAAATAAAATACTAGAAATGAAAATAAACTAAATTATAGTAAAGTTGTGAGCAATATGTGGGAGAATTGTGTTTACTTAGATTTCACTACTCCCTAGATATCTTTTACACGTTAAATTACTTGTTATAGTTGCGTGGATGACGGATTGTATTCCTTAATACCATTCATGGGGTGGCGTACTTACTTCCCCAATCCTATGAGCGCCTACTTCACTCCTATGTCGAGCCGGCTAAGAAGCTCCTAACATGGGATCACTAGATTTTGCTTATGCATTAAATACAACCAATAAAACCTAGTACACATCGGTTCATGTTTCCTAAGACGTTCAAGCATGTTACACAATGGAGATCTGCCAGTTTTCTTAAGCCTAACATTGAAATCATTCATCCAATACAACCATAAACAAGTAATCAACAAATAATTAACATCTAGGTTTCATTAGATCTAAGCAAACACAAGATAGATCTAGCCTAGCATGTTGGAATCAAGACAAGTATAAGATATATTCAAACAACACATAGACATATTGAATGAATTAAGAGAAGACTTATCTCAATTGAACATGAAAGGAATCATGGGATGAAAACCCTTGAAAACACTGTAAAATATGACCTAGGGTTTACAAAGTTCGGCCCTAGTTTTCTCCACACAAGTTCCTCCTTAATGAATGAAAAATATAAAACTGTATATAGAGTTTGTTTGGTGACGGCGTCAAGAACAAAAGTCTGACGCCATCATCTCGCCGCCAAATAGTTTCTCGGACTGCCTAGATCTGGGTCTGACGCCGTCATGTATTCACCTTATGCAGGCCGTCACCAAATTAACTCTTGACGCCCTTGTTGTGACGCCGTCAGGTTTGCACTGGGTCGTCTTGGTTTTAACTCTTGACGCCATCATGATCTTCCTCTTGACGCCGTCAGGTACTGTTCTCAGCATTGCAAACTAAGTCTTTGCTGTTTTCTTCACTTTTATGCTTCAAAAACGTCCGAATTGCTTCCTTTTCCAGAATTTACTCCCAAAGTACCTAAAATCATAAAAGGAACGATTTAGGGCAATATTTGATCAAATAAATTCAATTCCGGGCTTAAATGACCCCCTAAAAGTGGTTCATTTTTCGCCTCATCATATACCCTTACACTTGAGATTTGCTTGTCCTCAAGCAAATGCGCTTTTATTCTAGTCAAAATACAAGTTAGGGGTCATTTAACACTAACATAAAAGTAATTACAACAAATAATCGTTCCACTAAAGACCAAAGACAAGCACGGAGGTCATACACTAGCACCTCACAAATAGTATTTAAATACTCACATCTCTCGGGTGTAATAAAGTAATATCACAATATGGAAATGGAAAACATCTCTCACTACCTGTCATAGAAAAATAAATTACCATAGGCTTGGGAAAGGATCAAACCTCCACCACATGGCGTAAGCACCTAGGATAAACTATCAAAGATGTCTTTTAAAAGGTTGTAACGTTAGGTGTAGAGATATGGAATACACGGTTTTGTTGGATATAGGCAGTCTTTACTGGTGGCAAGTTAACAATCTTGGTCAATTACATGTACAATATAGCGTTGCTAAACCAAGACTAGACTCGACTTAAGCTAATAAATGAAAAATAACAAAAACATAAAATGAAATGGGATAGTAGTCTGTATGTTTTTTTTTTTATTTATTTATTTTTTTTTTGCATACACTCTTACCCTACCATCCAAAATAATACATCATAGGGAATGAAAATTCCCCTTAGACTTGAATTTTTACATACTTTACAAATAACTAAACTAATGACTCGAATTAAGATAATCAAAACACTTGGAGTACTTTTAAGATAACGTACATATGGGGGTAATAATATCATGTTCTTCCCCATTACTCCATAACATAAGTACTTTACCCATGAGTCCCAATCGTCCCAAAACAATATGTACAAGGATATGACTCGACTTAGCAACCATGTAATCAATTAGATAATTAACTTAGGGTTTAACAAACAACAATAATGCACTAAAGATGAGTGCATACACGGAAGGCTAAGGCGATTTGGGTGTACATTTAAGTGGGGTGTAACAAATTCTTCCTTTAAGTAAGATGCTTAAAGTTAGAAACGAAAAGATATGCTCGGAGGGGTGTACTAGGGGTTTCGTGTACTAAAAATGAGTACAACACTAAGGTTGTGGGAAAAATCAATTGAGTTAACTAGCCAAGTAATATGACTTAAATGGTCAAGTAATTATGAAACGGGTTTAACACAAGGGTGATCCTAATGCCTCTTATCATGTAGTAAATCCTACTACACGAATGTAGTCTCACTAGCAGTCTCGGGATGCATCACTAACGCAAGTTCTAGAATCTAAATGCTACCGGTACAATCATAAGCACTAATAGTAAATGCTTTTCCTATCAAATCTACTGGTGAACCTCACATATTTGGGTGGAAAATTTTTCTGAATGATACGGTTTTGTGCTAGTCATACAATCTCCTATCCATGAGACACATGCTATGGCTAAAATTTCACTCCTGAATGTTGTAAAAAATTTTAAATTTGGCGCTAAAATTGCACTAACAAGTATTTCTCATAGTTTTATTACACATCTACTATTAAACAAACAAACTCAAGCGAAAGTGTATTTGTAAGGTATCATCATTTTACCCTCCCCTTACACTTAGGATGAACATTGTCCCCAATGTTCAAGTAAAGAATGTAAAAGTGAAATAAGTAAAACAAATGAAATCAAATACTCCCCTGATTCGCTCAGTATGGATAATAAGGGGGTCAGGTTAGATCTTCCTCCAAGAAAATGAACAATCAAAGATTCCCTTCCAGAATAATAATCATCTTCTTGTCATACATAACCTGTAAAACCTGAGAAAACAAACAAGGCAACCTCGCATAAAATCGGCGGCAATCTACATATGCTAATAAATCCTAGAAAACAAAATAAGATATAATGCTTGTGGAATGATGTTTGCAGATTTCCTGGAGATTATAAAACTAATAATTCAACAAAAACTTTAAGACTCCGTTAGAAAAACAAAACTGGTAAAATTTCCAGATTTTTACACGTGACGCCATCAAGAGTAAACTCGTGACGCCGTCAGAAGTGACCTGCAGAAATTCTTATGTTAAGTTTCCGGAAAATTTCTGGAAAAACTTGGTCCTACTTCCTGGAAAATCCTGCAAAACATCATTATGACTCGATACAAGCATTTGACTCTAACAAATATGAATATACATGTTCACTTAATATTGTGGAGAATCATGATCGGTTTTGTTTCTTAAAAACACATTTGGGGTTTCCCCTTACACTTATCTTTTGAAAAAATACCTTCGGATGAAGTTAAGACTAGGCCAAACAACAAAATAAAGTATTTTCACTATTTTAGTTTTGAAACATGATCTACCAACAATAAAAATAAAGCATGCATACGGAAGCAAATAACAAACAAAACAAAATAAAAATAAAAATCACTCAAAACATGGGTTGCCTCCCAAGAAGCGCTTTTCTTTATTTACGAGTCTTGTAGCTAGACTCAAGGTCATGGGTTACTACGTGACCTCGTTGTTGGTTTCACTTTCTGATTGTAAATGTTCTTTGTAGAAACCAATCACCTTTTTCTCAATCGCTCCTATAATCCTATGGGAAAATTCCTTATCGACTTTATACTTTGGTCCTAGAGTCAAGCAATCTTTGTAGAAAAGACTCTTCTTTTCCCATACATAATCCATGCCCTTTTTCTTATCCTCTTCAATGATATCCTCAAAAGCACCAATGTTGTCCATGTCAAATCGGGGCACAAAACGAAATTCTTTCATTCTATTAGGCATCCTATAAGTGATCCTATTGGTGTTACTTGCAAATCGGATTGTCCCTTTTATCTCATCGTATTCCAATTTGGACTCTTCAACAAACGGTTTACCAAACACAACATTGGATAATCGACAATCAAAAACATTAGCAAGATCTTCAACGATCATAAAGTCAGTGATATAAGTGAAATTCCCAACAAAGACATGTAAACCTTTAATTCTCCCGACAAAGTTACAAACTCCACCGGGGTATTTGGGATCTCTTCTAGGTTCAAGTCTTATTTTCACTATATCATTATAAACACTTGAGGACATAATGTTGATTGGGGATTTAAAGTCAATGTAAGCATTGTCAACGTGTCTATACCCAATCAATCATACATGGTATCTTAGCATTCTTAAGGTCGCCTCTCTTTATCTTAGGTTCGATTCTAGTAAAAGGAGATCGAGGGTTATCAATAAGATTATTATAGTATGCAATCTCCTCCTTAGTGGGGTATAGATTAAAATAATCATCTAGCTTTGGGTCAATCTCCCCTTCTTCAAGTTCCTCAACAACATTATCAAAATCATTAGGCTCTAGGTCCTTATTTGAATACAAGGCGGTCGCTAGGTCACTAAATGCATGGTCGAGTTCAACCTTAATCAACCTATTAAGCTCCCTAAGTTCCCTAATCTCATTCTCAATTTATTCACGTAACAAAGCCGCTTCTCTAGGGGAAAGGGGTGGATTCATGTTTTCCATAATGGTCAACGGAATAGTCAATGAATTTAATTTACTAACAAAGGCACGAAGAAAAAGATAGACTAAAGAGAACCTAAAAATAAAAATAAAATCTTACTAGAAAGGAATCTAGCAAGTAGACCTAATAAAAATAGATTCTAACCTAGACAATAACTATTCCCCGGGCTGCGGCACCAAAAACTTGATGCGTAGGGATTGCACCAGGCTTTACCTCTCGAGGGATCTCGAGAAGCTTACAACCCCCACCAGGCAGTGTACCTGATTGATGTAGTATAGTATAATGACAAGTACCGGGGGATTGATCGTTCAGCTAGGAATAGTGTCGCTAGGATTAGAAAACCTAAAGACTAGGTCTAGAGATGAGGGATGATTCATTTTGTATTTTTATATTTTTTAGAAAGCAAGTAAAAATCTCGGGTTTGAAGGAGTTTGGCGGAATTAGTTGCTAATCAACTAACCCAATATTAAAGATGCAATCAAAATAAAATACTAGAAATGAAAATAAACTAAATTATACTAAAGTTATGAGCAATATGTGGGAGAATTGTGTTTACTTAGATTTCACTACTCCCTAGATATCTTTTACACGTTAATTACTTGTTATAGTTGCGTGGATGACGGATTGTATTCCTTAATACCATTCATGGGGTGGCGTACTTACTTCCCCAATCCTATGAGCGCCTACTTCACTCCTATGTCGAGGCAGCTAAGAAGCTCCTAACATGGGATCACTAGAATTTGCTCATGCATTAAATACAACCAATAAAACCTAGTACACATCGGTTCATGTTTCCTAAGACGTTCAACCATGTTACACAATGGAGATCTGCCAGTTTTCTTAAGCCTAACATTGAAATCATTCATCCAATACAACCATAAACAAGTAATCAACATATAATTAACATCTAGGTTTCATTAGATCTAAGCAAACACAAGATAGATCTAGCCTAGCATGTTGGAATCAAGACAAGTATAAGATATATTCAAACAATACATAGACATATTGAATGAATTAAGAGAAGACTTATCTCAATTGAACATGAAAGGAATCAAGGGATGAAAACCCTTGAAAACACTGTAAAATATGACCTAGGGTTTAAAAAGTTCGGCCCTAGTTTTCTCCACACAAGTTCCTCCTTAATGAATGAAAAATAGAAAACTATATATAGAGTTTGATAGGTGACGGCGTCAAGAACAAAAGTCTGACGCCATCATCTCGCCGCCAAATAGTTTCTCGGACTGCCTAGATCTGGGTCTGACGCCGTCATGTATTCACATTATGCAGGCCGTCACCAAATTAACTCTTGACGCCCTTGTTGTGACACCGTCAGGTTTGCACTGGGTCGTCATGGTTTTAACTCTTGACGCTGTCAGGATCTTCCTCTTGACGCCGTCAGGTACTGTTCTCAGCATGGAAAATTAAATCTTTGCCGTTTTCTTCAGTTTTATGCTCCAAAAACGTCCGAATTGCTTCCTTTTCCTGAATTTACTCCCAAAGTACCTAAAATCACAAAAGGAATGATTTAGGGCAATATTTGATCAAATAAATTCAATTCCAGGCTTAAATGACCCCCTAAAAGTGGTTCATTTTTCACCTCATCAATTTGTTGTCATGCTCATTTAGCATTTTGAATATCACGCTGAACATTTATGGATTACAACTATCTTATTTCAGATTATACTATATACTCCAATGGCTAAACTGAAACCAATACGTGTAATCCACAAACTGAACCCAGCATATTAAACCATGTGTTGGTTCGTTTGATATTTTCTATTCAGCATGTGTAATCTATAAACTGAAGCCAGCATCTGAAACCATAAAAAGTTTATTGTTATTGACTACTTTCTGACTACTTTAAGTAAATGAACAAATTTATATCAGATTACAACATAAACATCAAAATAACATGTGTATACAACATATCATCATATGATGCTGAATGTGAACCATTCTGAACAATAATAATTTAATGTATAACATAACTCAGACAACTTAATATTATATTAATAAAATTCATATTGAGTTACATACCAAAATAAAATTACATTCATAATTATTTACATATTCTTAATATTTTCAGTAAACTTAACATTCAGATTCATATTTTCTGATGTGCCGTTTTCAATATCCCTAAGTTCGTTAAGCACTTCCATTTCTTTAGTATGAACTTTGATGAGGAAGAGTCTTCTGTCTTCTTATACAGATCTGAACCTCCTAATTTCGGAAGAACTTGAATGAGATCTTGTCTTCCTTTTGCTGTTTTTGTTATTTGTTCCAGAATCGTGTTTACAGACTTTGCTTTCTCCAATTGTCGGTCTGTTTCTTGAATTGCTTGAATGCTCATCTTCAGTTTGAAGGCGTTGTTTTCTGCCATTTAGCTGTTGCAAAAGAAACCCCCTTTTTTTGTTGTTTTTTTATGATTTTTTATTTATAGATATTGTGTGTGTTGATAATTTGTGTATGTTGATTTATATAGGAAAAAAAAGTTTCAGTTTTGTTAGGTCTAGAAGTTTAAAGGTTACTCATGCCTTTTTATGGATAATGACATTATGGGCTTATATCCAAGCCCAAACCTAATAAAATTAGAAAAATACGTGTTTAACTGTCGATATATGTTAAGATATACGTTTATTTTTTATTTTTTTATTTTTTTTTGGCGGTAGTAGTTATTTTGTGATTTAAATGTATTATTGGCGGTAGTAGTTATTTTCAGTTTATTTGTAAGTATACCTCAACCGCTATATATTATTTTAGACTTCATATATATATATTTTATATTTGCATCATAAAACATCAACACACTTTATTTGTATTTAACATGTCATATAAACCGGTTTCACTTATATTTCCTCGAACGGTGTATCATTCTATCAGTTTTTATGAATTTTCCTACAGTTTTCACTCATCTCGTGTCCGACGCTATGATTTGGTGAGTTATGAAAATAAAAAATTTGTGCTATTTTCTAATATGTAATGTTGTTTCACTTAATTTATGTTATATCCCATTTTTGTTTAACCTCGGGATGGTTACATGTCTACTAAAGAAACTGTCGAATCTAAAATTATTGATGTTGAGTTGTATAATACGGATTTTCCTGAAGTGAATCATAATGTTCGTAAGTTATTATTATAAGATATTTGTCGGTTTATGTTATTATTATGTGTGATATTAACAGTTGAACTTTTTTAACTATTTTTTCATAGGATTGTCTCCCAAGTGTTGATCCGCTTGCTTATGATAATGCTGACGCTACATTTGATTTTCATGACTATGATTATGTTTCTGATAATTTTACGCATCTTGAAAATCTTGAAGACATTTTAGCAGTCCTCCGTTTGTCAACGAAAGTAATCGTGTTGGTGGAAAGTCTAAATCTGTTGGCAATGTTAATGTTTGAATGATGTTTTACAGTTTTCGACAATGAACTTTTTTGTTTATGCATGTGTTATGTAAATGATAAATTTTTTATAATTGAGTTTGAATTTGTCAAAAAAATATAATATACGTTTTTTTTAATATGAAAGTGATATTGTTTTATTTTTTGGTTTTGTTTAATAATGGTGTTTGAATTTGTCAAAAAAAAGGAAGTTTGTTGCGGTTATTACGGACTATCAGATTGAGTCGTCCTATAATTGTGGTTCTTTTTTTTTGTATAAATATAATGAATAAACAGTATATTCGTATGGATAAATTGGCAGAACGTGTATTTGGTATCCGCTATCAACTTATTTTTGTTTAAAGCATCAACTGGTAAACCATAATCTTTAGTATAGTTTACCAGTTGATTCTTTTAACACAAAGAAGTTGCTAATATTGGGTCACACGAATATCTGCATTGACTATTTATATCCAAGTGTGTTATGATATTTGGTTAGACTGTTGATATAAAAAATGTATAAAAACGTTATTAATATCTTTCGATATCCTTAAGTTTTGACGATCACAAAATATAAGAACATTAAACGCAAAGTTAATACGTAAACAAGCTTTAAGCAAGTTTATATCATCTCATCCAACATAATCACTTAAGGTATGAATAAACAAGTGACTAATACATTTTATGATCAAAGGGATGTTTATTTAAATAATACAAAGTTTATAAAATTAAATAAACTTATTATATATTTTTGAAAAACATTTTTGGTAATAAAGGAAAATGTTTTATTCATAATAAATATATGAATTCAAAATTTTAACCAAAATCAGTTAGTTTTTCACCAAATAAATTTTCCCCAGAAAAAGACAAGAAAACTGCAGTTTTCGTCTGGGTGGCCCCCTTAATTATAAGGGCGGCCCCCTTAATTTTAAGGGGGCCGGCACACAATTAAGGGGACCGGCCATGCTCCCCTATCAGATTCTGTCAGAAATTTTTCCCTATAAATACCAACTTAAATCTGGAATTTTTCCTACCTCTTGCACGAAAATTTTCAGATCCAAATCTCTCTAAACATCCTCCTAAAAACCCTTTGATCATATAATTGTTAATCCTTGTTTCAAGTGATTCATTCCCTCACCTCTCATCTCTCAAAGTGCAAGAGAAGAATACTCCTTTAACATCAAGTTGTGAAGTATTGTAGATTTGTGTATATAGTCTACTTGTTGTGTACATTCATTGTAAAGGTGTGATAGTATTGTAACTAGATAAATCTAGGAGTAGAAGTTGTGAATAGAAGTAGTGAGATATAAGTAGTTTGTTGTGAAGAAGAAGAGCTAGGAAGTAGATAGTTGTGAAGAAGATTGTTGTGAAGTAGATAGTTGTGAAGCTAGACTGGTGTGAAGAAGTAGTGTTGTGATTAAGTAGTGACTAGGTGTGAAGAAGGTGTGAATAAGTTGTGACAAAGTTGTGGTGTGTATATTGGTGTGTAAGGTTTTCTCCGCCATAAGGGAGCTTGTTGACATAGTGAAGAAAACTCTCAAGTAAGTGACTCGAGGAGTGGAGTAGGGCAAGGAAGGTGTCCTTATAGCCGAACCACTATAAATCCTTTGTCTCGCGGTTAAATCTTTCGATATCTTACTTATTATCTTGTTTATATCGTTATTACTTTTGTAGACGTAGACGTTTATATATGTAGTTGCTCATATAGTGCTAGTATTGATTTTACTTAAAGATCAAACAAAAGTTTCATTCACAAAACAAAGTTTTTACAATCAAACTAAAAAGGTAACATACATATAATTTATCATTTCGATCAAGTATAGTTTTCATAAAAAATATAACTAAGGATTATAAAATAAACGTTTACTTACTTGTCTCTCGTATATAGCTATAATTGTTTATATTATGCATGTGTTGATTTCACATACTTAGCTTACATTATTATTATTGTTCATACTTAGATATAGTTGTTCATATTGTTCAAGATTTGAGCTCACATAAGATAGAACCAAAGTTTTTAAAAGCAAACAAGACTTTAAAACTAAACTAAGTTTTCATAATAAAATTAAAAAGACGTAAACTATTCAACCCCCCCCCCCTTCTAGTTTTCCACAATTGGTATCAGAGCCAGGTTAAACAAGATTTTTAAAATATATTGTATTTTAAAACTTGTATCGATCTATGGAATCGGAAAAATATTTAGAAGGGCAATCTATGCAAAGACCACCACTATTTGAAAGTGATGGATTTTTATATTGGAAAATAGATTCGAAACTTATGTGAAATTGAAAGATCTTGATCTTTGGCATGTCATTACCTTTGGTGATTTTCCCCCTATTCAATATAATTTTGAAACTAAAATTGATGAAATTGTATCTTTTGAAAAACAAAATGATAATTTGAAAAGGAAACTAGCAAAAAATAATGAGGCTAAAATGGTTATTTATAATGCGTTACCCCGCAAAGAATATGAAAGAATTTTTATGTGTAAAACCGCAAAAGAAATTTGGGATTCTTTACTAATCACTCACCAAGGTAATAGTCAAGTTAAAGATAATAAAATAGATCTTCTTGTTCAACAATATGAACAATTTACGATTCTGGAGGAGGAATCAATAGATAATGCTTTTTCTAGGTTTAACACTATCATCACAAGTTTAAAACACTTGATGAGAATTTTTCTAGTAAGAATTTTGTTAGAAAATTTCTTAGGGATCTTCATCCAAAATGGCAAGCTAAAGTTACGGCAATTGAAGAATCGAAGAACTTGTCAACTCTTCAACTTGATGAGTTGATCGGCAACCTGAAAGTCTACGAAGCAATAATAAAGAAAAACTCCGAGATGGTCAATGGAAAAAGAGAGCAAAGCAAGTCAATTGCGTTGAAAGCTAGGAAGGAATCTAGTAACGAAGATAGCTCATCTTCCGAAAGTGAGGATGAAGAATACGCCATGGCCGTAAGAGATTTCAAGAAATTCTTCAAAAGGCGAGGAAGATTCATTAAACAACCACACGATGAAAGGAGAGCACCTCAAAAGAATAAAGATGACAAGTATAGCAAGAATGAGAGAAAGTGCTTCAAATGTGGTATCCAAATCATCTCATCGGAAAATGTCCACATAGACCACTGAATATGTCATTCATATCTCCTATAAGAATGTATACCATATATATTGAGTGGTCTAACCAGCGTCAAAAAAACTCTCTAACTAGGATGGTTTGCGTCTTTCTATTAGATTTGTTCAGAATGAGCGAAATCTAAATTTAGGTTAGGGTCATATTTGTTGGGTTTTTAATATGAACGATTTGCTTGGTTTGATAAAATTCTTCTTTGTATTGAAGTGTATGTAGCATTATATATTAAGTATAAGTGTCAATGTATTTATACTTTGTATGTTAAAATTGTTGTGCTTAACCGGTCGTATGCCATTAAAACCATTACTCTTTTATTCTAAAGAATATTGTTGGAAGATATGTTTTGTGGTTTTGTCAAAAATTAAATTTTCGTCAATTGTTAAAATGCTTCAAATTCATCATGTTTCATTTATATGCGTTGGTTATAACAAAGTATTTGACTTTAAACATGTTTGTATTGGTAATTATCCATGTGTATCGTTATGTAAGGTTTTTAGTTTATTCGTGTGTTATGTAAATGATAAATTATTTGATATAAAACTGCCCCGATACAACGTACTGATATTATGCTAGTTTATATTACTTCTCCTTTATACGTTTTTATATAACTTCTCCTTAATACGTTTTTTTTTTCTTTTTTCTTTTTTTTTTTTTTTTTATTTATTTAAGACATATCATTTATATACACGTTTTTATATACGTTGTTATGCATTTTATAAATGTTTATATACGTTCTTTATACGTTCTTTATATACGTTTTAATACATTTTTCTATACGTTTTCATATATGTTTTTTATACACTTTTTTTATATAACTTTTCATTTATTTATTTTTTATATTATCGGTTTCGGTTATTTCAGTTTTTGCGCACCCTACTAGGCATTTTTTTTTAACTTAATACATGACTCAGGGGCATATGAAAACTTGATGCGTAGATAAATGAGAAGTTATGTAAAACTCACATTAGGCGTGATAAAACGACGTAACGTATTTAAAACGTATGTAAACATTTATAAGAACTCATAAAACGCATATGTTTTTATAAAAGCGTATATAAAAACATAAAAACATATGTAAAGACGTATACAAAAACATATAAAACGTATATAAAAAATCAAATAAATAAATAAATAGATAAATAAATAAAAGTGAAAGAAGAAAGAGGGCACATGGACTGTTTTTGCAATTTACTCCAAAAGTAATTTAAATGAGAATTTAAAAGGAGGAAAGAAAGAGGGTATTTTAGTCATTTAACTTTGAGACAGAAACGAAATATGCCCGAATGGTTTCCCATAGGAATAATCTGCAGTTTGTTGGACCCTTTTGGCGTGTGCTTATTAACACACCTTTTTCTTACCAAATTAAGACCAAAACGACCAAAAACTAACTATAAATGCCAAAGTTATTGTGTTTTTGTGTTTATGATCGTGCAGGAACAGATATTGCAAAAACAGGCATAATTGAGGCCAAAAAGACAAAAACGAGCACGAGATTTGGAAATTGTCAAAAGCCGGAGCTTGGATGGGAAACGGGGCATAATAGAGCATTACCGGATCGACTCGACACAATTTTGAAGAAAAAGACAAAAAGTCAAAGTCAAAGAAAAAAAGTCAAAGGCATAGTCAGTCCCGGGAATGTGACATTGAGGGAGTATGGAAAACCAAACCCAAAACCCGACCCTTTTACCCTTAAGCTTAACCCAAAATTACCTTTATACCCTCACCCGACACCAAATTACCAAAACACCATTTTACTCGAAAACCCGAAACTTAAACGAAAAATCATTTTTAAAACCCTTTTCCAAAAACCATTTTCAAAATAAAATCACAAATACCTTTTTGTTAAAATTTTTTATATTTATTATTATTATTATTATTATTATTATTATTATTATTATTA
The DNA here is from genome assembly GCA_030686995.1 of Artemisia argyi. Classification (NCBI taxonomy): domain Eukaryota; kingdom Viridiplantae; phylum Streptophyta; class Magnoliopsida; order Asterales; family Asteraceae; genus Artemisia; species Artemisia argyi. The sequence goes on from CM060691.1 coordinate 55,777,106, forward strand.
TTATTATTATTATTATTATTATCAAAAGTTTTTTTTATTAAAAAAAATATACAAAATCATTTTTTACAATTTCCGTTTTGTCACAACTTTTATCTTTACTACCTATTTTTATAACACCTAATCCTAAATAATACTAATCCTAAAACACTTAACCTAAACCAAAATACCAATCCTAATCCTAGACCCAACACCACTCAACCCAAGCCCAAACCCAAACCCAAACCCAAACACAAACACAAACACATCAGCCCAGTTACACACCCAACCCACTCAAAGACATAATAATACACGTTTTTTTTCCCTTGGTCAAACCTCAGACAAGTTCTCCTTCTTCCCCACCATGCCCTACTTTACCCATCATACAACTTCCCCTCCTCCATGCTTTAATCTGCAAATACGCTACCCCCTTCACATGTTACCAAACCATTCACGGGTATCCCCCTCCATGTCATCAATCATCAACCTCTTTCCCATCCCACGGCTGTGATTTATTGAAGTGGTGACCAAGATAAAATCAAAGGATGAGATTGGTTTCAAAGAAAGCACAAAGAAGCACAGGCTCAGTCCCGCTCACTGAGAAAATACAAACAGTAGAGGACAAGAAAAGAGGAAGCCCTTTTAATATATTTTTTTATGTAGTATATATAGAATCATGTAGCCATTGGTATATGGCAATTAGGAAGTAGGTAGTTTTTAGGAGTAGTTTAGTTTAGCCTTAGTATAATTTACTAGCTTATTTCAGTTTTGTTGTAAGTCCACATTCAGTTTCATCTTAATTCAGAATTTTCTTTTATTAAGCTTATTTTAAATTCTCAATTTAGTTTCTGTTTGAAAGCTCTTTTATATTGTTTTCAAAAGCTCATATAAGCTCATCTATGGCTTTTGTGAGATTTAGTGTTTAATTCCTTTATAATTGCAAAATTTGAGAAAGTCAAAGTAGTCAAGAAAAAGTCCACTGCTTAATTAGCTTTTCTGATTGCTTATCCTCTGTTCAAATTTGCTCATAAGACCTTAGAACTATTAGTTGAACATTTGCCTTTCACTATCTCAGTTCTCATCTTGCTTTTTCACTTATAAGTCTAGTCATTTAGTGCTTAAGAGGGTGTTTGGCATAACACATTATTTAGAGCATAACTTAGTTTTTGACCCTTCTTTCAGATTCAATCAGCTTCATCTTGTTATTGTTAGTAGATTTGTACCAAGTTTTGTCAATTTCAATTAGTTTTTAAGCATTTTAGTTTGTGTTAAAATATATTCTTTATTAAAACTGTTTTAATTAGTTATTAGAATAGATTATTAGATTAGGCTTATTAGTGGTTTATTTGCTTTACTTTAGTTCGTTTAGGTTAGCATAAGTATGAAATAACCTGGTTTTTGACTTTTGTGGGTCAAAACTTCCAAAACCACCCACTTTTGACCCTATTTTTACACCAAATTGCTGTAAAAAAAAGTCCCCAACAGCCCTTAGTGTAGGATTTTTAATTTACTCATTTTTTGGAGTTAGGACCTGAAATTTCTTTACAATTAGTCTACCAGCTTGTTCACAAGCTTGTATTTTTATTTTATTTTTATGATTTTTTTACCAGCTATTTAGGCTTCCAAAACTGCTTATCTATCACTTTTTAGTGCAGCCCCTTATCTAGGAATTGATGTTTAGTGCTTTTAGTTAGTTTCTATTGCTTATTTTCTGTCCCATTAGTGCTTATTTAAGTTCCCCTAGAGGCCGTTGTTCATTTCCCCCCTTAGTTTAGCTTTTAGAAGCTTGCTAGTAGCTTTTAGATTTTGCAATTTTCCTTTTATAAGCCTTTAGTAGAACTGTTGCAATATTCCCTTGTTACCTGCTTATATTTTGTTTTTTAGAAATTATGTTAGTTATAAAAAATTCTTATTATCATGTTTCAAAACTGTTTGTGTAAAAAAATTTCAAAAAAATAAAATAAAAATAGTTTTTCAAAAAAGTGCCAGGGGGATTCGAACCCTGGTCACTTGGTTCACAAAACACAGCAACCCCTTCCATCTGCTCTATACCATGTTTCATGTTTGATTTCCCTTAATTAAATATTTAATGTAGTCTAGGCATGTTTGCTTATTTATAATATTTAGCTTTTAGATAGCTTATTGCGGCTTATTGTCAACTGCTTTTTTCCACTTTTTATTTTTCTTAGTCTCTTTTTAGTATAATAGATTTACCAAAATAATTTCAGATTTATTTAAAAAAGTTTTAGTATTTTTAATAATTTGTTTAGTTTATTTAGTTTATTTAGTAATTAATTCGTAATTATAAAAAAAAAAAAAAAAAAAAAAAAAATCTTTTTTCCAAAATTTTCTTTTAACATTAGGAACGTAGAAAAACCGTTTTTACACCAGTAGGATTAGCATAGCTTAAAATTTACGTTTTATTCCGCGCACTTACGTAGTTTTTTAATTAACTTTTACGTTTTTAAATTTAATTTACGTTTTAGGTTTTCCTTATTCCCGATTATTGTTCCCGTAGATTTTTAGGTAGTTTTTAAGTTTTGTTTTTCATTCCTTGTTTGAATTCTTGCCTTAGTTACGTTTATTTAATTTTTCATACGTTATTTACAATTTATCGTAATTCCACAATACCAAATAATCTCTCAATCATCCATACAAGCATTTTAATCTCCAAATCTTACACGATATCGCCCATTCACACCTCGTTGGGCACGACCCGGGTAATCACTTACCCGGTATCACATATATATATTGTATTCACGAGTTTTTACAAGTCTCCCTTTTCCTAAAGGTTGATTGGTAAATTCCACGCACGTCTACATTGTATTAATTTGATACGCGCTCAAAAACGCCTATCAAAATTTGGCGCCGCTGCCGGGGAGATTGTGTTGCGACAACATCGTTATGATTTTAACAATTAGTGACTTCTAGAACCTTCGTCAAGAAGTTATCGTTTTCAAAAACATATAAAACACAAAAAAATATTTTCCTTTTCTTTTGTATATATATTTATCATATAAAAAATACAAAAACATTTTCCGTTTTTCTTGTTAAAAAAAATAAACATAAAAAATAACCGCCGAGAACCAAGGCAGAATACTACCTAACTGGGGGTAGGACCATTAATAAGTTCTCAAACCAAAGATAAAAACTTGCCTTTGTATCCTTGTGAATTGGTGTACCTTTTTCAACAAAGCTATTCATATTGTGATTATTGGTTTAAGTTCTCTATTGTTTTGCCTCGATCTTGTTTTTAAAAATGTTTATCAAAAATCCCAAAAATATTCTTCTTATCCCTCTTACCTTTTTTATTCTCCATTCCTTACCCTCAAAAACCATTTGATTCTTTCTATATCTCATCCTCACCTTTGATATGTAGGGATCGCACCAGGCTTTACCTCTCAAGGGATCTTGAGAAGCTTACAACCCCCACCAGGCAGTGTACCTGATCGTTGTAGTATAGTATAGTGACAAGTACCGGGGGATTGATCGTTCAGCTAGGAATAGTGTCGCTATGATTAGAAAACCTAAATACTAGTTCTAGAGATGAGAGATGATTCTTTTTGTTTTTTTATATTTTTTAGAAAGCAAATTAAAATCTCGGGTTTGAAGGATTTTGGGCGGAATTAGTTGCTAGCCAACTAACCCAAAACTAAGATGCGATCAAAATAAAATACTGAAAATGAAAATAAAACTAATTATACTAAGGTTGTGAGCAATAAGTGGAGAAATGTGTTTACTTAGATTTCACTACTCCCTAGACATCTTTTACATGTTAATTACTTGTTATAGTTGCGTGGATGACGGATTGTATTCCTTAATACCATTCATGGGGTGGCGTACTTACTTCCCCAATCCTATGAGTGCCTACTTCACTCCTATGTCGAGCCTGCAAGAAGCTCCAAACATGGGATCATTATAATTTACTCATGCATTAAATACAACTAATAAAACCTAGTACACATCGGTTCATGTTTCCTAAGACGTTCAAGCATGTTACCATTTGGAGATCTGCCAGTTTTCTTAACCCTAACATTGAAATCATTCATCCAATACAACCATAAACAAGTAATCAACACATAATCAACATCTAGGTTTCATTAGATCTAAGCAAACACAAGATAAATCTAGCCTAGCATGGTGGAATCAAGACAAGCACAAGATATAGACAACCAACACATAGACATATTGATTGAATTAAGAAAATACTTATCTCAATAACACATGTAAGGTTTCAAGGGTTGAAAACCCTTGAAAAGCTGTAAAATTCGTATATGGTTCGGCCTTAGGGTTTCTCCAAACTTCTTCCTCTCTAATGAATGAAAATTAGAAAACTATATATATATATATATATATTAGAGGCTGACGGCGTCAAGAACAAATGGGTGATGCCGTCATCTCGCCGCCAAAATAATCCTCGGACTGCCTTGATTTACATCTGACGCCGTCATGAAGTCCATTTTTGCAGGCCGTCACACTTTTAACTCTTGACGCTCTACTTTGTGACGCCTTCATTTCTGTACTGGGTCGTCATGACCTTTACTCTTGACGCTGTCAACTTCTTCCTCTTGACGCCATCACACACTGTTCCCAGCTTGGAAAATTAAGTCTTTGGCGTTTTCTTCACTTTTATGCTCAAAAAACGTCCAAATTGCTTCCTTTTCCAGATTTCACTCCCAAAGTACCTAAAATCACAAAAGGAACGATTTAGGGCAATATTTGATCAAATAAATCCAATTCCGGGCTTAAATGACTCCCTAAAAACGGATTATTTTTTGCCTCTTCATATACCCTTACACTTGAGATTTGCTTGTCCTCAAGCAAATGCGCTTTTATTCTAATCAAAATACAAGTTAGGGGTCATTTAACACTAATATAAAAGTAATTACAACAAATAATCGTTCCACTAAAGACCAAAGACAAGCACGGAGGTCATACATTAGCACCTCACAAATAGTGTTTAGATACTCACATCTCTCGGGTGTAATAAGGTATAAATTACAATATGGAAACGGAAGATATCTCTCACTGCCTGTCATAGCAAAATAGATTACCATAGGCTTGGGAAAGGATCAAACCTCCACCACATGGCGTAAGCACCTAGGATAAACTATCAAAGAGGTCTTTTAAAAGGGTTGTAACGTTAGGTGTAGGGATATGAAATACACGGTTTTGTTGGATATAGGCAGTCTTTACTGGTGGCGAGTTAACAATCTTGGTTAATTACATGTACAATGTGGCGTTGCTAACCCAAGACTAGACTCGACTTAAGCTAATAAATGAAAAATAATAAAAACATAAAACAAACATAGAATGAAATGGGATGGTAGTCCGTATGTTTTTTCTCTTTTCTTTTTCTAATTTTTTCTTTTCTTTTTCTAAATAATTTTTTTTTTTCGATTTTTTTTTTTTTTTTTTTTTTTTTTTTTTTTTTTTTTTTGCATACACTCTTGCCCTACCATCCAAAATAATACATCATAGGGAATGAAAATTCCCCTTACACTTGAATTTTTGCATACTTTACAATAAACTAATCTAATGACTCGAATTAAGAAAATCAAAACACTTGGAGTACTTTTAAGATTAACGTACATATGGGAGTAATATATGATGTTCTTCCCCATTACTCCATAAATAAGTACTTTACCTATGAGTCCCAATCGTCCCAAAACAATATGTACAAGGATATGACTCGACTTAGCAACCATGTAATCAATTTAGATAGTTAACTTAGGGTTTAACAAATAACAATAATGCACTAAAGATGAGTGCATACACGGAAGGCTAAGGCGATTTGGTTGTACATTTAAGTGGGGTGTAACAAATTCTTCCTTTAAGTAAAATGCTTAAAGTTAGAAACGAAAAGATAGGCTCGGAGGGGTGTACTAGGGGTTTCGTGTACTAAAAATGAGTACAACGCTAAGGGTGTGGGACAAATTAGTTGACTTAACTAGCCAAGTAATATGACTTAAATGGTCAAGTAATTATGATACGGGTTTAACACAAGAGTGATCCTAATGCCTCTTATCATGTAGTAAATCCTACTACACGAATGTAGTCTCACTAGCGGTCTCGGGATGCATCACTAACGCAAGTTCTAGAATTTAAATGCTACTGGTACACTCATAAGCACTAATAGTAAATGCTTTTCCTATCAAATCTAAAGGCGAACCTCACATATTTGGGTGGAAAATTTTTCTGAATGATACGGTTATGTGCTAGTCATACAATCTCCTATCCATGAGACGCTTGCTATGGCTAAAATTTCACTCCTAAATGTTGTAAAAAATTTTAAATTTGGCGCTAAAATTGCACTAACAAGTATTTCTCATAGTTTTATTACACATCTACCATTAAACAAACAAACTCAAGCGAAAGTGTATTTGTAAGGTATCATCATTTTACCGTCCCCTTACACTTAAGATGAACATTGTCCCCAATGTTCAAGTAAAGAATGTAAAAGTGAAAAAGCAAAAAGAATGAAATCAAATACTCCCCAGATTCGCTCGGTATGGATAATAAGGTGGCCAGGTTAGATCTTCCTCTAAGAAAATGAACAATCAAAGCTTCTCTTCCAGAAAAATAATCATCTTCTTGTCATACATAACCTGTAAATCTTGAGAAAATAGACAAGGCAACCTCGCATAAAATCGGCGGCAATCTACATAAGTTGCTAAATCCTAGAAAGCAAAGTAAGATATAATGCTTGTGGAAAAGAAGTTTGCAGATTTCTTGGAGATTATAGAACTTAATAATTCAACAAAAACTTTAAGAATCCGTTAGAAAAACAAAACTGGTAAAATTTCCAGATTTTTACACGTGACACCGTCAAGAGCAAGCTCATGACGCCGTCAGAAGTGACCTGCAGAAATTCTTATGTTAAGTTTCTTGAAAATTTCTGGAAAAACTTGGTCCTACTTCCTGGAAAATCCTGCAAAACTTCATTATGACTCAATACAAGCATTTGACTCTAACAAATACGAATATACATGTTCACTTAATATCGTGGAGAATCATAATCGGTTTGTTTCTTAAAAACATATTTGGGGTTTCCCCTTATACTTATCTTTTGCAAAAATACCTTTAGGTGAAGTTAAGACTAGGCCAAACAACAAAGTAAAGTATATCCACTATTTAGTTTAGAAACATGATCTACCAACAATAAAAATAAAGCATGCATACGGAAGCAAATAACAAACAAACAAACAAACAAATAAAAACACACAAAACATGGGTTGCCTCCCAAGAAGCGCTTTTCTTTATTTACGAGTCTTGTAGCTAGACTCAAGGCCATGGGTTACTACGTGATTTCATCATTGGTTTCACTCTCTAGGTCGTCTTCTAAACCAGTTTTGTATTACGAACCTAGTTGCAAGCATTCTTTGTAGAAACCAAGCATCCTATTCTTCACATACTCTACTCCTCTACGTCTATCCTCATCATTCCTATAATAAGCCACTTGTTTGTGTTCCTTTTCTAAATTAGAGAGGAGGCGGTATTGCTCAATCTTGTAGGGCATTTGGTAGGCAATCTCATCATTCTCTTCCTTGAATCAAACTATCCCAAAAGTCAGATCATAACTCATCCTAGTGACCTCAACAAATGGTTTTCCGAATATTATTTGACTTAGGCAATCATCTATCACCGGATGAGTGTCTTCTACTATCATAAAATCGATCTCATAAGTGAAATTACCTATAATCACATGCAATCCCTTCACTCTCCCTACAAAATTACTTATCAAATTCCTACTGGGCATCATCCTAAAATCAAGTTGTTTCTTCATCACCCAATTGTAATAAGTCCTAGTCATGATGTTTACGGGAGATCTAGGATCGATATAAGCTTTCCATATATGCATATGCCCGATGTTGCATGGTATGTTAATGTTAGAGGGGTCACCCATTTTGATAAGGGGTGTGCCAAGGATATATGGTCTCTCGGGACTATCGAATAAATCCTTATGGTATTCACGTTCTTCCTTGGTGGGCAACTTATCAAAGTGCTTTTCTAAAGTCTCTACCTCCTCTAATTCCTTTCCCTTATTAACCTCAACTTCCCTACTTTCATCCCTAGTTTCGGTTTCTACTCCAACTTCATCCTTGTCACTTTCTTCTATCTCTTTATCTATTGGCTTAATGGTGACAACATTGACAAAGTGGACATGTTTGGATGATGAGGGATCCTTAATTTGGATTCCGTTGTTGGTGTCCCTAGTGTCCTTCCTAGGTGTGGTTAACGCTTGGTTGTTGAGGGCTTTCAACAAGTTGTCTATCTTGTTGGTCATCTCCGTTTGTTGTTGGTTGAATTCGGTTTCAAACCTAGCTATGCGAGCTTCTTGAGATGCCATGAACTTAGACATCAATCCTTCAAGATTGTTGGTACTACCATTGTTCTTAGAAGGATTGTTGTTGAAAGTACAGTTGGAGGGTGGACCGTTTGGTTGGTAACGATTAGGCGGATTGGAAGAAGTGGCTTGATTTTGTCTCCACCTAAGGTTTGGGTGATTTTTCCAAGAGGGGTTGTATGAATCACCGTAAGGGTTTGGCTCGGGTTTGAAAGTGTACCACTTATCTCCCGCTTCGTCGGTACGCGAGGATGCGTAGTCCGCAAAAGCTGTTCCGGGGAGTTCCACACAATCACGAGTGTCATGGGGACCACTACATAATTCGCATGAAGAAGTGATTTTGTTCACTTGGCTTGAAGGCTTAGGAGCTTCGTAGGATTTCATGAGAAACTTGACTTGGTCCTCAAGTTCCATGATCCTACGGTCGGGAGTGCTAGAGTTATTCGAAGGCAAAGATATTGCCTTGACCGTTTTGTTCAAATCATGGGGATCATTCCAACTTTCGTTGTCATAGAGAGCAAGATCTTCTATGAGTTCCCATGATTGTTCCGCACTTAGATCACATAGCTTACCACCGGCCGATTGGTCAATGGCTCACCTCGTGGAGAGATCGATATGGTCATAAAAGATTTAGACGTGGAGCCAAAGATCTATGCCATGATGAGGAACGTTTTGGAGTAAGTCCTTGAAACGAGTCCATGCTTCATAAAGAGATTCATTTTGACGTTGTTGGAACATCAAGATGTCATTTCTAAGCTTAGTAGTTCTCCCCGGTGGGAAAAATTGAGCAAGGAAATGAGTGGTGAGATCATCCCATGTGGTGATGGATCCCGCGGGTAAACGCTCAAGCCATTGACTAGCTTGATCACGTAGAGAGAATTGGAATAGGCGTAATCGGGTTGTCTCTCTAGTTGCAACATCTAGGTCTATGGAGTCTACGATTTTTAGGAAGTCCTTAAGATGTTGATTTGGATCTTCGGAATGAAGTCCATGGAATGCACATCCGCTTTGCACCAACCGGATGGTGTCGGATCGGAAGGGGGTCACATTGGCTCCGGTGAGCTCAATGGTGTTTCGATAGCCTTGGTGGCTAGGTCGGGAATACTCTCCTAAGGTTCGGGGCCTAAGAGGTTCTAGTGGTGGGTTTTGTTGTGGTGGGATGACGGGTTCAAAGATGTTCCCATCGTCCATGATGTCGGGTGGTGAAAAGTTACGAACAAACACACAAAGAAATAAGATAGACTAAAGAAAACCTAAAAATAAAAATAAAATCTTACTAGAACGGAATCTAGCAAGTAGACCTAATAAAAAGATATTCTAACCTAGACAATAACTATTCCCCGGCAGCGGAGCAAAAAACTTGATACGTAGGGATCGCACCAGACTTTACCTCTCAAGGGATCTTGAGAAGCTTACAACCCCCACCAGGCAGTGTACCTGATCGTTGTAGTATAGTATAGTGACAAGTACGGGGGATTGATCGTTCAGCTAGGAATAGTGTCGCTAGGATTAGAAAACCTAAATACTAGTTCTAGAGATGAGAGATGATTCTTTTTGTATTTTTATATTTTTTAGAAAGCAAATTAAAATATCGGGTTTGAAGGATTTTGGGCGGAATTAGTTGCTAGTTAACTAACCCAATACTAAGATGCGATTAAAATAAAATACTAAAAATGAAAATAAAACTAATTATACTAAGGTTGTGAGCAATAAGTGGAGAAATGTATTTACTTAGATTTCACTACTCCCTAGACATCTTTTACACGTTAATTACTTGTTATAGTTGTGTGGATGACGGATTGTATTCCTTAATACCATTCATGGGGTGGCGTACTTACTTCCCCAATCCTATGAGTGCCTACTTCACTCCTATGTCGAGCCTGCAAGAAGCTCCTAACATGGGATCATTAGAATTTACTCATGCATTAAATACAACCAATAAAACCTAGTACACATCGGTTCATGTTTCCTAAGACGTTCAAGCATGTTACGATTTGGAGATCTGCCAGTTTTCTTAAGTCTAACATTGAAATCATTCATCCAATACAACCATAAACAAGTAATTAACACATAATCAACATCTAGGTTTCATTAGATCTAAGCAAACACAAGATAAATCTAGCCTAGCATGGTGGAATCAAGACAAGCACAAGATATAGACAACTAACACATAGACATATTGATTGAATTAAGAAAATACTTATCTCAATAACACATGTAAGGTTTCAAGGGTTGAAAACCCTTGAAAAGCTGTAAAATTCGTATATGGTTCGGCCTTAGGGTTTCTCCAAACTTCTTCCTCTCTAATGAATGAAAATTAGAAAACTATATATAGATATTAGAGGCTGACGGCGTCAAGAACAAATGGGTGACGCCGTCATCTCGCCGCCAAAATAATCCTCGGACTGCCTTGATCTACATCTGACGCCGTCATGAAGTCCATTTTTGCAGGCCGTCACACTTTTAACTCTTGACGCTCTACTTTGTGACGCCTTCATTTCTGTACTGGGTCGTCATGATCTTTACTCTTGACGCCGTCAACTTCTTCCTCTTGACGCCGTCACACACTGTTCCCAGCTTGGAAAATTAAGTCTTTTGCGTTTTTTTCACTTTTATGCTCCAAAAACGTCCGAATTGCTTCCTTTTCCAGATTTCACTCCCAAAGTACCTAAAATCACAAAAGGAACGATTTAGGGCAATATTTGATCAAATAAATCCAATTCCGGGCTTAAATGACCCCCTAAAAACGGATCATTTTTCGCCTCATCAACCTTCTTGATTGTCAATGGTGTGATGCTCCTTATAATGGTGGTAATTGCCCCAGTTGTGGCATGGTAGAGTAAGGAAACAGGTCTATCTATAACCAGAATCCCTATTCCTACCATGACACGACTGACTTATTCCATCGGCTTCCACACTATGAGACTCAGTAGTTTTACTGTTGTGAGTATTGTGGTGGTTCACACTACAGTTCTGATTATCAATCAGGAAACACGCTTGTCTATGAGCAGGTTCCTAATAACAATTATGACTCCAGCACATACGACTCACAGCCACATCAGTTCAACTATTGTGAGTACTGTGGAGGTCCACACTCTAACTCGGATTGTCAAACAAGGAATCCATTTCCTTGTAACAATTACGACTATTCGTATTATAACCCACCTCCACGGTACCAAATGATTCAAACAACTCCTCAAATTCAGCAAGACCTTTGTCTAGAGGCTCTCGAGATATTAAAAGTACTTAAGGAGGAGTTGACTAATGTATCATTTCAAAACTCTCGTGAAAAATCTATGGCAGAATTACTGGCAGAAGAACGAGATGCTAGAAACGAAAAGAGCATGGAGGAATTACTTTTCGAAGAACAAGCAGCTAAAAAACGTACCATATTTCGCAATGCTGCTCTTCTAGATGATGATGATGAAGATACCCTTGATATTCTTCAATTTTATAAGGGTTCATCAAGTTCATCAGTTGCAATTCCTTCCATGGAAAATCAGGGAGAAAATAATGTGACAGAGTCACTAGCCGTTGATCAAATGGACCTTGAAGAATCCATAACTACTAGTCCTTCTCAACTCCTTCAATCTGTTGTTATCACACTCGAAGTTCACACTCACTCTCTGAGCATGGGGGACGAGCATCTTAGCACTATTCCTGAAAAGGAATCGTACGAATTCATAAAGTCTAGTGTTGAGAACCTTGTCCCAATCCCAAGAGAGTCACAGGGAATTTCTGATCAGATGTGTGATTTTCCTTCGCCTCTTGAGTGTTCAAAAGATCATTTTGAGACTTTCTCCGATTTTAGCGAAAAGTGTGCATCTTATGGAGACATTGAATATGTTGAAGCATCACTTGCACATTCTGATGCTGATCCTCTTCTTGAGGAGTTCGCCGATGAACTCACTTCTTATATCACAATCCTTTACTCAATTCTTATCCAAATATCGAACTTAGTGATTCACATACTGATGACAATTCTTTATCTTATGGAGGCGTCAGTTATGTGGAGGTATTACCTTCTGAGCTCGACAGCCCAGAAGAGAATGTTAATCACCTTGTTCCTGAAACATTCAAAACAACTTTCACTAATCCTCTGTTTGAATTCGAATTGGAATTCACTTTGAATTCTGATAATCCAACCTTTGGTATTCAGAACGAGGATAGTGATGAGTCTACAACGGAACAAGAGTTCACTGATTTACATCTTATGATTGATTCTCTTCTCGTGGAGTTCTTCGGTGAACTCACTCATATCATGACTCCCCCGGAGTATGATTACTTGGATGACAAGAAAAATCATGATCGGGGGAAAAGTTCTCAATCATGAGAATTGGTATTTTGATGACAAATTTTCCCACCCTACCACCCGAGATGTTGTCCAAACCAAAGTGCTTAACCTATAAAATCCAAAATCAGGAAACTAAACCTGATCTTGAGGATGAAGATCTTGTCATGATTGTTATCATGACTTTCTTTCTTTTCTTCACCTACCTGGTGACTTCCTCTCTTCTTCACTCCTTCGGGAGTGAGGATACCATCTTTGACCCCAGCATCACCGCTTATAGTTTATATTATTTCAAGTCGGGTATATCTCATCGGTGTGGAACTTTCACGTACTTCAATGTTTGTCCAAACATCTTGAATGAAAGTCCGATGAAGATTTTCTCTTCCACTTGCTCCCCCATGGACCAATGATTTCGGGGTCGAGTCAGGCTAGCGACTCGGTTAACAAAAACACTAGCATTGCATGGGTGACAACCCGCGTTTCTGACTTCTTTTTATTTTCTAATAAAGTAACGAGAAGAGGGGAACCTCTTCTATATCTTGTGTATTGTGCTTGTTATGTATGTTTAGGATTTTCCCGAAGTATGGAGACTCTCGTGCTCGTGTTTTGTCTTTACTCCACTCGAGTTTCATTCATCAGTGCCCAAAGAAGTCTGGTATCCAAAAATCTTATTGACTAATGTTATCTTTTGGCATAATTAATAAACGGCCTTAGAAGTTACATAGGATGACCCTTACCTTTGAAACATTGAGGACAATGTTTAACTTTAGCCTGGGGGGTATCTTCGATTTGATTTGACTTGCACTTTCATATAGCCGTTTACTCATGCAACCCCGTTTTTCTCGAAAAAAATGAAAAAATGACAAGAAAAGTACAAAAAAATGAGAAAATTTGAAAATTTTTGCAAAAATCTAATAAGTTTTGACATCTTGTTTGACTTTCCGCTGGGTAGAGTAGGAATAGAAATTTTGACTTAACTCATTAAGGCTAAGCGTCCGCGAATCTCATTTCTTGAGGTAGTGACCATCCGAGTATCAGATTAATTGACTAATTGCGCCAGCGAGCAACTGTGTGACTTGGTGACCATCCGTTATGCAAATAACGCGCCAGCGAGCCAAGAAGTGCACTAGTGACCATCTGTTAGTTAAAGCGTCAAAATATTCGTGCCAGCGAGCTACTAATATAGAGTTTGTTTAGAAGTTAGATGCTAAACGTGGAGTAGTTGGTTCTCTTTAAAGCTCATCGTAGGTACTTGTGGCTTTTTGCTCCCACAAAACTGTCTCACCTTATATATCTGTGAAAGAATAATAAAGACATTATGTTATAACGAAACTTAGTTATTTATCTTCTTAAGAGAATCTTTGTTTTAAAAGTTGGGTACACATCAAGGTCATTCTATAAGCTTCAATTCTAAAAACGGGACTTTTGAACCTCTTTTCGGAAATATGTGAGGTCTTGACCTAAAACCTTTGGGTCCTCATTTCAGGAACGTCTAGAGTGGAAATACCCCATGTTATGTGAGTCAACATTCAAAAAAAAAAAAAAAAAAAAAAAAAAAAAAAAAAAAAGTGATTAGTGCTTAAGTATTAGACAAAAGTTGATGGCGCGTGAGGTGCATGTGCAGGGTCCTAGGCCAGATACATGAGGTGCATGTGTATTTCTCCTCAACTAATGTCTATGAGCCTGTATGTATCGCAATTCCTTGATGTAGACCTTATTTTTAAAAGCAGCGATTCTCGAGAAAAGATAGTGTAGAACCGTAGAGGGGGGGGGGGGTGAATACGGTTTCTTAGGCTTCTAAGACGTTTAAAAACTTTAAGCCTCAAAGAAACCAAGTGGTTGTGTAATCAATCCAAACTACCACAAACACAAACAAAGTATATAAAGCGAGTAAAGAGAGACACCACGATATATACTGGTTCGGGATGGGGTTTATACCATCCGTACGTCCAGTTGCGAATCCGCGATTCCGATACTATTCACTAGTATAATCCTTTCGGTGGACTACAACCCGTTACAATTCACTCCACCGATATTTACCAATATCGATGCTCACAAAGAAGGAGTTACTCACCAACGGTATTCCGCCCTCGGAAACCACCCAAAAGAATCTCACGATTCGACTTTACCTAAGGATCACAAAGATCTCTACCAAGACTTCCACCCGGAAGTATCAAACCCCAACTAGATCCCCAATTATCTAGGCTTGGTCACCAACACAAAAGACTTCCCTTACAAACAATTGAATGAATGTTTGTTCAATCAAGTCCTAACCTAACTTAGAGACTCGATTGTAGTAGAAAGGGTAAAGATAAGAAGACCCACGACACAATCACAAGAGTGGATTAGGTTCTTGTGATTCTTCCCTTGAAAAGATATGTGTTCTTCCAAAGATGTTAGTGTGAAAATCAAGAACACAAGATTAAAGATAGAGAGATGAGAAATTTGAGAGTGTTTAGAGAGAAAGAATTCTATAGAGAAAGAATAATGGCAAGGGGTGAGGAATACAATAGGCAAGGGTGGTATTTATAGGCCAATAACCCAAACTTGGGAAATTTTACCGAGGCCGGCGCGTCACCCGCGCGTCAACGCGCGGGCAGCGCGCCAGGCGTCTGTAACTCTTTCCCAAGTCTTGGGTGTTTGGATCTTACAAATACCTATCCTTGCTAAACCCCCAATTGTACCTCACACAAAAACTTTAACATTAATCATTCTAAGGTTTACCAACTCAAATAGCCAATATGGAAATCATTTGTGAAGTGCTTAATGAGAAACCAAATTACCAAGGGTTTAAAGTGTAGATTGGGTAATTTGGAAGGGGTAGAGGTGTATCTCCTCACATGGCATAGAAATGGGAGAAAAAATATGCCAAGGAATATTCCAATGCTTGGGGGGAAGAATGTGATGAAGGGTTGAGATGAAATGGTTTGAATTGGATGGCTAGGATCAAAGGGAGCCTCCATTGGTTTTTCAAACAATTTGGCATGTGGAGAAATGTGGATGGATGAGATGATCTCATTAGAGATGGATGGCTAAGATCACACTTGCCTAGGTTAGGGTTAAGAAAGGATATTCCAAGGAATATGCTTTGCTTGGGGGGAAAGGAGAAATGGAGGGTTGAGATGGTTTCATTTGAAATGGATGGATGAGATCAAAGGCATGTGGTGGTATAGATAGAAGAGATTGGATGGATGGTTGAGATGAGTTTAGTTTGAATTCAGGTTGAGATCAATCACATGTGGTGGTCTAGGGAAGAGAGATTGGATGGATGGTTAAGATGTGTTTGATTTGAATTCAATGGCTAGGATGGGAGGAGCCTTAATAGGGTTTCAAATAATTGGCATGTGTTGAAAATGAAGGGTTGGGATGTTTTGTAAGGGAATGGATGGTTGAGATGTAGTGTGTAAGGGAATATGTAAGGGTGTAAGAGATTGTGTAAGAGAATATTTGATTTGGATATGATTGGTTTTGTCTTATGCATAAATGAGATTAAGAGAGGATTAAGACATAATCTAATTGTCATTAAGAAGAAAAGATTTCGACAATTAAGATTATAAGTTGAAAAAATCATAGGTTACTTATAAGTTCAAGTAACACAACATCGAGAATCCATAGCTTCATATCTCGTGACTTTCCACGACTCAACGTTCTCAACTAATACCTTGGTTCAAACAAGTTAAGTACTTTGCCTTGATGTTAAGCATAACCCAAGTTGGAAAGGATGCGTTTACGCAAAGTGACCTTTGACTTAGTTTGACCAATAAGGGAGTAAACCCGTTACTTAATTAGAGAGGACGTAAGCACGGGATATGAGCATATGGATGCTTCAACACGATGTTACGTGAAATATATAAGCTCCCTAAGTTTAGAAAAGCCTTGGCTAGAGGCGATAGCTAGAAAACATGAGTTGGCGTTTTCCCGTAAATGGGAGTATGAAAAATGGGATTTCTCAAATCTCAAAACTCGTTTCGAGTGTTCTCAATTAAGCACATAACATATTCATACCTGTTTTGAAAGATCCACATTTGTCGGGTAAGGGGAAAGCCGACTTTCAAAATTCGTCCGGAATCATACAGACTCATGGCGCGTCACCCGCGCGTTGACGCGCGGGCAGCGCGCAGAGAGCAGACATTGGCTCCGGCGATTTTGAGCTAACGTTTGTTATTTTATGTGTTTCGATGGTTTATTTGTCATCATTAAAACATAAAGAGATCTTGATCATGTTGTCTCAACAATCTCCCCCTTTTTGATGATGACAAACAAAAACCGAAAGCAAATAAAATTACCAAACTTAGCGAAGACAAAGCGCGCCTTTGATGTAGCTTGTGTCTTGACCTTTGCCTTGTAATTTGGTGAAGCCTTTAACATTACTTGCCTTTAAAATTACTTGACTTGCTTTCTTTCTCCCCCTTTTGTCGAATAAAAAAGGCGGGACTTCCATTTGAAATGGGAAAGTAGCTTGTTTCCGTGCTCCCCCTTGATCGTTGCTCCCCCTTGTTTTAAGGCGGGGATCCATGGGTCAAGAGCCTCACCTTTTGCGGTGGCCTAGCTACACATAGAAATCACAAGATGCAACCAACAACAAAATCCTCACATGTGAAAGTTCCAAAATGGGTTAGGTTACCATTTGAAGACTTGCAACATGGGTTAGTCCACATTATAACAATAAGTATATTTGAGTCCAAGATGACTCCATAATCCAAATGTTGAGCACAATTTAACAATGTAGATGAACTAAACATGATTTTCACATATAACTCATAATACATTTTATATCACATAGAAGAGCATAAGGCAAACAACAGAGACAATTCCTAATACAAGCTAGAGACACATTCTACAATCACCTTATTCAAACACAATATTATATGGTGACTAACTATATTACACATAACCTACAACAAAAGTTTCCCAAGTGGCCTTATTTCTTGCGCTTTTGAGCAACAACTTTTGTAAGATCTTTCACAACATTTGTTAACATCATGAAATTATTCTTGTAGGCAAGATGCAACTCCCTCATCTCCTCTTGAAGATCCTTAACATCATTCTCAATCTTGATTGTTTTCTCACAACATTTACACCTACGTGTATGGTCATGAGATGAAGCATCAAGTTTGGGAGGGAGAGGGTACCCCGTTTTGTACCATATGGGATCATTCCATAAACATTTCATCACATAATTCCTAAGTATTTGATTATCCATACATGATGGATTTTCCCATTCATCATTTGGTTCTTCATCAATCACAATGGACTTACCCTTGTAGTCATTGCTTGAAGTATAACACATTTTAGAGAGGAGAATTTTCAAGGTGATTTAAGTTTTGAAAGAAGAACAAGAAGTATGTGAAGATGCAAGAAATAATGTGATTTATAAAGGATGGAAGAAGGGTGGTAGGTATGAGTAAAGAGACTAGTCATTCATGATCATGATGAGTTCAACTACAAAGATGCTTGAGGAGATGGCTAAGACATCTAAATCATGTACCAATATTTCATTAAGCATGTGATGGTGTAAGGAATAAAAGAGGGTGATAGTACACATAATTTTATCATGCATGCATTTAATCATATGCATGAAACTATAATCAATTAATTGTTTTAAGCATGCAACATGAAGTTTATCACATAAGGAGAACAAGATGAATTGGATACAAGTTCTTGAACACAAGTGTGAGTTGTGAAGAAACATCATATCTAAGACAAAAATTTCAAGATGAATCAAGATAATTTTGTGTCAAGTTATCTTGTTCAAGCACATAGTATAGACATGTATAATCTTGGATACTTATCAGTCATTGTTTGAATAATGAATTGATGCATATCTTTCCTCTTGGAAGACATTTATAAGATCTTCCATCCATGCCTCCAAATAAACCTTTAATCACATAAGCTCTAATAGCACCTAAAGATTGTTCTCCTAAGATGCGTGTTTTAGCATCAAAACCTATCCCAAAGCAATTTGGACTTTTGAAAAATGTCATGCCAAGAACTTAGACTTGTTTGTTTTGTGACCTAAGAGTCCTTTTATTCAAGTCACCAATGACTTGTTGTCTCAATTTCTTAGGATTGCCTTCATCCGAATCATTAACTTGTAATGTTGGCGACCTTTCTTGATCTTGAACTAAATGTTCTTGATCACATCATCTTCTACCGAAGAAGATGATTTAGTCTCGGGCATGCTCTCATCAAAGGTTACATTGAGAGATTCCTCAATCCTCATTGTTTCCTTGTTAAGCACTATGTATGCTTTACTAGTTTGAGAGTATCCTAGGAACATACCTTCATACGACTTTGGGTCGAATTTGGTGAGATATTCTTTCGTGTTAAGTATAAATACTTTGCAACCAAATACTCTAAAATACTCTAGGGATGGTTTTCTATTCCTAAGTATTTCATAAGGTGTTTTATTAATTACCTTTCTTATGTAGACTCTATTAAAAATGTAACAAGCGGTATCTAGGGCATGACACCAAAACTTTTGAGGAATGGATTGCTCGTCAAGCATTGCACGACTCATCTTTCTTAACTTACGATGTGTTCTTTCAACATCTCATGCGATTGAGAAGTGAACGGGCCCGATAAGTTATAAGATATTCCATGTTGTTCACAAAAGGTTCCAAATTGCATTTTATCAAATTTGCTACTATGATTTGTTTTAATTGAAACAATTGAACAATCAAGTAGGTTTTCAAGTTTCTTTCTCAAAATGTTGAATTTATTTAAAACTCCATCCTTGTTTTCTAAGAATAATATCCAAGTGTAATTTAAATAATCATCTATGATCATTAAAGTGTAGAAGTTACCTCCATAACTTTGGATCAGAGATGGACCATACAAATCCAAATGAATTAATTCTAAAACTTTACTAGTTGTCACTTCCTTTATATTCCTATTAATGGTTTGTCCTTGACTTCCTTGACATGTATCACAATAATGCCTTTCAAAGCTCAACTTTGGTAAATTCCGTACTAGTTCGTTTGAAGCTAGGTTTTGGACTAACCTCATATTGGCGTGACCTAATCTCCTATGCCAAAGCGTTGAGTTGTCCACCATGGACGTAAGACATATATGTTGCTTAGAGTTATCACCTAACTTGCATGTATATAAATTATTTCTCCTATGACCTTTTGCTAACACAACACCATTTTTACTAATGGTGCAATCTACCTTAGTAAATTTGACCTCACAATCATCATTACATAATTGACTCACACTAATCAAATTGAAACTTAGACCCCTAACATGCTCAACATTGGAGATTTCTATGGAGTCATGAAGGACATTACCTTTGCCGACAATTTTGCCGTTAAGTTTGCTTCCAAAAATGACTTGATTGCCATTATACGCCGTGTATGATGTGAACAATCTTCTATTCCCGGTCATGTGTTTAGTGCAATCACTATCCACTACCCACTCATCCGGTTGTAGATCACTTTTGAGGCAAACCTACAACAAAAGTACAACTCATGCCTTTGGTACCCATTGTTTCTTGGGTCCATTTTGGTTAGCATTTAAAGTGCCCAAGTTAAACATTCTTGGGTCTTGAAGCAAGATACATAATTTCTCAATACCAAATTTAGAGAAGGCGGACCAAGGATTGTTTCGATAGTCATTTTGTGTTTGATAACTTGGTCTATAGTTATGATATGTTTGAGATCTAAAGAATTTTTGGTTTGAGTAGGAATTGTCTCTCCATTGATAATTGTTCTATTGGTATTGAGAAGACCTTTGACCATAGTTATAGAAATTTCTCTTTTGGTTATTATGAAAAGATGGTTTTTGGTTATATGAGGTAGAAGATCTCACATTAGGTGTAGGTAAAAGTGGTTTATTATTTACTCGAGGTTGTGAGTATCCAAGTCCATTGCGAGAGCTTGAGTTAGAAAATTGTTTTGGATTCTCTCTTTTTGCAATGGAAGCTTGATTACCTCGAGTACTTACAAGAGGAGCTTGTAGGACCTTAAATAACACAACTTTATCACACACAATATAAGCACAATAAGAAGGAAAGATGGAAAGATGGTGACTTGTATGATATATATGTATTTCGTGTATAAGAGAGAGAGAGATGGAAATGAGAGCTTTTATTCAAGAGAAAACACACACAAATACACACACAAGCACACCTTACAAATGAGAGGTAAGGTGCCTTTCATAGTTCCATACATAGGCTTTCAATGGGCTTGGGCTTGGACTTGGTTACATGATTAGATAACAAGGCTTATGAAACATAGCATATAACATATTAGCTTGCCAAGTCCAAGGCCCAATGACTAAACTGTTACTAATCTTAACAAATGACACAAAGTTACAATATGAGAATGACCATCACTTATATATATATATATATATATATATATATATATATATATATATATATATATATATATATATATATATATATATATATATATATATATATATACATATATATATATTAATGCTAACAATCTCCCCCTAAGGGGTGGTCATTCGAATGATGCTCCACGTGAGTGGGTCTTCCGTGTTCTTTGTCTTTAACTTTGTGTGTCGTTGTAGAATAGTCTTTAGTCTTTGTTCCTTCATACATTGTGATCTTTGATAACTGATTTTTCATCGTTCTTTGTTTCTTTGTGATGTGGAGTTATCTGCCTTTCGTCACTTCTGCGTCTATGGTGGTTGTTTGCCATTCCAACATGCTCATACATCTTTGGACTTTGATATTCATATACATGTAGTTCCCTTTCTTTCACATTGATCTTTAGTCTTTATACTTTGTAGATTCTTCTTTTTGGCGTAGAATCTTTCTTTGAACTTTGTGTTGTATAGATCTTTGAGAGAACTTTCCTTTGACTTTGAGATGCATGTATGAGCATGTGGAATCTGTCGCCATGGAGATGAAGTGTCCCTGCATATAAACAGTTAGCAATAAAACATCCGGTACTTACAGATAAGAATTAGAGATCGTCAACAGCATAGTGTGAAGACTCCTTCTAATCCTTACCAAGGTCGTTCCCATGTCAGATACTCTCGAGAGAGCTTACAAGACCTACTTAGTAGCTCAATGACTGGGTGAGTCGTTGGGGATCACTCCACGACTGTAGACCGTTTGAAACCACCGCGAACACTAAGCGTAACCCATAAAGAATTACCGAAGTGACCTGCTGTCAGGGCTGCTTGATGTTGACCCTGCAAGGAATTTCCATTCAATCATTGAGAATCACAAAAGTGAATCCTCTCATAAATGTTCTGGCAGAATGCTAAGATCTGCGTAGGACTCTTAAGTTTACATCTGGCGTCCTTAATGTTGAACAACCAGTGTAGTAATATCATGTGTTCCTATGAGATCTTTTGATGAATCTCGGGGCTCTAGACTCGATAAGTGCACATTTGGTTTCCTATGCGGAGATTAGGGAGAGGTCTCCTGTTTCAATATCAACCATCTCTAAGAGACATGTCGATAGATTACACCGGTTCCCCGTGAGAATGAAACAAGCTCTTTTAAGAGAACTTGAGTGGTTAAGAAGGTTTAGTGCAGTGCATCACTGGGTCCATGACGTCTTTGTCTTCAATACCGGTGTCACCTTAGTAACAACCAGTAGCTTATGAGTTGAACCCGGTGTCTGCCCTAAGGTTGAACATTTGGAGGGCTATTTCTTTTCACCCTTTTTCATAACTTTTCTTTTTAATTCTTCAACCCCTTCTTTGTCCTTTCTCATTTTCTCCTTTTTTCAATCATACCTAAGGACTTCTAATTCTAATCTATTGGATTTGTCCTTGGGTAGATCCCTCCGGCTCTGGCGGATCATAGGACGGTTTTTCCTAACCTTAGTCACCTTATAACTCCATGACTATCCTATAATTTCCATGAAACCATTTAAGAAAATCTCTCAAAGTGTTTATAAATATAAAACACATTTTGTTGACACTTCGAGAGTTTTGCATTTCTTTTGAAGGACTCCCCCTTCACATGTGCTCATGAATTTTTTAAGAAATTTGCACATGCGAGAGGAGTTTGCACTTTTGAATTGATCCACTTTCAGCGAACATGACCGATTCGAGACACGCTTACATCACTAGTTAGACTAGCTTGAAGTTATTACCCGTCCTGGTCAAGTCCAAAGAAATTCTCTCGATACGGTACATTCTACTCAGACAAGTCCTATTCGAGACACGCTTACATCACTAGTTAGACTAGCTTGAAATTATTACCCGTCCAGAACAAGTCTTTTCGATTACTGACATTTTAAGCTTCGTCAATTCATTGGTACTTACTGAGTCGAGCTCTTCTGAGATTCAGTCACATAATTTAAACATCTTTGATCACATTTTAATCATGTCTTCTCCCCCTCAAAAATAGCATAACGTGATATTTTTGATATCAACTGATTAAGAAAGAGCTTTTGGAGAGAAAGACAAATTTTGTTTTTGTATGAAATTGGAACATTTTTGTTTTTGAAATACTCCCCCTTAATGATAGCATATTTAAAATTACTTAAGGGTTTTGAGGGAGTTATCTTGAGCACTGATTTTGAGAGATTTTGAGAAATCTTTTGAACAATCTTGAAAGAGTGCTCAAGAATTTTGTTTGAAAACGAGTTTATGCTTGAAATCTATTTCGTTTGTTTAGACTCGAACTTTTTAAAAAATATTTCGTCATTGAACGTACGAGTCCTTGATTTGAAAATAATCAGAAGTCATCGTTTAAGTACGGGTTTCGTACTGAAGTATATGAAAGCCATTGTGAAGAAAATATTGAGAAACGACATGTTTTAGAAAAACATTAAAAAGAACTCCCGCTCAAGCATCTGTACATATCCGTATCATTGTTGAATGACATTTCTAGAAACGTACAGAATATTGATTTATACGAGAGACATGTCGTGAGAAGAATATTTTTGGATTTTTTTTTATTTTATATTGTTTTTGTATTTTTTGAAATTTTATATTTTTGTATTTTGTTTTTGTTGGTTTTTCAATTTTTGTATTTTGTTTTTGTTTTTAGAAAAGAAGATGAAAAATCAAAAATAGAAGATTGAAAGAATGATTTTATGAATTTACAGAATTTGAGCCCTCTGACGAACTGGGTTCTGAGATAGTTGAAGCACCTACAACCAAAGATGAAGAGGTTTCACAAATAACAGCGTTAGAAGTACATGAATAATCACTATGTGGGTGTTGACTATCAACAGTTGTAATGGTTGCTACTTCCTTATCTTGATGATTATCACTATTATTTGTCTTGGTGCAACTATCCAAAATCTTCCCTGTGGGAATCCATCTAAGACCAACCGTTTTAAAGACTTTTCTCGTAGGAATCCACCTAAGGTAAGATCTAGACGTAGTTTTCTTATCAGATGCAGCGGAAGTCTCAGTCTTGGAAAAACTACATCCTTTAGATATCCACCTATTAGGTTTCTTAACCTCATGCTTCTTATCAACGGGTTTGTATCGATTTGGTGTCTTAGTGGATTGTGTCTTGACACATGACTTTCTTTTCTTGATAAATTGTGCAATACATGCATCGTGATTAGCTGAAAAAACACATTTTTGACATGTAGGACAGACAAATTCAACATTCTTGTTTAACACAACAATTTTAATTTTGTCACTACAGTCTTTTGGAAATTGTTTGTTGTTCGATGAGACTTTGGAATTCTTTGTGTTGCAATCTATGTTCCTAGCATTCTCTTTTGTGCCACTACTCTTAGATGCAAGCCAATCCCTAGTATTTTGTAGATTGTTCCTAGGTAATGGTTTACTACTGCTAGCAGTGCTTTGGAATCTTGTAGAATTCATCACACTAGGTTTTGCACCTAAAATTCCATCTTTTTGAAGTTGTGTCTTTTTCCTAGCTTCCTCTAGATGGTGATTTTGGACAATGTCATTAGAACCAACAGACTCTTTAACAGTTTTTGTAGTCACATTTGGTGTACTATTCCTAGAAGAGCCAGGTGCACTCACATTTGTGTTTCTTTCAACAACCACTTTTTGTTTATCAACAATCTTTTCAATTTCCTTTTTCTTGGGCAAGGGTTGTAGAGTGACTGGTTTTGTCAAATCCTTTTTTGCATCAACTTTTGGAGCAAACCGTGAAATTGATATTTTTTGGTTTTTGAACCGTGTTTGAAACATTTGGTTTCTCCGAAGTCAATGGTTTTGCAAACATAGTTTCCGCACCCTTTCCTGTTTGACTTTCAAGCTGAGTCCTCAAAAGATCATTTTGCTCTTTCATTTTCTTTAAGTCACGCTCATACGACAGTTTGTCATACTTGCATTCCTCCTTTTTCCGATCAAGTTGTTTAAAATATGACACATTTTCTTTTTCAAGCTTTATAAGAGCATTTTCATATTTTGAAACAATTGCGGAGGTCTCAGCTCTTAGTCGTTCATCGCCTTGAACAGAATATGTTTGTAAAATGATGGACATAATGTCAGTAGTCATAACAGCTTCGAAGAGAGAATCATTTAGGTTTTCCAAAACTTGTTCCCCCACATATGTATCATAATTAGGTTCAAGTGGCACATAATGTGGCATTTCATGAGCAAACGGATTAGCATCATTACCATAATTTGGTACCTCATGGAATGGATCTGAATCATAAGTAGGAGGAAGATCAAAATCACTGCTTGATGCTGTTGCCTGATGATTTGCCATAAAGATGTAGTTTCCATTGAGAGGTTCCATGTCCATTGATGGAAAGAAAGTTTTGAGAGGTTCCATGGACGTGAAGCTAAATTAAAACAATTTTTTTCTTTAAAGAAAGATAGGATAAAGTTGATTCTTGGATCGTTCCAACGAAATAGGAGTTGAATTTGGAAACTTTTCAGTGTTTTAGAAACTTTTAAGTGTTCTAGAAACTTTTTAGTGTTTTAGAAATTTTTCAGTGTTCTAGAAACTTTTCAGTGTTCTAGAAACTTTTTAGTGTTTTAGAAAATTTTTAGTGTTCTAGAAACTTTTCAGTGTTTTAGAAACTTTTCAGTGTTCTAGAAACTTTTCAGTGTTTTAGAAACTTTTCAGTGTTCTAGAAACTTCGTGATTTAGAAAAATTGCTAGAATTTTGATTTTGCAAAAAGCTCATCCAAATGAAGTTTGTATTCCAAGATTCTTGTACTTCTAGTTATAAAAACACCAAAACTTAAAGAAAGTTGCAAACTTGATGATTTTTATGAAAATTTTTTGTGGTCTAGAAAAACAAGTACAAAATCAAAATTCGAATTTTTAAGCTATAAATCTTCAAAAAGATTGAAACTTTTTTGCTAGAAAAGGTTTATAACACTAGTTTGTAATCAAAAAAGTGTTAAAAACCAAGAAAAACAAGAAAAGTAAAGAACTTTTTTTTTTTTTTTTTTTTGAAAAAAAAACGTATATATTGCTTAAAAAACGAAAAACACAAATTCCCAATACTCTTAAATCATTGTTTGGCGATTGATACCACTTGTAGGACCTTAAATAACACAAATTTATCACACACAATATAAGCACAATAAGAAGGAAAGATGGAAAGATGGTGACTTGTATGATATATATGTATTTCGTGTATAAGAGAGAGAGAGATGGAAATGAGAGCTTTTATTCAAGAGAAAACACACACAAATACACACACAAGCACACCTTACAAATGAGAGGTAAGGTGCCTTTTATAGTTCCATACATAGGCTTTCAATGGGCTTGGGCTTGGACTTGGTTACATGATTAGATAACAAGGCTTATGAAACATAGCATATAACATATTAGCTTGCCAAGTCCAAGGCCCAATGAATAAACTATTACTAATCTTAACAAATGACACAAAGTTACAATATGAGAATGACCATCACTTCTATATATATATATATATATATATATATATATATATATATATATATATATATATTTTAATGCTAACAGAGCTTGATGAGTAATTGGTTTAATGACATTGTTTAATGGAGATCCAATTTTCCTGAGGGGCCTGGCGCGTTGACTCGTCAGCCTCGGGAATTTTTGGAGCCTCGTTTTCTTTAGCCTTTACAAATGTTATTGGTTTTGTTAGGCTTATAGGAGTGGTTGTACCTTGTTTAAAAAATCCAAGACCTCCCTTGTCTTGAGACACCTTTTGCCGACTTATTAATTCTTTTAAATCGTTTGTGCTCTTTTTATATTTTGAAAAGCTTAATGACTCTTTTTGAAGTTCCAACACTTTTTCATTCAAAGAGTTAACCTCAAATGTGAGTACTTCACAACTTTTACATGGTTCAATCATCCCTTTGCAATGTTCTAGTGTTTTTACTTTACTTTCAAGTTCACAAACCCTTTCTTTAGATTTAACATTTTCCTATTCAAGAAGACGTTTTTCTTTGAGAGATTTGTCAAGGGTTTTTCTAAAATCATCATTAAACTTAACTAGTTCCTCATTCTCTTTTTGCAAATTGATAATATCTAAGTTATTAGAAGAAGAAGGGTTTAGAGATACCTCAAATTTTTCTTGGGCCATAAGACATGTAGCATCATTATTAGGTTCTTCATCTTCACTATCACTCCATGCACCTCCAACGAATGCCTTGTTTACTCTCAGCTTGGGACATTCATTGATGAAATGACCTTTCTCACCGCAATTGTAACAACCTTGTGTGCGTCTTGAGCTTTCACCGACCTTTTTGTCACCACTTCGGTTCCCCCCAAAGTTCTTCCTTCCACCATTATCTCGGTTTTCAAACCGGTTTCTCCTACCAAAGTTACCTCCTTTCCTAAAGAACCTCCGAAAGTTCTTGGCCATGAGATTATACTCTTCGTCATCCATATCATCTTCTTCATTGCTATCCTCTTGACCATCACTATCATCACTAGCTTGAGTACTAGTGACTTTAGCTTTAAGAGCCAAAGACTTAACCTTCTCCTTCTTGTCTTTGGTACTTGCATTGTCATTCTCAAGGATCATCTCATAAACTTTGAGATTTCCAATGAGCTCGTCAAGAGGTAATTCCGCCAAATTTTTGGCTTCTTCTATGGCCGTCACCTTTGGCCTCCACTTTACTGGAAGTGCTCGAAGAAACTTTCTCACATGGTTCTTGTTATAGAAACTAGGACCAAGAGCCGTGAGGCTGGTGATAATAGCGCTGAACCTTGTGTACCCATTATCAATGGTTTCTTCATCCAAGATCGAGAACTTCTCATATTTTTGTATGAGTAAATCGATCTTGCAATCTTTCACTTGAGAGTTGCCTTGATGAGTGATGATGAGAGAGTGCCAAATTTCCTTGGCGGTCTTGCAAACATGAACCCTCTCAAACTCCCTTCGAGGTAGAGCATTATAGATCAACATCTTGGCTTCATCATTCTTACCAAGCTTTCTTCTTTCATCATCATTAAGATCCATATGTGGCTTTTTTACCAACAACTTTGTTTCCGAGTCTTCCACCAAAAACTCAAAGTTTCCATTTTGGATGATTTCCCACAAATCAAAATCTTTGGACCTAACATAAGTCTCGAATCGGGTTTTCCAAAAGGAAAACCCATCGGTTTCTAGCAAAGGTGGTCTTTGCATAGAACACCCCTAAACATAGTTCTCTTGAGCCATGGATCTATACTCTACTTTACCAAAAATCTTAGTTAGGATTTTAGACTTTTGGGAAAGAAGTTTTTGACTTAAAACGACTTCTCAGGAAGGCTTTAATGCTCAAAAACTTGAGTATACCGCTCTGATACCAATTGTAGAACCGTAGAGGGGGGTGAATAAGGTTTCTTAGGCTTCTAAGACGTTTAAAAACTTTAATCCTCAAAGAAACCAAGTGGTTATGTAATCAATCCAAACAACCACAAACACAAACAAAGTATATAAAGCGAGTAAAGAGAGACACCACGATATATACTGGTTCGGGATGGGGGTTTATACCATCTGTACGTCCAGTTGCGAATCCGCGACTCCGATACTATTCACTAGTATAATCCTTTCGGTGGACTACAAACCGTTACAATTCACTCCACCGATATTCACCAATATCGATGCTCACAAAGAAGGAGTTACTCACCAACGGTATTCCGCCCTCGGAAACCACCCAAAAGAATCTCACGATTCGACTTTACCTAAGGATCACAAAGATCTCTACCAAGACTTCCACCCGGAAGTATCAAACCCCAACTAGATCCCCGATGATCTAGGTTTGGTCACCAAGACACAAGACTTCCCTTACAACCAATTGAATGAATGAATGTTTGTTTAATCAAGTCCTAACCTAACCTAGAGGCTCGATTGTAGTAGAAAGGGTAAAGATAAGAAGACCCTCGACACAATCACAAGAGTGGATTAGGTTCTTGTGATTCTTCCCTTGCAAAGATATGTGTTCTTCCAAAGATGTTAGTGTGAAAATCAAGAACACAAGATTAGAGATAGAAAGATTGAGAGATTTGAGAGTGTTTAGAGAGAAGGAATTCTAGAGAGAAAGAATAATGGCAAGGGGTGAGAAATACAATAGGCAAGGGTGGTATTTATAGGCCAAGAACCCAAACTTGGGAAGTTTTACCGAGGCTGGCGCGTCACCCGCGCGTCAACGCGTGGGCAGCGCGCCAGGCATCTGTAACTCTTTCCCAAGTGTTGGGTGTTTGGATCTTACAAATACCTATCCTTGCTAAACCCCCAATTGTACTTCACATTAACATTAATCATTCTAAGGTTTACCAACTCAAATAGCCAATTTGGAAATCATTTGGGAAGTGCTTAAAGAGAAACCAAATTACCAAGGGTTTAAAGTGTAGATTGGGTAATTTGGAAGGGGTAAAGGTGTATCTCCTCACATGGCATAGAAAAGGGAGAAAGAATATGCCAAGAAATATTCCAATGCTTGGTGGGAAGAATGTGATGGAGGGTTGAGATGAAATGGTTTGAATTGGATGGCTAGGATCAAAGGGAGCCTCCATTGGTTTTTCAAACAATTTGGCATGTAGATGGATGAGATGATCTCATTAGAGATGGATGGCTAAGATCACACTTACCTAGGTTAGGGTTAAGAAAGGATATTCCAAGGAATATGCTTTGCTTGGGGGGAAAGGAGAAATGGAGGGTTGAGATGGTTTCATTTGAAATGGATGGATGAGATCAAAGGCATGTGCTGGTATAGATAGAAGAGATTGGATGGATGGTTGAGATGAGTTTAGTTTGAATTCAATGGTTGAGATCAATCACATGTGTTGGTATAAGGAAAAGAGATTGGATGGATGGTTGAGATGTGTTTGATTTGAATTCAATGGCTAGGATGGGAGGAGCCTTATTAGGGTTTCAAGTAATTGGCATGTGTTGAAAATGAAGGGTTGGGATGTGTTGTAGAGGAATGGATGGTTGAGATGTAGTGTGTAAGGGAATATGTAAGGGTGTAAGAGATTGTGTAAGAGAATATTGATGCACGGGAATTGCACCAGGCTTTACCTCTCGAGAAGCTTTCAACCCCCACCAGGCAGTGTACCTGATCGTTGTAGTATAGTATAGTGACAAGTACCGGGGGATTGATCGTTCAACTCAGGAATAGTGTCGCTAGGATTAGAAAGCCTAAAAACTAGGTCTAGAGGTGACGGATGATTCTTTTTGTATTTTTATATTTTATGAAAAGCAAGTAAAATCTTGGGTTTTGGAAGAGTGGGCGGAATTAGTTGCTAGTCAACTAACCCAATAACTAAAGATGCAATCAAAATAAAATAACAGAAATGTAAATTAAACTAATTAAACTAGTGGTGTGAATAATAAATGATAAAATTGTGTTTACTTAGATTTCATTACTCCCTAGATATCTTTTACAGATTGATAGTTTGTTAAAGTTGCATGGATGACGGGTTATATTCCTTAATACCAATCGTGGGGTGGCGTACGTACTTCCCCAACTCTATAAGCTCCTACTTCACTCCTATGTCAAGCCTGCAAGAAGCTCCTAACATGGGATCATTAGAATTCGCTCATGCATTAAATACAACCATAAAAACCTAGTACGCATTGGTTCATGTTTCTTAAGACGTTCAAGCAAGTTACACTATGGAAGTCTGCCAGTTTTCTTAAGCCTAACATCGAAATCATTCATCCGTAACAACTATAAACAAGCAATCAACCCATAATCAACATCTAGGTTTCACTACATCAAAGCAAACACACAAGAGATCTAGCCTAGCATGTTAAAATCAAGACAAGCGTAAGATATATTCAAACAACACATAGACATATTGAATGAATTGAAAGGATACTTATCTTAATTGAACATGAAAGGTTTCAAAGGGTGAAAACCCTTGAAAATACTAATAAAATCGTGCTAGGGTTTCTCCAAGTTATCCCTAAAATTGTCCTCCTTTAATGAATAAAAATTACAAAACTATATATAGATTTTCCAATGTGACGGCGTCAAGAAGAGAATTCTGACGCCGTCAACCCGCCGCCCATAATAATATCGGATTGCCTAGATCCAAATCTGACGCCGTCAAGAGCAATTTTCCTCTGGGCCGTCACGTGTAAAGGGACCATGACGGCCTATGGTGACGCCGTCATGCCCTAGTGTAAAATCATTCTGGATCGTCATGGACTGTATCCACTTCACCTCTTGTTTTCCTCTTGACGCCGTTAGGTACTGTTCCCAGCAAGGAAAATTAAGACTTTGACGTTTTCTTCACTTTTATGCTCCAAAAACGTCCAAAATGCTTCCTTTTCCAGAAATCACTCCAAAAGTACCTAAAATCACAAAAGGAACGATTTAGGGCAATATTTGATCAAATAAATTCAATTTCGGGCTTAAATGACCCCCCTAAAAACGGATTATTTTTCGCCTCATCATATACCCTTACACTTGAGATTTGCTTGTCCTCAAGCAAATGCGCTTTTATTCGAATCAAAATACAAGTTAGGGGTCATTTAACACTAATATAAAAGTAATTACAATAAATAATCGTTCCACTAAAGACTAAAGACAAGCATGGAGGTCATACACTAGCACCTCACAAATAGTGTTTAGATACTCACATCTCTCGGGTGTAATAAAGTATATATCACAATACGGAAATGGAAAACATCTCTCACTACTTGTCATAACAAAATATATTACCATAGGCTTGGGAAAGGA
This sequence comes from Artemisia argyi, assembly GCA_030686995.1. NCBI lineage: Eukaryota > Viridiplantae > Streptophyta > Magnoliopsida > Asterales > Asteraceae > Artemisia > Artemisia argyi. Next base: position 55,808,770 of record CM060691.1, read on the forward strand.
TCAAACCTCCACCACATGGCGTAAGCACCTAGGATAAACTATCAAAGAGGTCTTTTTAAAGGGTTATAATGTTAGGTGTAGGGATATGGAATACACGGTTTTGTTGGATAAAGGCAATCTTTACTGGTGGCGAGTTAATCATCTTGGTTAATTACATGTACAATATGGCGTTGCTAAGCCAAGACTAGACTCGAATTTAGATAATAAATCAAAAATAACAAAAACATAAAACAATCATAGAATGAAACGGGATGGTAGTCCGTATGTTTTTCTCTTTTCTCTTTTTCTTTTTCTATTTTTTTTTTCTTTTCATTTTTTTATATATATTTTTTCGATTTTTTTTTTATTATTTTTTTTTGTGCATACACTCTTTATCTACCATCCAAAATAATACATCATAGGGAATGTACATTCCCCTTACACTTGAATTTTTACATACTTTATAAGAAACTAATCTAATGACTCGAATTAAGATAATTAAAACACTTGGAGTACTTTTAAGATTAACGCACATATGGGGGTAATAATATTATGTTCTTCCCCATTAATCCATAACATAAGTACTTTACCCATGAGTCCCAATCGTCCCAAAACAATATGTACAAGGATATGACTTGACTTAGCAACCATGTAATCAATTAGATAATTAACTAAGGGTTTAAACATGTAACAATAATGCACTAAAGGTGAGTGCATACACGGAAGGCTAAGGCGATTTGGGTGTACATTTAAGTGGGTTGTAACAAATTCTTCCTTTAAGTAGGATGCTTAAAGGTAGAAACGAAAAGATAGGCTCGGAGGGGTGTACTAGGGGTTTCGTGTACTAAAAATGAGTACAACGCTAATGGTGTGGGAAAAATTAGTTGACTTTACTAGCCAAGTAATATGACTTAAATGGTCAAGTAATTATGATACGGGTTTAACACAAGGGTGATCCTAATGCCTCTTATCATGTAGTAAATCCTACTACACGAATGTAGTCTCACTAGCGGTCTCGGGAAGCATCACTAACGCAAGTTCTAGAATCTAAATGCTACCGGTACACTCATAAGCACTAATAGTAAATGTTTTTCCTATCAAATCTAAAGGCGAACCTCACATATTTGGGTGGAAAATTTTTCTGAATGGTACGGTTTTGTGCTAGTCATACAATCTCCTATCCATGAGATGCTTGCTAAGGCTAAAGTTTCACTCCTAAATGTTGTAAAAAATTTTAAATTTGGCGCTAAAATTACACTAACAAGTATTTCTCATAGTTTTATTACACACCTACCATCAAACAAACAAACTCAATTGCAATAGTATCTTATAAGGTATCATCATTTACCCTCCCCTTACACTTAGGATGAACATTGTCCCCAATGTTCAATTAAAGAATGTAAAAAGTGAAATAGGTAAAAGAATGAAAGCAAATGCTCCCCTGATTCGCTCGGTGTGGATAGTGTGTCAACAAGGCTAGATCTTCCTCCAAGAAAATGAACAATCAAAGCTTCCCTTCCAGAATATAAATCATCTTCTTGTCATACATAACCTGTTAAACCTGAGAAAATAAACAAGGCAACCTCGCGTAAAATCGGCAGCAATCTATATATACTAACAAATCCTAGAAAAGTAGCATATATATCTTAAATTGCTTTCTAGGAATTAAAGGGATATAATGCTTGTGGAATGAATGTTTGCGGATTTCCTGGAGTTTATAAAACTAAATATTTAACAAAAACTTTAAGACTCCGTTAGAAAAACAAAACTAGCAAAATTTCCAGAATTTTACACATGACGTCGTCAGGAGTTAATTCCTGACGCCGTCAAAAGTGATCTGCAGAAATCCTTACGTTAAGTTTCTGGAAAACTTATGTCCTACTTCCTGGAAAATCCTGCAAAACATCATTATGACTCGATACAAGCATTTGACTTTAACAAATACGAATATACATGTCTATTTAATATTGTGAGAATCATGATCAATTTTGTTTCTTAAAAACATATTTGGGGTTTCCCCTTACACTTATCTTTTGCGAAATACCTTTGGATGAAGTTAAGACTAAGCCAAACGACAAAATAAAGTATTTTCACCATTTTAGTTGAAACATGATCTACCAACAATAAAAATAAAGCATGCATACGGAAACAAATAACATTCAAACAATTAAAAATCACACAAAGCATGGGTTGCCTCCCAAGAAGCGCTTTTCTTTATTTACGAGTCTTGTAGCTAGACTCAAGGTCATGGGCTATTACGTGACCTCATCTCTGGTCTCATCCACCGATTGTAAATGTTCTTTATAGAGACCAAACACCTTCTGCTTAATTGCTCCTATGATTTTATTGGCAAATTCCTTATCAACTCTATATTTTGGTCCTAGAGTCAAGCAATCCTTATAGAAAAGGCTCTTCTTCTCCCATACATAGTCTATGCCCTTTTTCTTATCCTCTTCATTGATATCCTCGAAAGCACCAATGTTATCCATGTCAAATCGAGGCACAAAATGAAATTCTTTCATTCTATTAGGCATCCTATAAGTGATCCTATCGGTGTTACTAGCAAATCGGATTGTCCCTTCTATCTCATCATATTCTAACTTGGACTCTTCAACAAATGGTTTACCAAACACAACATGGGATAAGCGACAATCAATGACACTAGCTAGATCTTCAACAACCATAAAGTCAGTGATATAAGTAAAATTCCCAACAAAGACATGTAGACCTTTAATTCTCCCGACAAAGTTACAAACTCCACCGGGGTATTTGGGATCTCTTCTAGGTCCAAGTCTTGTTTTAACAATATCATTATAGATACTTGAGGACATAATGTTGATTGGGGATTTAAAATCAATGTAAGCATTGTCAATGTGTTTATACCCAATCATACATGGTATCTTAGCATTCTTAGGATCGCCTCTCTTTATCCTAGGTTCGATTCTAGTGAAGGGAGGTCGAGGATTATCAATAAGATTATTATAGTACGCAATCTCCTCCTTAATGGGGTATAGATTAAAATAATCATCTAGCTTTGGATCAATCTCCCCTTCTTCAAGTTCCTCAACAACATCTTCAAAATCTTTAGTCCCTAGGTCCTTATTTGAATACAAGGCGGTCGCTAGGTCACTAAATGCATGGTCGAGCTCAACATTAATCAACCTATTAAGCTCCCTAAGTTCCCTAATCTCACTCTCAATTTTTTCACGTAACAAAGCCACTTATCTAGGGGAAAGGGGTGGATTCGCGTTTTCCATAAAGGTCAATGGAATAGTCAATGAATTTATTTTACTAACAAAGGCACGAAGAAAAAAAAAAGATAGACTAAAGAAAACCTAAAAAGTAAAAATAAAATCTTACTAGAAAGGAATCTAGCAAGTAGACCTAATAAAAAGAAATTCTAACCTATACAATAACTATTCCCCGGCAACGGTGCCAAAAACTTGATGCGTGAGAATTGCACCAGGCTTTACCTCTCGAGGGAACTCAAGAAGCTTACAACCCTCACCAGGCAGTGTACCTGATCGTTGTAGTATAGTATAGTGACAAGTACCGGGGGATTGATCGTTCAACTCAGGAATAGTGTCGCTAGGATTAGAAAGCCTAAAAACTAGGTCTAGAGGTGAGGGATGATTCTTTTTGTATTTTTATATTTTATGAAAAGCAAGTAAAATCTCGGTTTTTGGAAGAGTGGGCGGAATTAGTTGCTAGTCAACTAACCCAATAACTAAAGATGCAATCAAAATAAAATAACAGAAATGTAAATTAAACTAATTAAACTAGTGGTGTGAACAATAAATGGGAAAATTGTGTTTACTTAGATTTCATTACTCCCTAGATATCTTTTACAGGTTGATAGTTTGTTACAGTTGCGTGGATGACGGGTTATATTCCTTAATACCAATCGTGGGGTGGCGTACGTACTTCCCCAACTCTATAAGCTCCTACTTCACTCCTATGTCGAGCCTGCAAGAAGCTCCTAACATGGGATCATTAGAATTCGCTCATGCATTAAATACAACCATAAAAACCTAGTACGCATTGGTTCATGTTTCTTAAGACGTTCAAGCAAGTTACACTATGGAAGTCTGCCAGTTTTCTTAAGCCTAACATCGAAATCATTCATCCGTAACAACTGTAAACAAGCAATCAACCCATAATCAACATCTACGTTTCATTACATATAAGCAAACACACGAGAGATCTAGCCTAGCATGTTAAAATCAAGACAAGCGTAGGATATATTCAAATAACACATAGACATATTGAATGAATTGAAAGGATACTTATCTTAATTGAACATGAAAGGTTTCAAAGGGTGAAAACCCTTGAAAATACTGATAAAATCGTGCTAGGGTTTCTCCAAGTTATCCCTAAAATTGTCCTCCTTTAATGAATGAAAATTACAAAACTATATATAGATTTTCCAATGTTACGGCGTCAAGAAGAGAATTCTGACGCCGTCAACCCGCCGCCCATAATAATATCGGATTGCCTAGATCCAGATCTGACGCCGTTTAGAGCAATTTTTCTCTAGGCCGTCACGTGTAAAGGGACCATGACGGCCTATGGTGACGCCGTCATGCCCTAGTGTAAAATCATTCTGGATCGTCATGGACTCTATCCACTTCACCTCTTGTTTTTCTCTTGACGCCGTCAGGTACTGTTCCCAGTAAGGAAAATTAAGACTTTGCATTTTCTTCACTTTTATGCTCCAAAAACGTCCAAAATGCTTCCTTTTCCAGAATTCTCTCCAAAAGTACCTAAAATCACAAAAGGAATGATTTAGGGCAGTATTTGATCAAATAAATTCAATTTCGGGCTTAAATGACCCCCTAAAAACGGATCATTTTTCGCCTCATCAATATTTGATTTGGATATGATTGGTTTTGTCTTATGCATAAATAAGATTAAGAGAGGATTAAGACATAATCTAACTGTCATTAAGAAGAAAAGATTTTGACAATTAAGATTGTATGTTGAGAAAATCATAGGTTACTTATAAGTTCAAGTAACACAACGTCGAGAATCCATAATTTCATATCTCGTGACTTTCCACGACTCGACGTTCTCAACTAATACCTTGGTTCAAACAAGTTAAGTGCTTGCCTTGATGTAAAGCATAACCCAAGTGGGAAAAGATGCGTTTATGCAAAGTGACCTTTGACTTAGTTTGACCAATAAGGGAGTAAACCCGTTACGTAATTAGAGAGGACGTAAGCACGGGATATGAGCATATGGATGCTTCAATACGATGTTACGTGAAATATATAAGCTCCCTAAGTTTAGAAAAGCCTTGGCTAGAGGCGATAGCTAGAAAACATGAGTTGGCGTTTCCCGTAAATGGGTGTATGAAAAATGGGATTTCTCAAATCTCAAAACTCGTTTCGAGTGTTCTCAATTAAACACATAACATATTCATACCAGTTTTGAAAGATCCACATTTGTCAGGTAAGGGGAAAGCTAACTTTCAAAATTCCCCCGGAATCATACAGACTCCTGGCGCGTCACCCGCGCATTGACGCGCGGGCAGCTCGCCGGGAGTAGACATTGGCTCCAGCGATTTTGGGCTAACGTTTGTTATTTTATGTGTTTCGATGGTTTATTTGTCATCATTAAAACATAAAGAGATCTTGATCATGTTGTCTCAACAGATAGAAAACTACTTAGCGTCTTAATATGGTATCTTTATCGGAATAAATATTATCAAAACGAGAAAATATGAAGAAATTCATCTCTCACCAAAAATAAAATAAATAGAGGAAAATAGGAAAATGGGAGCCAGAAGTTATTATACAAGTAACTTCCATGAGTAGTGTTAGCATCTAACTTGTAATTAAGCTATAACTTCGTTTTTACGTTTAGCATGGGAACTCGTGAAAAATCAGGGACAATGAATTCTATCCGTATGGACACTTTTCCATGAATTGTGTTTCTTACTCTGTGGCCCTAAACGTTATTGAAAAATGATGAAAGTCAAACATCCCGTCACATAATAAGTGTAAAAAGTACATAATATTAGTGTAGGAAATAAGAGTTGAAAAACGGGGCGTTCTCAGGAATAAATGATTTTGTACTCTCTTTTGAACATTTTGCTACTTCTTCAATGTTAGTAAAAAGAGTTATGAAAGTTATTTATCCTATAGGGCGTGAATTGATCCTATTGCGTGAGGACACGACAATACCTTAATCTGGAGGATTTTGGTGTGTGCTTATTTACACACCTTTTTCCTACCAAATTAAGACCAAAACAACCAAAAACTAACTAGAAATGCCAAAGATATTGTGTTTTTGTGTTTATGATCGGGCAGGAACGGATATTGCAAAAACAGGCATAATTGAGGCCAAAAAGACAAAAACGAGCACGAGATTTGGAAATTGACAAAAGCCGGAGCTTGGATGGGAAACGGAGCATAATGGAGCATTACCAGATCGACTCGACCCAATTTTGAAGAAAAAAGACAAAAAGTCAAAGTCAAAGAAAAAAAGTCAAAGGCAAAGTCAGTCCCGGGAATGTGACATTGAGGGAGTATGGAAAACCAAACCCAAAATCCGACCCTTTTACCCTTAAGCTTAACCCAAAATTACCTTTATACCCTCACCCGACACCAAATTACCAAAACACCATTTTACCCGAAAACCCGAAACTTAAACGAAAAATCATTTTTAAAACCCTTTTCCAAAAACCATTTTCAAAATAAAATCACAAATACCTTTTTGTCAAAAAATTTATTATTATTATTATTATTATTATTATTATTATTATTATTATTATTATTATCAAAAAAAATTATTAAAAAAAATATTTACAAAATCATTTTTTACAATTTCAGTTTTGTCACAACTTTTATCTTTACTACTTATTTTTATAACACCTAATCCTAAATAACATTAATCCTAAAACACTTAACCTAAACCAAAATACCAATCCCAATCCTAGACCCAACACCACTCAACCCAAGCCCAAACCCAAACACAAACATCATCAGCCCAGTTACACACCCAAACCACTCAAAGACAAATAATAATACACGTTTTTTTTCCCTTGGTCAAACCTCAAACAAGTTCTCTTTCTTCCCCACCATGCCCTGCTTAACCCACCATACAACTTCCCCTCCTCCATGCTTTAATCTACAAACACGCTACCCCTTCACATGTTACCAAACCATTCACGGGTATCCCCCTCCATGTCATCAATCCTCAACCTCTTTCCCATCCCACGGCTGTGATTTATTGAAGTGGTGACCAAGATAAAATCAAAGGATGAGATTGGTTTCAAAGAAAGCACAAAGAAGCACATGCTCAGTCCCACTCACTGAGAAAACACAAACAGTAGAGGACAAGACAAGAGGAAGACCTTTTAATACTTTTTTATGTAGTATATATAGAATCATGTAGCAATTGGTATATGGCAATTAGGAAGTAGGTAGTTTTTAGGAGTAGTTTAGTTTAGCCTTAGTATAATTTACTAGCTTATTTCAGTTTTGTTGTAAGTCCACATTCAGTTTCATCTTAATTCAGAATTTTCTTTTATTAAGCTTATTTTAAATTCTCAATTTAGTTTCTGTTTGAAAGCTCTTTTATATTGTTTTTAGAAGCTCATATAAGCTCATCTATGGCTTTTGTGAGATTTAGTGTTTAATTCCATTATAATTGCAAAATTTGAGAAAGTCAAAGTAGTCAAGAAAAAGTCCACTGCTTAATTAGCTTTTCTCATTGCTTATCCTCTATTCAAATTTGCTCATAAGACCTTAGTACTATTAGTTGAACATTTGCCTTTCACTATCTCAGTTCTCATCTTGCTTTTTCACTTATAAGTCTAGTCATTTAGTGCTTAAGAGGGTGTTTGGCATAACACATTATTTTGAGCATAACTTAGTTTTGACCTTTCTTTCAGATTCAGTCAGCTTCATTTTGTTATTGTTAGTAGATTTGTACCAAGTTTTGTCAATTTCAATTAGTTTTTAAGCATTTTAGTTTGTGTTAAAATATATTCTTTATTAAAATTGTTTTAATTAGTTATTAGAATAGATTATTAGATTAGGCTTATTAGTGGTTTATTTGCTTTACTTTAGTTCGTTTAGGTTAGCATAAGTATGAAACAACCTGGTATTTGACTTTTGTGGGTCAAAACTACCAAAACCACCCACTTTTGATCCCATTTTTACACCAAATTGCAGTAAAAAAAAATCCCCAACAGCCCTTAGTGTAGGATTTTTAATTCACTCATTTTTTGGAGTTAAGACCTGAAATTTGGTTTACAATTAGTCTACCAGTTTTTTCACAAGCTTGTATTTTTATTTTATTTTTATGATTTTTTACCAGCTATTTAGGCCTCCAAAACTGTCCATCTGTCACTTTTTAGTGCAGTTCCTTATCTAGGAATTGATGTTTAGTGCTTTTAGTTAGTTTCTATTGCTTATTTTCTGTCCCATTAGTGCTTATTTAAGATCCCCCTTAGAGGCCGTTGTTCATTTCCCCCCTTAGTTTAGCTTTTAGAAGCTTGCTAGTAGCTTTTAGATTTTGCAATTTTCCTTTTATAAGCCTTTAGTAGAACTGTTGCAATATTCCCTTGTTACCTGCTTATATTTTGTTTTTTAGAAATTATGTTAGTTATAAAAAATTCTTATTATCATGTTTCAAAACTGTTTGTGTAAAAAATTTTCAAAAAAATAAAATAAAAATAGTTTTTCAAAAAAGTGCCAGGGGGATTCGAACCCTGGTCACTTGGTTCACAAAACACAACAACCCCTTCCATCTGCTCTATACCATGTTTCATGTTTGATTTCCCTTAATTAAATATTTAATGTAGTCTAGTCATGTTTGCTTATTTATAATATTTAGCTTTTAGATAGCTTATTGCCAACTGCTTTTTTCCACTTTTTATTTTTCTTAGTCTCTTTTTAGTTTAATAGATTTACCAAAATAATTTCAGATTTATTTAAAAAAGTTTTAGTATTTTTAATAATTTGTTTAGTTTATTTAGTAATTAATTCGTAATTATAAAAAAAATCTTTTTTCCAAAAATTTCTTTTAACATTAGGAATGTAGAAAAACCGTTTTTACACCCGTAGGATTAGCATAGCTTAAAATTTACGTTTTATTCCGCGCACTTACGTAGTTTTTTAATTAACTTTTACGTTTTTAAATTTAATTTACGTTTTAGGTTTCCCTTATTCCCGATTATTGTTCCCGTAGACTTTTAGGTAGTTTTTAAGTTTTATTTTTCATTCCTTGTTTGAATTCATGCCTTAGTTACGTTTATTTAATTTTTCATACGTTATTTACAATTTATCGTAATTCCACAATACCAAATAATCTCTCAATCATCCATACAAGCATTTTAATCTCTAAATCTTACACGATATCCCCCATTCACACCTCGTTGGGACACGACCCGGGTAATCACTTATCCGGTATCACACACACACACACACACACACACACACACACACACACACACACACACACACACACACACACACATATATATATATATATATATATATATATATATATATATATATATATATATATATATATATATATATATATATATATATATATATTGTATTCACGAGTTTTTACAAGTCTCCCTTTTCCTAAAGGTTGAACGGTAAATTCCACTCACGTCTACTTTGTATTAATTTGATACGCGCTCAAAAACGCTATCACTTTTAACGTGTTATAACTTATCAATTAAGTTAAACAATGTTCAATGCAAACAATAAGAAGTATATAAACAATTTAAAATAAACAATAAGTAAAGCAGTCTAAAATACGTGACACAAAGTTACTTTTCAACGTTTAAATTCTTTATTGATAAGAATCAAAGATTTGATAAGGTTTGCTTGCGAAATAACAACTATACTTACTCGTTGAATGTTCGGCGGCCTAGTAAGGTTCGACGAGTAATGTGCTCTCTTGAAGACTTTGTTGTCTACCACAAAAGATACATTACTCATTTACATGCATTCTCTTTTTATAGAGGGAAATTAGGGTTTCAAAGGGTCCTATGACAAAAATGTAAAAAAAACAAATGAAAATGTAAAAAAAACAAATGAAAATGTAAAAAATTGGAGTAAAACGTAAAAAACGGGCAAAAACGTTTAAAAATGGATGAAAACATAATAAAAAAAAAAAAAAAAAAAAAAAAAAAAAAAAAAAAAAAAAACAGACGAAAACGTAAAAAAATGGACGAAAACGTAAAAAATGGATGAAAACTTCTAAAAACGTAAAAGAACGGAGGAAAATGTAAAGAACGGACGAAAACGTTAAATAACAGACGAAAACATAAAAAAACAGATAAAAACATAAAAAAATGGCCGAAAACGTAAACAGCGAATGAGAACGTGAAAAAACGGACGAAAACGTAATTTATTTAAAAAAGGACTAACGGTGCAAATACCGTTAACCGGATGACTAACAGTGTAAATATTTTCTATCTCTTTAGGAGATAATGGAGAAATAATTTGCACCGTTTATCATTATTTTAACTGAGGGATGTATATAGGTTAACTTTTATTAACGGATGGATGTATATGTGAAAACTTTTACGAGAGTGATGTATAATATGAAACGTGGTAAACCTCATAGATGTATTTTTTGAGTTTTTTTTTTTTTTTTTTTTTTTTTTTTTTTTTTTTTTTTTGAGTTTATTAATTGAATATTCTAAAACCTTTAAACTGGGTGTTCGTTCATTCAAACATGTGTTAATTTTTTTCAACAGAAAATAGTTGACTTTCAAATGTATGCTACCAAACTAGTTGCGACGGTGTAAGCTTCGATGGTTTAGAATTAAGTTTTTATTTTAAAAGAAAATAAAAATTCAATAGAAAAACTAAGGGTCGGAGAAGAGGATGTTTTAGACATTTAACTTTGAGACATGGACTAAATATGCTCCGAAAGTTTCTCACAAGGACGATATCAGTTTCAAAAAAATTTGCCGCAATATGCAATTTCGTCAAAGTTCCAAAACGATTTATGCAATTAATGCAAATAACTCTTTTTGTTTTAAGTTATTTCAAAATAACTTGCAATCTTCATATGTTACTTATAAAAAATGTAAGTACATATGCTAATTTATTGATAAACAATCTAAAATAAAAAACCTTTTGATATAATATGTAACTATGTATTCTTTTTTTTCATAAATTATTGTACTCAGACAAAAATACATACTTTAAAAAAGTGAGATCACTAAACTCTTTAACCAATAAAATATCATCCCATATTAAACTTTATTTTAATTGGTTTTAAAAAGATAATGTTATTTTTTAACATCAATAAAAATAAGTACTATAATTTTAAAACAGAGTGACTATATTTTGAAAGGGGAAATTATCCCTGCAGTAAACTGCAGGGAAGTATGTCTGCTGTAAGGTATAAACGAGGGACTGTTTTTATAAAATTATGAAAGTTGCGGGCTGCAATGTGTAAGTGTTAAATTCAATTTTCAAACCCACAGCATATAACACCCTGCTGTTTACAGCAGGGATGTTATTCCCATTTTGAAAAAGATTGTTTCGTAAATGGAAATTGATTGGTTTACTTTTATTTGCACACTCAAAGTATAATCTGAGGAAGCATCATTCAATAAATGTACAACTAACAAGGTTTTAAACCCGCACGTTGTCGCGGGATGTTTCAATATTAAGGTATGCATGCTCACCCGGGTCCGAGTAATCTCAAAAAAATGGGCCACAAATGAACCGGGCTGAACTTAGTATCCGGTTACTGTAGCAAACAAAAAAAACAACAATGCTGGTTACTGTAGCAAGCCCAAAAAAAAAGGCCCAAAAGCCCGTTACTGTAGAAAGAACAGTAACACGGGTTACTGTTCATCAAAGCCACGGGAAATGTATATATTAGTAATATATATATATATATATATATATATATATATATATATATATATATATATATGGGACGGGATCTGGTGCGGATTCACTTTTAAGTAGGGATGGTGCGGATAATATCACAGTAGCATTCAAAAAAATCTGAAAAAAAAAAAAAATAAATAAAAAGGACAAAAAATTATTAAGAATCGCTGAAAAAAATTTCAAAAAAGATTCGTTTTCCTGTTTAAAAGGTATCATGATACTACGGTTTTTTTTAATATCACTCTAGCACTCATACTTTTTCTTGAATTTTTTTGATATCACCATAAGTTTTTTCTTAATATCGTAATAAAAAAACAATGATATTAAGTTTTTTACTAATATTAAAGTAACTTTTTCAATATCACGGTTCATTTTTACATGTAAAAAAGCTTAATATCACGTTGGTTTTATAATATCACAGTAACTATCATGGGTTTTTAATATCGCGGTTCATTTTTACATGTGAAAAAGCTTAATATCACGGTAGCACTCATAATATTGTTAATATCACATTAGCACTAATAATCAAAAAAGAAAAAAGTGCTCAGAAAAATCTGAAAAAATAAAAAAATAAAAGAACACAACTAGAGTAAGGATCGCTGAGAAGGAAAAAAAATCGTTTTCATGATCAATTGGTACCGTAATATTAGCGTCAGATCTTGACTTTTTACAAAAAGTCAAGATCAGATCTGGAATGGGCGGTCCAGATCTATTCGCACATCCGCACTAAAAATTGAAATCCGCACCTGATCCTCGGTATATATATATATATATATATATATATATATATATATATATATATATATATATATATATATATATATATATATATATATATATATATAAAAATAAAATAATTACATTATTTCGGAGTGTTTTTGCAAAACTCTTCTCATTGAAAAATAAATTGGACCAATAGGAGAGCTCGATTTTGACATATAAGCGAAATCAAACAATATGATTGGCTAATAAAATGTCAAAATTGAATTGATTTTGATAAAACTTTAATAAATTTGATGGACAATTTAATAGAGGGAAAAAAACACATAAAAATATAGGTGGCAAATTTATAAAAACAAAAACTTACAAAAAGAGGAGGTAATTAATAAAACTTTAGTGGTTGAATTTTAAAAATATTATATAGAGTTAAGTGTAAAATTATAAGTCTCCATATTTTTAATAACTTTAGATAATAAACAAATAACCTTTACATTTTATACCCTATATACTTTATAATATGAACTTTTTATAATTACATAAGTATTAGTATTAGTTTGAGACTTTTATCAATTAAAATACAAAATTTTGTTAATATACGAATTAGTTTTAATATACTTTAAATATTTTAAAATAAATATTAGTTTAAACTTTATTTTTTTTTACTATATACATCAAATAAGGACTCATGTTATTTTATTTAAAAGTTTAATCTATGCGTATACGGGTTTGAATATTAAATACGCTTAACTTATCATTAACGGTAATATAAATATTAAATGCTAAGCACGAGTTACTGTGATATGAAAATCAATATATGCGATTGTACTCATAACAACGACTCATGCAATTATTATTTAAAGTTTATATACGGATATCCGGAAAAACATTTTTTCAAAAAACTTTACAGAGTATATTTTAACTTCATCAACGCATTATGTGCTACTAAATTCACATATTTTGTACAACTTGATATGAATAGTTAAACAATAACATCAACCTCAACATCAACATTTATGGCAGCTAAACAAAGTTAAAGCTTTTATCGAATAAAATATTTTACAAAATATTAATAGATATTAATATATAATGAAAGACTTATGCGTATTTATTAATTGTACTTATATCATAATTTTTACGGGTAAATTCTTATATGTTTATCTATTAAACTAAAATTTTAAAATAAAATTGATTTATGTAAATATCGTACGGGACTTATAACTAACTAGTATAATTGCCCGCGCGTTGCTGCGGGGCGTTTATTTGTGGCAATTATTTGGTTCAGTTGTACGTTTATTTGTATTTATTTGACACGATATTGTGTAGGTAAATATATTGAATGTTTGTCAAATATATTGAACTATCTTGAATTCTTGAAAGTTATACAATTTATACTCGTTTTCATTAGAAAAATTATTTCGTGAACAATGGCGTAAGTCTCGTAATTTTTCGAGTCCGTTTGGTACGTCAAATGAGCCATGGAGTGATTTCGTGAAAATTTTAGCCAAGATTGACACTTACACCCCCTTTGCCCCTAAGTTTCATTTCCCACCCTCACATTTCAATTTACATTTCACACCCTCCCCATATTTTATATAAACCATTTTTTTTTAATTTCATTTTATTTAAAAAATACAAACATCCAAACTATTTCTCTCTCTCTACTCGCCGGATTTTTCATAAATTCCGGCAACACCAGCAGTTTCCAGCGCCGCCGTCACCGGGAAATTTTCCGGCGACCTCTTTTGTTAGTCGATTCTGTAGATCGCCTCCCTCTTATCGTTTCTGGAGCTTGTGAGCTTCTAGCTCCCACCGTAGCACTCTTACGCGCCGCCACCATTTTCTGGTCAGTGCAAACCAACTTGTAGATCTCTCCCTCCTCTTCCTTTCTGGAGTTTTAAGCTCGATCGGAGTTCGTTTGGTACCACTTCGCCGCCACACCGCCACCACGATCCACCACCACTATCACGCCGCACCTTCCCCATCACATCCTCTCTCCGTTTCGGTAAGCCACGCGGCCTACTCCCCTTTATTTTCATTTGAAATGAAACCCTAGTTTTTATATTTTCATAAAACCGATTTTGTTAATAAAATCTTTATAAAACCTTTTGTTTTAAATAAAAAAACGCGTGGATCTAGTGTTTTTAACCCGAATCGGTTAACTCGGTGACTCACCGTGTTGACTCGGGGGAGTTAACATATCTTTTGCTTCCTTTCGTATTTCTGAATATGTATTTGTGAATTGTGTTAAATTTATAGTTTCTTATTGTTTATATATATTATATATTTTTCATATTTGCACTGACCGGAAGTTTTTCTTGAACCTCCACCTGTTGCCTCGCCGGAATTTCCGCTGACTTAATCAGAATCTGCTATTGTTGGATATGTTTTAATTGTAATCGAGTAGTTGAAAATTTTAAAATTAGTTATTAAACTTTCTTTTATCAGTTTTGTTGTAATTATATGTGTATTTTAATTTAGGTTAATGATAGTCAATAGCCAATAAGATGTGGGTTTTTAGGATGAATAGTACATGTTCACTTTTTTCAATGCATGACAACCAATCAGAGGGTGTATTATACATTTAATCACCAAATTGCCCAATCAAAACTGGACACATGGCTCTTGGATCACGTTTTTCGAGACCCCAACATTTTAGGTTTTAGTATATAGTATAATATATAGATAAAAGAACGTGTACAAAAAGTGTTCAAATCACTACGGTAAAATTTTATAAGAGCGTTGAACACACGCTACTTGAAACAAGAGTGAGGAAAGAAAATGAGTGGTTTAGAAATTATTGGACATAGGAATTGTGGAGCTGTTCCCGTACTCTTGGATTCCTCATTTCTGGAAACTTCTCTTCTTTTTGCCTTTCCCATTTTCATCATTATATATTTTTTCCAACATTGCCCTTTCTCATCCTTCAATTTTACATCCACATTCCTTTCAACACAAAACAAAAGGGAAACAAAAGAATTTTCTTTACAACCATGCATCCCACAATGAACATGGCTTGTTATCGTAGGCCATAGCCCAATCTACATGGTCAATATTGTGGGGTTATTCTAGTAGTTACAACAAAAATGTAACCCCTTTGCGACTATTGATAACCTAAAAATCGTACATTCTACTAAATAGGTTTCTTTGTAATTCACTTTCACATACGTATGTGATATGAGTAGAATACAATTAACCAAGATTTATAACAGAATTAATGGTTAAATGGTAATTCTAGTAACAGAATGGAGGTTAGAGATGTAACAGAATTTGGTAACAGAATTGGGAGGTTAAAGAATAGAAGAAGATAGGTGAGATTGAAGATGAGAGAAAGAGAGATTAAAAGAGAAAGTGATTATTATTCATTGATTGTGAAATGGAAATTACAACAACATTTAAAGGGAATTCTTGGCGGGAAAAGCTGTTAGTCCGCAGAAGTGGAAATGTACATGTGTACCTCACATGACCAACTATGCTAGGCATGTGCACCTCACGTGTCACTAACTGTTTTAACTAACAACTATTCCTGCAACATCTAGCTTACATCAATCCATTCCCCTTAAACAAATGCTTGTCCTCATGCATCAGGATCAAAACTTGGGTATTTGGCTTGAACTTCAGTTGCCACTTCCCAAGTTGCATCATCAACTGACCCATTTGACCATTGAATCAATCAATAAACCACAGCTCTATTTCCCACCTTAGCAATCTTCCTTTCCAACACCTTGACTGGTAATGCAGCAATTAACCCATCATTTGAACAATGTGGTAATGGAACTGTAGCTGTGACTTGTCCTCTGAAAGCTTTTAGCTGTGAGACATGAAATACATTGTGAATGGCTGCATTGCTAGGCAATGACAGCTCATAAGCAACTGCTCCACACTTCTTAATCACTTCAAAGGGCCCATAATATTTTGGAGACAACTTGTTTTGCTTATGTAGCCTCAAAGTAACTTGCCTGTGGGGTTGTAGTTTAAGCAGAACCCAATCTCCAACAGCAAACTCTCTTTCAGATCTTCCTTTATCAGCATATGTTTTCATCCTCTGTTGAGCTCTTTCCAAATGAAACTGGAGCAAAGAGATAGCAGATTCCCTTGCTTTAAGTGATCTGTCCACAGCTTCAACCTTAGAATCACCAGCCATATAAGACACATGAGTAAGAGGACTTTGTCCATAAACTACCTCAAATGGAGTTGTGTTGATGGCTGTGTGATAGTTAGTATTATACCAGAACTCAGCTAATGCCAACCAATTAACCCAATCCTTAGGTTGTTCACTGGTCATACACCTCAAATAACAACCCAAACATCTGTTAACCACTTCTGTCTGTCCATCTGTCTGTGGATGATAGGCTGTAGAAAGTTGTAATGTGACTCCCAACCTCTTGAATAACTCCTTCCAAAAGTTGCTGATAAAGATTTTGTCTCTGTCACGTGTGATGGACTTTGGCAGTCCATGCAACTTATAAATTGTATCCATGAACACTTGGGCAATTTGAGCAGCTTTGAAAGGGTGTGATAAAGGAATAAAATGCCCATACTTACTTAGTCTATCAACAATCACCAAGATGACTGTTTTGCCATGGGAGGAAGGAAGACCTTCAATGAAGTCCATGGATATATCAGTCCAAATTTTTGTGGGAATTGGAAGAGGTTGTAGCAGGCCAGGATATGGAGCTAGGTCAGGCTTGTGGCATTGACAAATTGAGCAAATCCTGACATGTTCTTTGACTGACTTTTTCATCCCTTTCCAATAGAACATATATTTGAGTCTTTTATAGGTAGCTTCTACTCCTGAATGACCACCCATAGGCTCATCATGGTAGTATTTAAGCAACTCTTGCCTCAAAACTTTATCACAACCAATCACCAATTTACCATTCCTTCTTAACTGATCATCCTTCCAAATAAACTTGGAGTTGACAGTAGTACCATTTTTAAGCTTGTTAATAATCTATTGAACACTTGGATCAGACAACCAACTAGCTTGAATCCTTTGCAGTAAATCATTTGAGATATCATAGATCAACATTGTGTTTAATGATGGAGTAGGTGTCCTGGACAAAGCATCAGCTACCACATTCTCACTCCCCTTTTTGTATAGTATCTCATAATCATACCCCAATAACTTTGGTAGCCATTTGATTTGAAAGGGAGTAGTCAATCTCTGCTCCATCAAATACTTTAGACTGAAGTGGTCAGTATTGATTTTAAAGTGTCTATCAAGCAAATAGCCCCTCCATTTTTCCAATGCAAATACTACTGCCCACAATTCTTTTTCATATGTAGACAGACCTTTATGTCTAGGAGCTAGAGTCCTACTTAAGAAAGCAATTGGATGTCCATTTTGTTGCAAAACTGCCCCAATACCTTCATCTGATGCATCAGTCTCTACTATGAACTCTTCATTGAAGTTTGGAAGAGCTAAGACATGTGCACTAATCATGGCCATTTTCAGTTTTTCAAATGCTTCTTGGGCTGCTTCATTCCACCCAAATGAATTTTTCTTAAGTAATTCAGTCAAAGGCTTACTTATTGCAGCATAATTCTTCACAAATCTTCTATAATAACCTGTGAGACCAAGGAACCCTCTTAACTTCTTAATGTTCATAGGTATAGGCCACTCTTGTACTGCTTTGATCTTAGAAGGCTCAGTAGAAACACCCATTCCAGATATAACATGACCTAAGTACTCCACTTGATCTGTTCCAAACACACACTTACTTGCTTTAGCAAACAACTCATGTGATTTCATAGTACTTAAGACCAATTCCAAATGTTGCACATGTTCTTCCATTGTCTTACTGAACACCAAAATGTCATCAAAGAATACCAATACAAACTTCCTAAGGTAAGCTGCAAATACCTCATTCATAAGAGCTTGAAAGGATGAAGGAGCATTAGTCAAACCAAAGGGCATCACAAGAAATTCATAATGACCTTGATGTGTTCTAAAAGCTGTTTTGTGTATATCTTCTTCACACATTCTGATTTGATGATAACCTGATCTCAAGTCCAGTTTAGTAAACACTTTTGCCCCATACAACTCATCAATAAGCTCTTCAATAATTGGAATAGGAAACTTATCCTTCACAGTTTGCTTATTCAATTCTCTGTAATCCACACACATTCTCCATGATCCATCCTTTTTCTTAACCATCACAATGGGTGAAGAAAATGGACTGTGACTACTTCTAATGACTCCACTGTCAAGCAATTCTTTTACCATCTCTTCAATAGCATCCTTCTGAGTAGGAGGATGTCTATATGGCCTGATGTTGATAGGAGAGGTGTTATCCTTCAAGGGTATTCTATGATCATGTGTTCTGTTTGGAGGTAGACCTTTTGGAACAGCAAACACACTCTCATATTTTTCCAACAACAATTTCACTTTAGTTTCCACATTTTCAACATTGGAACTCTTACATTCAGCTTGTAATCCACTGGTTGGGTACACACACACAGCCATAGAGTACAAACCAGCATGTCCCACATTTACTTCTTTGCTCAATTTCTTCCCATCCATCCACTTAATCATTGGTTGTGAAGTATCAGTAATGACTACTTTTTTACCCTTGTGCACAAACTGCATTCTTAGCTTTAAAAAATTACACAAAACATCTCCCAATGTTGACAACCATTGCATTCCTAAAGCCATCTCACACCCACCTAAAGGTAGTAACATCACATCAGTTTGAAACATTTCACCCTGCATTTGCCACACAAAACCTTTGCACTCTTGTCTGCTAATAAGGCTGTTACTTCCAGGTATTGAAACTTGTAAAGGATAGGTTTGCTTCAATTGACAACCCATTTGTTTTGCAGTGTTAGTATCCAGAAAATTGTGTGTGCTACCAGTATCAACCAAAATATTGAGAGGTTGGCCATTGAATTGTCCAGTAACCCTCATGGTGTGATAAGTGTTGATTCCAGATAAAGCATTCAGTGAGATTTGGGGTTGTATAGGCATAACAAACTCATTATTACACTCCTGATGTTCCTCTTGCACAACTACATCCTCATTATCCACATGTCCAAACACCCCTTCAGAACATTGTAATTCTACCTCATCTTCCAATTGCATCATATCATCTTTTTCTACCACAATTTCTAGTGAAAACAACTGTCCACTACACTTATGACTAGGCACATATTTGCTATCACAGTAAAAACATTGATTCTTTGCCCTTTTTTCTGCCATTTATTTCTGAGTCAATCTATAAGGTCTATTACCCACATTTTTTACTAATGGTGCATTATGACCAACCACATTAACAGGCTTTTGTGGATCATACACATTCTTATTAGCATAATGATTATTATTAGGCACATATTTTGTAACAATTTGTGAAGGTTGTGAATACCTTGGTTTGAGAGCGGCATTCGTGGCTTCTTGCAACTTAGCCATAGCAAACACATCTGGAAAAGTTCTCAAGTTGAACATTCTCAATGGCAAACTGATTTCTTTCTTCAATCCACCCATGAATAAACTCACAGCATATGATTCAGACAAATCAACCCTATTCAAGATCACTTCAAACAAATCTTGATACTGTTGCACTGAACCATCTTGTCTCAAATTCTTTAAGTCCACCATTGGGTCCTCATAAACTGATCCAAACCTTTGCAATACCTCTGATTCATACAACTCCCAAGAAGTACCATCACCATTTATCCTGATGTACTGTTCATGCCAATTCAAAGCCTTATCATAAAGATGCATTGAAGCAATTTCTATTTTCATCTCATCCAAAATCCCCTCAATCTTGAAAAACTGTTTACATCTAAACAACCACCCTTTCACATCCTCACCACTAAATCTTGGAAACTCAATCTTACCCATTCTTCCATATTGTGTTCCTCTGTTATGGCTTGTTCCCTCACCAGCCATCAAATTTTGCAAGGCAGTGTTTAAAGCCTGATTTTGTGCCAACAAATCACTCACATTTTTCTGTAAAGCCTCCACAGCTGCTGGTAATGATTCAACAGTCATCGGTGGTGGTTGCAACACACCAGCTCTTGTATTAACTACCATTTTATGTTTTCTTGATTGTGAAAGAAAACAGAGTATCCACCAATTTCCAGTAATATTACCACTCAGCAACAATGATTTCTCACTGACCAAATGGGATAATGAATATTGGAACTGTTCTGGGTCACTCAATCCAACTGCTGCTTGCCAGCTTGTTCAAGATAAAAAAATTTAACGAGAATTTCGGCTTATCTTGTGGCCGTACAGTTGATTGACACTAACCAAATGAAAACAGAACAGTGAAATCAGTGGTGGCTGATTTCTAAACCGGAATCTTGGTTTCTTACCGGAATTACGCCGGAGAAGATAACCGAAATCAAGAAATGTCAGGGTAACACTTCTTGAAGAACAATGGTGCCAAGAAAGGGCTCTAGATACCACTTGATATGTTA
Source organism: Artemisia argyi (assembly GCA_030686995.1). Lineage (NCBI taxonomy): Eukaryota > Viridiplantae > Streptophyta > Magnoliopsida > Asterales > Asteraceae > Artemisia > Artemisia argyi. The sequence goes on from CM060691.1 coordinate 55,829,772, forward strand.
ACATTACCACTTGACAAAGAAGCTAGAGCCACACCCCCCCCCCCCCCCCCACACACACACACACACAACCGGCTTTTATAGCAAATTCTATTTGTTCTTCGCCGCTTTGGGTTGTGGGGCTTACTTCGTAGCCTCGCGTTATAGGTCGTTGGGCGGCCGGAAGGTTTCCACGAGTAAGTCAATTTCGGAGACCCAAGGCAATTCTCGGCGGACCGGACACGTAGCATACCGAATCAGTTGCTACACAGATGAGAATGCATTACGAAAAATAGGGTTGAATCTGACAGTCTATGAAAGTATGTTTGGTTAAAAGGTTTAAGTTTTTAAACTAGTGATCAAACCCATGAATATATGCATAGTTCATACCTATAGCCCCACCCATATTCAAATCAAGCACAGTTTAACAATGAACATGTTTCAATCTGTGATCGAAAGAGCAAGGCTTTTCTCTAAGCTTTTACTCGTACTTGTTTACACTTTACACGCCTACCAACTCACATAAAAGGTGTGGATTTGGTTTCCGATGTGTTTCAATAATAGTTATTGCGTCATAGTACATATTAACAACGGCATTTGAGGTACCCAAAATGGTGGCCAAAGTGATAAGAATTAAACACTTTTAATGTGATAGTACAAGAAAATATTCCAAGTTGCTAGTTGTGTGTGTATTATGTTAATTTCCTAAGAGATATTTGCTAAAATGAAAAATAAAAAGAATAAAAATAATAAGAGGAATAATTTTGCACACTTCAATCATACATGCCATTAATTTTGCACACTTCATTATTTTTTGTGATAACGGGTTGGATTCCGCTCTTCACCTCTTCATTTACTGTTCGATAGCTCCAAGCCTATGTGATATGTACGTAGTTGGCGGGGTCTTACGTTTATGCCATACACGAAACCAAACAGTTAAAGAATAGCCCTTAAAAGCTTTGATTTGTCGTTTTTAACATCCTTATTAACTTCACTTTTTAGTCTTTAACCTAACCCTCAGTTTCTTTGAATGCATAAAAGGAGTTGGGTTAGTACAAAAAAAGTTGATGAACTAGTCTATTGTGATTTGTGAATCATTTTCTCCTTAGATATAACTGAATTTATTTAAATTAATTGTAGCGCACGTATCAGAGCCGTTTATGCTTGTTAGCTTATTGGCATCTAATTTATATAGCAAATCAGTGACAAATACAACACAAAGTCGGTCTAGCACATTGGTAATGTCTTGGAAGGCCCAAGTTAAAAGTAAATAATTGGAAAATTTTGCAAAGGAAAATGATGCTTTCACTAAATAGAGATAACTGCAAAATACATCTATGTGGTTTACATATTTTGGCATCTTACATTACTGTCAGAAACTTTTGGCAATATACATCTCCTGTTAGGCAAATGTTTGCCACAATACATCCCTCGTTAACAATAAAGACTAATGGTGCAAATTTTTCCTCCGTTATCTCTTAACGAGACTGAAAATATTACACCGTTAGCCTTCGTTAGCCAAACATTTGCACCGTTAGTCCTTTTTATTAGAAAAAAAAAATTAAAAAAAATTAAAAATTAAAAAAAAGTTAAAATTAAAAAGAAAAAAAAATTTTAAAAATTAATTTTTTTTAAAGTTAATATTTTTAAAAAAAATCAAAATAAAAAAAATAATATTTGCGAAAAAAAATTAATTTTTTTTATAAATACGCATTTTTAAAAAATATTAAAAAAAGGAAGAAAATTTAAAAAATTAATTTTTTTTAATGTTAATATTTAAAAAAAAATCAAAATTTAAAAAAAATTAATATTTGCGAAAAAAAAATAATTTTTTTATAAATACGCATTTTTTAAAGATATTAAAAAAAAAGGAAAAAATTTTAAAAAATTAATTTTTTTAAAGTTAATATTTAAAAAAAAATCAAAATTTTTTTGAAAAATTAATATTTGCGAAAAAAAATTAATTTTTTTTATAAATATGCATATTTTAAAAATATTAAAAAAAGGAAAAAATTTAAAAAATTAATTTTTTTTAAAGTTTATATTTAAAAAAAAATCAAAATTAAAAAAAAAATTAATATTTGCGAAAAAAAATTAATTTTTTTAAAAAATACGCATTTTTTTATAAAAATTAATTTTTTTAAAAATACGCATTTTAAAAAAAATTAATTATTATTTATAAATTTTTTTTCGCAAATATTATTTTTTTTTTAAATTTTGATTTTTTTTAAAATATTAACTTTAAAAAAAATAATTTTTTAAAATTTTTTCCTTTTTTTTAATTTTAACTTTTTTTTTTTTAATTTTTAATGTTTTTAATTTTTTTTTTTTCTAAAAAAGAGGACTAACGATGCAAATGTTTGGCTAACAAAGGCCAACGGTGTAATATTTTCAGTCTCGTTGAGAGATAACGGAGGAAAAATTTGCACCGTTAGTTCTCATTGTTAACGAGGGATGTATTGTGGCAAACGTTTGCCTAACGGGGATGTATATTGCCAAAAGTTTCTGACAGGGTTGTAAGATGTCAAAATGTGTAAACCACAGGGATGTATTTTGCAGTTCTCTCAACTAAATATTTACAAAAAAATCTTTCACGAATTGATTTGTTACTAATAAAAATCATCCTAATAAATTCACTTAATTGCTTTTAAATTCACATCTTCCTGTAAATGCTTGTCAATTTTTATTTTATTTTTAAAGAAGAGCGAAAGCCGTTGTATTGTTTGCATACAAATCCTTTCAGACTCTCACTTGTTCAAACACATCAAATTAGAATTTTCTTTCATTGTACCAAGAGGTCCCGAGCAAGACATTATAGTACCTCACTCACAGAAACCGATTCAACACCCATGATAGTGATTTCTCAAACTCAGCAACACCTCAATTGAGTTCGGGCATGTGATTGTAACCCTTTGCACTTAATCGATATTTTGAAAGTACTAGACATGGATGTATATTAAGGTAATACTTTCTTCCTCTCTTGTTATCGTGATACTCGATTTGTTCTCCCATTGTGTCCCAGACACCTAGTCACAGGTCCATGCTTTTCACAAATCTTTTTCACACAAGGAGACATTGAAAAATATCCTATCTCCAGTCTATTTTAACTTGGATCTGCAAATTACAATCTTGGCAAATAAGTCATTTTTCCTCATCTCTCACCAAGCTTAACCTTAGTACACAACATTACGCTTTTTCGATGTAACTGAAAACTAAGTCTGATGTCTTACATCCTCAGGTCATTGGGATATTACTTCACAATCAGAGAACGCCAAAAAACATTGATCCATGTGGTCGCTTCTCGATCATGGTCACGTCCAACATTTGCCCCGCAAATGCATATGAAACTCAACACTTCCCCAAAATGTTTCTTGTTTCTTAATAGTTGTAATCATTATCTTGGTATCCCTCCGTGATAAGAAACTAAGGACTCCCTTAGAATGGAATATCTTCCACTCATAGATTCAAAATACGTTAAGTAGAATCTACTCATAATGTCTCGTAAAATTTTCACGAGTCAACGACATTACCTCAATTCCCAGCGATTGATTTAGCTCATACTAGAAAGGGTTTGGGAGGATCCTTCCCATAAGGACCCTTGAGCCTCACTTCCAGTCTCCTTTGATTGCCATTGTCTTACTGTTAACGAACTTAAGAGAGTTTAAGTCCCAACGATTTAGTCTATTAGATGATAGACTTAGCTAAATTGTGAATACTTAGCTTAGCGTTCAATGAAGCACTTCATTTTATGGGATTAGATAGAACGGATTTTATCTACAAATTAGAACCGTGACTCTTTGTTACTGATTCTCCTGTTTCACATGTTTTGAGGGGGGTTTCCAGGATCGAATGACCTAAACAACATTCATGCCTCATCATACAGAATCCATAATAACGAAACAAAGAAAGATTGGGTGAACCCTTAATAAACTAATATTATAAATGAATGGGTTACCTTTGATTACAGACTCCTAGACCTATATATAATAGATGAATCGCTGCTTCATGTCTGTTACAATGATTCACCGAAAGTAAACGACACAACTATTTCTAAACGTTATAACCCTAGTTTTTAACCGTTTCTTTCTTGGACCCAACCCAATACCGATTTACAAACTTTTAAACTTTACATAATACATACTAAACTATTCTAACTTGACAAATAAACACTAATATTCTAACTTCAACTATTGTTTTTGTCATTATATTTCCAACATATTCCCCCTAATGACAAAACAAATAGCTCTTTTGATCTCCTTGTTCAATATTTCTTGTTCCTTGATGCCTTCTTGTTCCTACTTTCTTCAGATCTTTGAATTCTCCATGACTTTTGGTTTTTGTCATCCTTCTTGCTTTATTACATGTGATCATATGATCGGTTCTTACTTGCTTTGAAACACAACGGTTTCTCTTACTTGCTTTGACACAAAAACGCAGCCATGGTTCTTTCTATTTCTTTCTTCATACTCTTGAAACTGATGTCTTCATACTTTAAACCTTGTTTTGCAATTCGACACCCATGTTCTTGAAACTTTCTTTTCTGCAATTCGACATCTATTTTCTCCTTTCTTTATGTTCTTCTTTCTTGAATCGGTTTTTTATTCCTTCTACAAACTTGAATATGAATTGTAATGTTGCTTGATCCCTTCGTTCTGATACCAATGTTTCACAGGTTTTGAGGAGGATTTCCAGGATCGAATTATCTAAACAACATTCATGCCTCATCATAAAGAATCCATAATAACTAAACAAAGAAAGATTGGGTGAACCCTTAATAAACTGATATTATAAATGAATGGGTTACCTTTGATTACAGAATCCTAGACCTATATATAATAGATGAATCGCTGCTTCATGTCTGTTACAATGATTCACCAAAAGTAAACGACACAACTGTTTCTAAACATTATAACCCTAGTTTTTAAACGTTTCTTTCTTGGACCCAGCCCAATACCGGTTTACAAACTTCTAAACTTTACATAATACATACTAAACTATTCTAACTTGACAAATAAACAATAATCTTCTAACTTCAACTATTGTTTTTGTCATTATATTTCCAACATATCCTAAGTCCCTCAGAACTTTTAGTACAAGCTCCTTTGAATCGCAATGTAGTTTCGCATTTCTGATTTGAAATCTCGGACTTCAAATCTTTAAGTCACTTGGCTTCTTAATTTGTCTATAACCACAAGATCAACATGTCCTTTTGTGCCAAACTAGCTTGTCTTGTTGATCCCAGTTATATACTTGATCGAATTCCCTTGGCTTGTAAAGGTTTAGCTATGTTAGATAAACTAACACAACTAGAATAGAAACTGTGTTGAATTAACTAAGGTTTATGCATTATCTATGCATTTCTGAAGGGTGATGATAAATTACCCGTCATAATTGCAAAAGACTTGAGTGATGAGTAAAAGGCTGCTCTCATAAAGGTTTTGAAATCCAACAAGCAAGCCATTGCGTGGAAACTCTCCGATATCAAGGGTATTAACCCTGAATTTTGTACTCACAAGATTTTAATGGAGGATGATTCAAACCAGTAGTCCAACAACAGAGAAGGGTAAATCCCAAAATTCATGAGGTAATTAAACAAGAGGTTATCAAACTTCTTGATGCCGGATTGATTTATCCCATCTCTGACAGTCCTTGGGTTAGCCCAATTCACTATGTCCCTAAAAAGGGAGGTATCACCGTGGTCACAAACGATGATAACGAGTTTGTGGAAAATTAGAAGGGGGGTTGAATAGTTTACCGTTTAAAAACTTTAAACTTGTTTAATTATCTTTTGAAACTTTCCGTTTAATCAAAGATATGAACACAAACACAATATATAACATGCAAGTATAAAGAAAGAAACAATCAAACCACAACACGAGTATTTATCGTGGTTCGGCTACAATGACTCTTTTTCCTTGCCCTACGTCCACGCCCCGAGTATCCAACTCGAGATTTTCTTTCACTAGTCAACAAGCTCCTTTCACCTGCGGAGAAAACCTTACACGTCGCTTATACACGTTTACCGACACTAAGCTGGATGTCGAGTTCTTTTACAAGTGTACAACAACTCCCGTCACACTTTGTATTTTGAGGACTAAAATACTAACCGATCACTACTGAAAACACACAATCAAATGAAGTGTAAACTACACAAAGTCTACACAATGCTAAGCTAACAAGTCTTGCAACGTTGTGTTGAATACTTGTAACTTTATATGAACTTGTGAACTTCTTTGCTACAAAAGAAACTTCACATCAAAATGAAATGTTAAAGGGTTAGATGAATGATATGAATGTATGTGTGTGAAAATGTAATGTAGAGTGATAAGGCAAAAATTCAAACATATGGCTTGGTATTTATAGCAAGACCTTCTGCAGGTCTGATGGATGCGGCGGAACCCTCAGATGGGTTCCGCCCGTGTACCCCCAGGGTTCCGCCAGGCTTGCAGTTGGTTTTGCAATAAATTTATCTAAACCAACCAAAGTCACATCAACTAAATTTTAGTCAAACACATTGAATCAAAGATGGAAAGCTTCCAAAAATGTATAAGAGGTTATGGTAAGTCAAACACACAAGCTTACTATAAATGTATGATGTGATGTTAACATTTTTCTATTTTAAGAAATATAAAAAGTGTTGTGTTTAATGTGAAATGTAAAATGTAGCAAATGTCTAATTATGCAAGTCTTTAAACTAAAATTATGTTTTACTTAGAAACTAAAGTTTACTTTTTGTCGTTAACAAAACTTAGCAAAGATCGTAAAATATAAATAACGTTTTTAGGCGATATTTAACAATCTCCCCCTTTTTGTTGATGACAAAACATAAACTTTGTTTTTAAGTAACACACAAAATTTTAGTGTTTAAGACTTAAAAAAATGTTATATTAAACTTGTTTTACTTAAGTGATGAAAATCATTTTAAGTTTATAAGTTAATATATCTTTCTCCCCCTTTTTGTCGAAACAAAAAGTAGAGTAGCGATGCGGAACGATGCACGTGCTCCCCCTTGGTCGATACTCCCCCTAAAAGGAGTGCCAAGATGGGAAACATGGATTTTGAACCTACAAAAAAATGGTTAGTTGGTGATAATGACATATAATCAAGCTTGTAGTCACCACACAATATGCAACCACAATGACAACTCATATATGATCAACCAACAATGCAAGTAAGAAAGTAGTAAAAGATGTCATTTCAAGTAAAATTTGACTTTGCAAAAGTCAAAGACAAGAAATGAAAACTATCCTCCTACTTCTAAAAATAAAAATAAAAGATAAAAAATAACCAAGAAATAAAAGAAAAATCAAATCCTACTTCTATAAGTAGAAGTCATTCGACACATTTCTTAAATGGGGCAAAAGGCCTCCAAATGTGGTATAGGATTTGTTTGGGTGGGAAAGAGCATCCAAACGCTCTATGATGTGTTGGATTGCAAAACGGGTTTCATCTTGAAATTGGTGAAGCAACAACTTGATGCTTTCACCCATTTTTAACATTTGCTCACATTGTGAGCAAACATGATGATGAGTGGGTGGAAATGGGTCATTTGATGATGTTGGTGGTGGTGGGTTGGTGTTGGGTTCTTGGTTGGAGGATGGGTTTGGTACGGAGTCAAGCAAGGTGGTTTGAAATTCCATTGCTTGATGAAGGTGATTTTCAACCATGCTTTGGATTTCCTCATAAGAAGGAATTAAAGACTCAAAGGTTTGGGATTGAGAATGTGGTGGAGTTGGGTTATCATGGTTTTCAAAGTTAGGTTCTCCAAAAAGAGGACCATGGATGTCATGGTAGATAGGGTGAAAAAACATTGGTTTTGGGTGGTGATACTCTTGTTGTGGTGATTGGTTGTGGACAAAAGACTCATTTTGGTCAAGCAATGACCTTGGTGCTTCATTTGTGAAAGGTGGTGATTTTGTTGGTCTTGGTGGAAGTTCATTGAGATCTTGTACAAACAGATGTGGTGATGTTGGAGGAGACCCAAATAACTTCATTGGTTCAAGTTTAGGTAATGGTGATGGTGATGGAGTTTTGGATGGTTGGGTTGGAGCACTTGGTGGAGTTGGGTCAATGGGTGATTTTGTTGGTGGTGGAGTGGTGAGCTCATTAGGTTCATTGGTTTATGGAGTTGGAGATGCAAGGTTTAGAAAATGTTCATTTTTTATGGGTGAGGAGAATTCATCCGAGGATGAAGAGGTTAAGTTGATTGTGTGGTTTGACCAAAGTGGTTTGACACTTATGCGTGCGGTTCTCCGAACGGGTCGTGACGGTTGAGAGGTTATTGTTGACTTTGTCATTGTCAAAATGGTTTATTAGAGGTTTAGAATCAAAGATTGTGATGGTGATGGTGTGATTTGAGAGTGTTCTAAGATGGTTTAATTTATAGTGGTGAAGAAGTATGGGAAGGAGTGTTTGGATTTGATGTTTAGCCATACAAAAATGGAGGTTCCTAATGATTTAGAAGACTAGTGAGGGTTGTCAAATCATGGAAGTCAATCCAATGAAAATGGTGAAGGAAGAAGACAAAGATTTGCACTAAATACTTAGTGGTTTTGGCAAATTGGTTGAAGGTATATGTTCCATGGATTGCAAGGAACCTTTGGAAGGGTTCCTTCCTTTATGGGTGAAGGTTCCTTGAGGTGGTTATAGCTAAGTTTGAAATTTGGCGGGAAATGGTTTTCTATGAGTTTTAGAGGATGAGAAAGATCCTAATGTGCTTAACAAATAGTAGGAAATGGGTTTCTATCTAAAAAGGATGATTTCTTGTGGATTTGATATTAGAATGTCGAAAACCAAAAAAAAAAAATCTGCAGGCAAACTGGCGGAACCCTGGAGAAACACAGGCGAAACCCTGAATTGGGTTCTGTCTGGTCCGTTGGGCCATTTCTGGGTTGCCCAGAAAATACACTGGCGGAACCCATTTTTGGGTGCCGCCAGATCCGCCAAGCCTGAAAAAGTAGGCAGTCCGCAATTTTGACCAGCGAGACGATTTTTAAATTTTTTGAAAACTCCTAAAACCAAAAATATAATTTATAGCTGGTTAGGAAATGCAAAAATTGGACATGTAAACGCGCATACCATTGGACTTTGACCGGGGGCTAGCGAATTTCACTATACTTAGTGAAATTTTCATAAACTTAAAAATTTGACAACATGCCAAATGTTGTCGTCCTGCATCATAGTTAGTAAATACACGTACCAAATTGTACCAAATATCTTACCAACACACAAATTCATGACAAACATTGTTTAAACGACCAAATTGTTTCAAATAGCACCTTGTGCCAAACACTCCTACACACTTGCTCTCATTGACGGTCAATCTTCTTCTTGAGCTTTCCAAGGAATCTTTCGATGTTTTTGAACATCCCCTTTGTTTTCTTGAACTCCTCCGACTCATTTGGAATATCCGGAAGTTGAGAAAGGTATTCTAGAGGTGGGAGCCTAGAGTTGGGCAAAGTCTCATCTTCACTCATTGAGGAAGATGAAGAGGAGGTAGGAGGATGAGGACGTTTTCCTTGGGCTTTGTAGACTGTCCTATCACTTAGTGGGACAAAAGTGTGTGGAATGAGAGAGTAGTCTAGGCGAAGACCTCTAGGAGTTGGTGGAATTGGAGAGATGAACCTAAAGAGACGGGTCAAGAGCATTCCATACGGCATAGCCGTTGTGCCTTGCACGGGAATGTCGACCATTCTCTTGGCCATGTAGTAGGCAAGGTTGAAGGGTTGCCTAATGGACAAGGAGTAGAGCATGTAGCAAAGGCAAACGTTGATGTGATCCCGGTTTCCTATGGTGCTAATGACATTGGCTCTAAGGAGTTCCTCCCATTTCTTGAATTGGGGCTTGAGTTCATTGAGTTCCATTACATATGGGTCCTTGTTGACCTCATTTCCAGTTCTAGTTCTCCTAGTGTTGGTGGTCCTAATGAAGAGGTGGTTACGAAGTTTATCCTTGGACACAAGAGGGGTATCATAGGGATGGATTCGGTCAATGAGTGTGTCAAGAGTTGAGAGGGAATGCTTGTTGGAGTAGATGCAAGTACCACGGTTTGGGACACATAGGATTTGAGCAAATTCCTCTAGAGAGAAAGAGTATTGATGACTACTAGCCGTGAAGTTAATAGACATGCGACCATACTCATCCGTGGAGAGAGTGACGGATGCATAGAATTCTAAAATAAACCTAGGACAAATAGGCTCGTCTAAGAGACACTCAAAGTTGATGGTGGCAAGTTCCGTGTAGAGGTTTGTACCTTCTAGGAAGGATGGGTCAATGGTTCTACCTTCACGGACATATCATTTTTCTAAGGCTTTGAAAACATCGATTTGAGTTTGAGTAAGACCTTTGGTTTTGTGGTGTTTGGGTAGGTACTTAATGGTATCCTTGTAGTCGTAGTGGGTTAGAGGAGGCATGATGATTCCTAGAAAAACAAAATTTCACATTTTAGTCTAAGTAAACGACTATTGTAATGTGGATGTTCTAGTGTGTGCCTATATGAAAACAATGTGGAGGTGTGGTTATCTTGACTCATTTTGATGCTCAAAAACGTTTTATAATGCAAGTTTTGTTATAAAACAAAAGATAACCCAAGTGCTCCTAGTTCAATGTAGCTTCGTTTGAATGTACCCGAAAATACATATTAGTTATGTATTCCCTTTAGCATTCAAGAGACATTATGCAAGTGATGTTTTAAACATAACGTTTTGATTTTGTATTCACAATATGAGACAACAAAATATTTGTCCTATTTGTGAGAAATTTTTGCAAAAAATTGACATGGGGTGTTTTAGCAAATATGTTTACAATTAGTAAGAATCCAATTCCTAGCTATGGGGAACATGATTAGTTTTGTTAAACACCTAATTTCATGCATGAGTTTCTCAGGTTAATGCATACCCCAAGTTTTTGTTTTTTTTATGCAAAAATAGAATTCCTAGACTCAGATCATGATTGTAATCATGTTTAGAATACTTACAATGATGATTGATGAGCAATGTGAATGAAAGGAGGACCAAATTTTCGTAGGTGTGGATGAATGGTAAAGTGAATAGTAGCAGTTTGGAAGTTGTGGTATGAGATAATGGGTGTTTGATTTAATAAAAACTAAGAAAAAGGTTCTGCAGGTCGGCGGATACGGCGGAACCTAAAAGTGGGTTCCGTCCGTTGTGGCTGAGGGTTTCGTCGACCCTGCTGAGAAAAAGAGTTATTGATTTGTTTTGATTTTTGTGATTTTTTGTCTAATGTTTAGAACTACAATATAGGTTCCATGAGTCCTAAGCCTAGCCTAAGAAGGTTAAAAGGTTCTCATTTAAGAGGTTTTGTGAGAATGTCGGCTATGTTGTCTTCGGAAGAAACTTTCTCAATTGAGATATTTCCTTTTTGAACGTTATCACGAAGGAAATGATGACGGATTTCAATATGCTTGGTACGAGCATTTTGAACTGGATTTTTGCTAAGATCAATGGCTCCTTTGTTGTCACAAAGAATGGTGATGTCGTTAAGTTGAATTCCGTAGTCGACAAGAGCTTGCTTCATCCAAAGAGCTTGTTGACACGCCTTTCTGGCCGAAACTTACTCGGCTTCCGTTGTTGAGATAGCAAGAGCCGTTTGCTTCTTAGAGAACCATAAGGTGAGACAAGGTCCAACAAAAGTACAAATACCATTTGTGCTTTTTCTATCAACATAGTCACCGGCATGATCCGAGTCGGCATACACTATGGTGTCTATTCCCGTTCCTTTGGGATACCATAAACCTAAATGTGTAGTGGCCTTAATATATCTAAAAATCCTTTTAACGGTTTCGAGATGAGTTTTCTTAGGGTCTTCTTGAAAATGAGCACATAGAAAAACACCAAACATAATGTCGGGTCTACTAGCCGTTAGGTAAAGTTGACTTCCAATCATACCTCTATATTTAGTGCTATCTACGAATTCACTTTTCTCATCCTTGGTGAGTTTTGTTTCCGTGGACATGGACGTTTTGATTGATTTCGAATCTTCTAATCCAAATTTCTTAAGCATGTCCTTAATATATTTAGATTGGTTAAAGAATATACCCATCTTATAGTTGTTTAATTTGGAGTCCTAGGAAAAAGTAGAGTTCTCCCATCATACTCATTTCAAACTCGTCATGCATGATTTATGAGAAATCCACGCATAATTCTTGACAAGTTGATCCGAATATAATGTCATCAACATAGATTTGGACTATGATAAATTACCCGTCATAATTGCAAAAGACTTAAGTGATGAGGAACAGGCTGCTTTCATAAAGGTTTTGAAATCCAACAAGCAAGCCATTGCGTGGAAACTCTCCGATATCAAGGGTATTAACCCCGAATTTTGTACTCACAAGATTTTAATGGAGGATGATTTCAAACCAGTAGTCCAACAACAGAGAAAGGTAAATCCCAAAATTCATGAGGTAATTAAACAAGAGGTTATCGAACTTCTTGATGCCAGATTGATTTATCCCATCTCTGACAGTCCTTGGGTTAGCCCAATTCACTGTGTCCCTAAAAAGGGAGGTATCACCTTGGTCACAAACGATGATAACGAGTTTATGGAAAACTAGAAGGGGGGTTGAATAGTTTACCGTTTAAAAACTTTAAACTTGTTTAATTATCTTTTGAAACTTTCCGTTTAATCAAAGATATGAACACAAACACAATATATATCATGCAAGTATAAAGAAAGAAATGATCAAACCACAACACGAGTATTTATCGTGGTTCGGCTACAAGGACTCTTTTTCCTTGCCCTACGTCCACGCCCCGAGTATCCAACTCGAGAGTTTCTTTCACCAGTCAACAAGCTCCTTTCACCGGCGTAGAAAACCTTTCACGTCGCTTATACACGTTTACCGACACTAAGCTAGATGTCGAGTTCTTTTACAAGGGTACAACCACTCCCGTAGTTCTTTTACAAGGGTACAACAACCCCCGTCACACTTTGTATTTTGAGGACTAAAATACTAACCGATCACTACTGAAAACACACAATCAAATGAAGTTTAAACTACACAAAGTCTACACAATGCTACGCTAACAAGTCTTGCAACGCTGTGTTGAATACTTGTAACTTTATATGAACTTGTGAACTTCTTTGCTACAAAAGAAACTTCATATCAAAATGAAATGTTAAAGGGTTAGATGAATGATATGAATGTATGTGTGTGAAAATATAATGTAGAGTGATAAGGCAAAAATTCAAACATATGGCTTGGTATTTATAGCAAGACCTTCTGCAGGTCTGACGGATACGGCGGAACCCTCAGATGGGTTCCGCCCGTGTACCCCCAGGGTTCCGCCAGGCTTGCAGTTGGTTTTGCAATAAATTTAACCAAACCAACCAAAGTCACATCAACTAAATTCTAGTCAAACACATTGAATCAAAGATGGAAAGCTTCCAAAAATGTGTAAGAGGTTATGGTAAGTCAAACACACAAGCTTACCATAAATGTATGATGTGATGTTAACATTTTTCTATTTTAAGAAATATAAAAAGTGTTGTGTTTAATGTGAAATGTAAAATGTAGCAAATGTCTAATTATGCAAGTCTTTAAACTAAAATTATGTTTTGCTTAGAAACTAAAGTTTACATTTTGTCGTTAACAAAACTTAGCAAAGATCGTAAAATATAAATAACTCTTTTAGGCGATATTTGTATTAACAGAGTTGATCCCAACTCGGTTAGTTACGGGATGGCGGGTATGCATTGACTATAGAAAGTTGAATGATGCCACCCGTAAAGAGCACACCCTCTTCCTTTCATGGACCAGATGCTCGAGAGAGTAGCTGGGAACGAATACTATTGTTTTCTCGACGGTTTCTCGGGTTACTTTCAAATTCCCATAGACCCGCAAGATCAGGAAAAGACTACATTCACCTTTCCCTACGGAACGTTTGCTTATTCACGCATGCCTTTCGGCATATGTAATGCTCCGGGCACGTTCCAAAGGTGCATGATTTCCATATTTCATGACATGATCGAGAAAACAATGGAGGTCTTTATGGATGATTTCTTGGTCTTTGGGAATTCATTTCAAACATGTCTCTCCAATTTAGACAGCATGCTGAAAAGATGTAAAGAAACTAATTGGGAGAAGAGTCACTTTATGGTCAAAGAGGGCATTGTCCTCGGCCATAAGATTTCCAAAAATGGGATTGAGGTTGACATAGCAAAAGTTGATGTAATTGCCAAACTGCCTCATCCCACTACTGTCAAAGGTGTCAGGAGTTTTCTCGGGAATACCGGTTTCCATCGGAGATTCATTCAGGATTTCTCCAAAATAGCCAGGCCTATGACTCATCTTCTTGAGAAAGATGATCCTTTTATTTTCTCTTCTGAGTGCATCGAAGCTTTCCAAACTCAGAAGCAAAAGCTTACTGAAGCACCCATCCTAGTTGCCCCCGATTGGAACCTGCCTTTTGAGCTCATGTGCAATGCAAGTGTTTTTGCTCTAGGTGCGGTCTTGGGGCAATGAAAAATAAAACACTTTCAGCCCATACATTATGCAAGTAAAACTATGACCGAAGCTCAGACTCATTACACCACAACGGAAAAAGAATTATTAGCCGTGGTGTATGCTTTTGAGAAGTTCCGGCCATACTTAATCTTGACTAACTGCATAGTGTATACGGATCACTTTGCTCTGAATATCTCTTCGCAAAACAAGATGCAAAGCCGAGATTGCTCCGATGAGTTCTCCTCCTGCAAGAATTTGATATCATCACCCGTGATAAAAAAAAGGAGCTGAGAACCTAGCGGCTGATAATTTGTCCCGATTAGAGAACCCTCACCAAGATGTGCTCGAGAAACAGGAAATAAATGAAACATTTCCTCTCGAAACACTCAATGTGATCTCTTCTCGTGGTGATTCTGCTACCCCATGGTTTGCTGACTTTGCAAACTACCAAGCGGGTAACTTCATTGTGAAAGGGATGTCGTCCCAACAGAAGAACAAATTCTTCAAAGATGTGAATCATTATGTAGAACCGTAGAGGGGGGTGAATACGGTTTCTTTGGCTTTTAAGACGTTTAAAAACTTTAAGCCTCAAAGAAAACAAAGTGGTTGTATAATCAATCCAAACAATTACAAACACAACCAAAGTATATAAAGCGAGTAAAGAGAGACACCTTGATATATACTGGTTCAGGATGGAGGGTTTATACCATCCGTACGTCCAGTTGCGAATCCACGACACGATACTATTCCACTAGTATAATCCTTTCGGTGGACTACAAGCCGTTACAATTCACTCCACCGATATTCACCAATATCGATGCTCACAAAGAAGGAGTTACTCGCATGGTATTCCGCCCTCGGAAACCACCCAAAAGAATCTCGCGATTCGACTTCACCTAAGGGTCACCAAGACAACTACCAAGACTTCCCACCGGAAGTATCAAACCCCAACTAGATCCCCAATGATCTAGGCTTGGTCACCAAGACATAAGACTTCCCTTACAAACAATTGAATGAATGATTAAGTGTTTGTTTAATCAACCAAGCCCTAACTTAACCTAGAGATTCGATTGTAATAGAAAGGGTATAGATAAGAAGACCCTCGACACAATCACAAGAGTGGATTAGGTTCTTGTGATTCTTCCCTTGCAAAGATATGTGTTCTTACAAAGATGTTAGTATGAAAATCAAGAACACAAGATTAGAGATTAGAGATAGAGAGAATTAAGAATGTTTAGAGAGAAAGAATATAGAGAGAAAGAATAATGGCAAGGGGTGAGGAATACAAGAGCCAAGGTGGGGTATTTATAGGCCAAGACCCAATTTGGGAAAAATTTACCGAGACTGGCGGGTCGCCGACGCGTCGACGCGTGGGCAGCGAGTCAGGATTGCTGTAACATTTTTCCCAATTTTGGGTGTTGGTCTTTTAAATACCTAACCTTGCTAAACCCCCAATTGTATTTCACATATTTAAACCTTAACATTAATCAATCTAAGGTTTACCAACTCAAATAGCCAATTTGAAAATAATTTTTAAAGTGTTTAAAGAGAAAACAAATTACCAAGGGTATAAAGTGTAGATAGGGTAATTTGGAAGGGGAAGAAGTGTTATTCCTCATATGGCATAGAAAAGAGAGAAAGAATATGCCAAGGTATATTCCATTGCTTGGGGGGGAAGAATGAGATGGAGGGTTGAGATGAGATGGTTTGAATTTAATGGTTGAGATCAAAGGAGACTATGTTTGGATTTCAAATAATTTGGCATGTGGGGAAAATGGAGGGTTGAGATGTGTTTATTTGAAATGGATGGCTAGGATCAAAGGAGCCTTATGTTTGGATTAAGAAGGGATATTCCAAAGGAATATGCTTTGCTTGGGGGGAAAGGGTGAATCAATGGTTGAGATGGTTTTGGTTTGAAATGGATGGCTTGGATTAAACACATGTGATGGTATAGAGAGGAGAGTGAATGGATGGTTGAGATGTGTTCTAGTTTGAATTGGATGGTGGAGATCAAAGGGAGCCTCATTTGGTTTTCAAATAATTCCCATGTGTTGAATATGGAGGGTTAAGATGTGTTGTAAGGGAATGGATGGTTGAGATGTAGAGTGTGTAAGGAATGAGTTGGATTGTATAAGGGAATATCTAAGAGTGTAAGAGATTGTGTAAGAGAATATATGATTTAGATATGATTGGATATGGTGGTATTTGTCTTTTGTAGAAATGAGATTAAGAGAAGATTAAGAAGTAATCTAATTGTCATTAAGAAGAAAAGGTTTAGACAATTAAGATTATAAGTTGAGAAAATCATAGGTTACTTATAAGTTCAAGTAACACAACGTCGAGAATCCATAGTTTCATATCTTGTGACTTTCCACGACTTGACGTTCTCAACTAATACCTTGGTTCAAACAAGTTAAGTGCTTTGCCTTTATTGTAAAGCATAACCCAAGTGGGAGACGATGCGTTTACGCAAAGTGACCTTTGACTTAGTTTGACCAATAAGGGAGTAAACCCGTTACGTAATTAGAGAAGACGTAAGAATGGGATATGAGCATATGGATGCTTTAACACGATGTCACGTGAAATGTATAGGCTCCCTCAGTTTAGCAAAGCCTTGGCTAGACGCGATAGTTAGAAAACATGAGTTGGCGTTTTCCTATGAACGAGTGTTTTAAAAGTAGGATCTCTTAAGTCTCAAAACTCGTTTCGAGTGTTCTCAATTAAGTACATAACATATTCATACCTGTATTGAAAGATCCACATTTGTCGGGTAAGGGGAAAGCCGACTTTCAAAATTCGCCCGGAACCATACAGTGTCCTGGCGCGTCACCCGTGCATTGACGCGCGGGCAGCGCACCAGAGCAGATATGGGCTCCGGTGATTTTAAGCTAACGTTTGTTATTTTTTATGTTTCGATGGTTTATTTTTCATCATTAAAACATGAAGATATCTTGATCATGTTGCCTCAACAATCTCCCCCTTTTTTATGATGACAAATAAAAACCGAAAGCAAATAAAATTACAAAACTTAGCAAAGACAAAGCGCGCCTTTGGTGTAGCTTGCGTCTTGACCTTTGCCTTGTAATTTGGTGAAGCCTTTAACAATTCTTGAATGGTCTTCATGCTCTTGCTTTCTTTCTCCCCCTTTTGTCGAATAAAAAAGGTGGGACTACCAATCAAGCCAGGTTTCGAACTTAGGCCTGTGGGATAAGTGAGCTAGCTTGTATGTGCACCTGAATGTGCTCCCCCTTGAACATAGCTCCACCTAGATCGTTGCTCCCCCTTGTTTCAAGGCGGGGATCCATGGGTCAAGAGCCTCACCTTTGCGGTGGCCTAGCTACACATAGAAATCACAACATGCAACAAACGAGAAATCCTCACATGTGAAAGTTCCAAAAATGGGTTAGGTTACCATTTGGAAACTTACAACATGGGTTAGTTTAAGCATAACATCACATCTATTTGTGCACAATACATCATAACCTATGCATATAATACATATTCAAATCATTATATTTCAAATGTTGATACACACATGCATAACATTACCGCATAGTTGTTCATACAATGGATCTATCAATCAAGCATAAACATATCACTTACTTAAGTGAAGATAACAAATTTTCAAATTAGAGCACATAGTTTCACATTTAAACATTTTAAAAGTACAAAGCAAGACCCAAACACAAGTTACTACCTAGTAACAAGTCAAGGCATAAGGAGATAACTAAGTGAATGAATAACACCGTGTATTATTCTCTCCCTATTGTCTTAAGTATGAAACATTCATCCTTAAATTTCTTAAGGTACTCTAGTGATGATTTCCTACTTCTAAGGGTATCATAGGACATTAAGGTGAGGTATTTCCTAGAGTAAAGTGTAACACGTGGTTTCTAAGGCATGACACCAAAACTTTTGTGAAATAGATTGCTTAGCTAAATTCACGACACATCACTTGTAACTTTTTGTCCTTCCTCTGGACGACCTCATTGGTTTGAGGAGGACTAATGTCCGAGAAGTTATGTGAAATTCCATGTTGTTCGCAAAATTCTCCAAAGTGCACTCTATGTTCAAATCTATTACCATGATTAGCTTGAATCAAAGCACTAGTAGGTTTTTCTAAACTTCTTCCTAAGATCCTAAACTTATCTAGGGCATCTTCCTTAGCACCTAGAAATAGAGACCATATATAATGTGAATAGTCATCAATTGTCATTAAAGTATGGAAGTTGCCTTTGTAACTTCAAATATGTGATGAACCAAACAAATCGATATGAAGTAATTCTAAAACTCTATTAGTCGAAATTGCTTTACTAATCCTATTGCTTGCAAGACCTTATTTGTCTTAGTATTATGTAAATGTGCATTTAGTGTCTAATTAAATATGATACTTGAAAGTTGTGAGGACATGATCTACTATCTTTAATAGTTGCAAGCAATTAACATGTTAGCAATATGCACTAAATCATCTAGCATCATGACAAGTGGGCATATAAGAAAATAATATTAAAACATGTTCCACATGCAAACATATGTTTTGTATTACCATTTAATCATTACGGCATGTAAGCACATAATCACATAACATCAAACTTAAAGAGCAGTTAATCATGGCAAGTAGACATGTAAGCAAATAGCACCAAAACATATTTCTCATATAAGCACATTTCTCATACAACTACTAAGCATATGGCATTTTAGAAAATAACATTGTAGGGAAGCACATAAGCAAATAGTATTAAAACATGTTTTTCATGCAAGTATACTTTTCATATCATTGCTTAATAACTTTAGAAAGTAAGCATGTAACCACATAGTATCTAAACTATCATTGGTATTTTTAGTTTGTAATGCAATACCATACCGAATTCAATCCACAGGAATTCTTTTCAACTATGTAAATAGTTTGTATGTTTGCATAGATGTTTATCTTTTCTTTTCTACCCTCTAAAAACACAAAGCATGCAATTTTCACATAAATTGAACAAGTAGAAGTAGATATAAAATCTTCAACACAAGTATGAATTGTGATCCGAAATTTTATCTAGTCTTGATAATTCAACACAAATGACTTCAAAACCTAACAAGTGTAGTAGGATATTTTGTGTCAAACCTCTTGTTCATAGCACATAGTATGGACATGTAGACTCTAAGATATTATCATCCATCATTTGAATAATGCATTGATAGATATCTTTCCTCTCGGAAAACATCTATTTGTATTTCCTTCCATGCCTTCACATAAGTCCTAGTCACATAAGCACAAATGCTCTAAGAGCACACAAAAGGACCTTTCAAATGACCAACTAGACATCGCACTTCAGTTTGAAAGATTGTTTTCCTATTTCTAATTATTTCTTGACTTGTTTTATGTTTAGAAAGACTTAATAGGGTTCCAATGGAGTGTGTTAAACAAGTTTTAAGACTCATGAACTCAAAACGAAAGTTTTTCAAAAATTTTGCAAAACTTTACCGCGGCTGGCGTGTCACCCGTGCGTCAACACGCCACCTACGTGCCAGGAACAGACCCCAACTTACTCTCATCATGTAGATCTTCTTTTTCTCTTTCCGTGGCCTTTTGAATCAACTAAATTGGAGTTAGGATGTAGAAATTATGATCAAAATACTAAAGCAACTTTTAAAACTTAATTTCTTCTTTTAGGTTTAGTTGTTGATTATTTTTAGATGTTCTTAAAGATATAGGACTTAGATTATGATGTGTTCAAGTTATGCAAGTTTTAAGCACATAACTATATTTCCTAAACACATAGCATTTTTAATAACTAACATTTAAGGCACATAAAGATTCATAAGCATAAGGAAGAACTTAGCTCGACTTTAATTGATGATTTTTGTTTCATGACCATGAGACAAAGATTCACCATTGATGTTTAGACTACCGACGACCTTTCTCAAAGTTTACTTATGTACACCATCATGCTCCTTGTGAAGTAAACAATCTTCTACAACGTCATATGCTTGGAACAACCACTTTCAATGATCTAATAGATCGGTCCAAGCCTATACCTAACAAACATATAACTCAAAAACTTGGTCCCCAATGTTTGTTGGGTGCATTGTTGTTAGCATAAAACACTCCAAAGTTGAACATCCTTGGGTCATCAAGCAAGATACTTAGTGTTTCAAGACCATAGTTTGAAAACATAGACCAAGGGTTGTTTAAAGAATTACTTTGATTTTGAAATATTGGTCCAAAGTTTTGATGATTGTGTGGTCTAAAAAATCTTTGGTTTGGGTAGGAGTTTTCTCTCCTTTGGTATGAGTTATATTCATGATGTGAAGATCTTTGATTTTTGTTAAAGTTTCTTCTTGACGATGATTGATTCTTTTGATAGGAATATCTTTGGCTATATGACATTTTCATATTTGGTGTGGGCAAGATAGGTTTATGGTCGACTCGAGCTTGTATGTATCCAAGTCCATTACGTGAAACCGGGTTGTAAAATTATTTTGGGGTTTCTCTTCTTGTAAAGGGTGTTTAAGTACCTCGAGTATTTGCAAAAGGAGTTTGAGGAACAATTGGTTTAACAAGAACATTAGACAAAACATTTGGTTTTTCATTTTTTCCTTCTTTTACAAACATTATTGGTTTCTTAAACTTATGGAAGTGCTTTTCTCGATTTTTGAAAATCCAATACCTTCCTTATCTTGGGACAATTTTTGTTGACTTAACATGTCATCCAAATCATTGCTACTTTTCTTAGAAAAACTTAATGACTCTTTTTGAAGTTTGGATACTTTGTCATTCAAAGAGTTAACCTCATGTACAAGTTTTTCACAACTTGTGCAAGGTTCAACCACCTCTTTGCGTTGAGTAAGTATCTTTACTTCTCGTTCAAGTTCAAACACCTTGTCATTAAGAGAGTGTTTCTCCTCAACAAGTTTTTCAATAGTTTTAAAAAGTTCCTCATTCTCTTTTAGCAAATTACGAATATTTAAATCTTTATTAGAATTAGAAGAGTTCGGAGATACCTCTTGAGTTTCAAACGCCATGAGACACGTTGCATTCTTTTCCGAATGATCCCCGTCTTCACTATCACTCCAAGCTCCGCCGACGAATGCTCTATTTTCTTTAGGCTTTGAACATTCACTTATAAAGTGATTCTTGCCTCCACAATTGTAGCACTCGCGTTCGCGCCTTGAGCTTCCACCACCTTTATTATTATAGCCACGATCTCTTCCAACATTTCTACCATTACTATTACCTTGGTTATCAAACCGATTACCATGCCTAGGGTTACCTTCTCGTCTAAAGAACTTCCTAAAGTTCCTTGCCATAAGGTTGAGCTCTTCATCGTCATCATCACTTCCTTCATCATTATCATCACTAGTTTGTTCCCTAGTGACTTTAGCTTTGAGGGCTAGTGACTTAACCTCTTTCTTCTTTTCTTTAGAAACAACCTTGTCGTTTTCTAAAATCATTTCATATACTTTGAGGTTGCCGATTAGCTCATCAAGAGGAAGTTCCGCCAAGTTCTTGGCTTCTTCAATAACCGTCACCATTGGCCTCCACTTAACCGGAAGAGCTCGAAGAAACTTTCTCACATTGTTCTTGTTGTAAAAGCTAGGATCTAAAGCCGTGAGGCTTGTGATAATAACATTGAACCGTGTGTAACCATTGTCAATGGTCTCTTCATCCGAGATCGTAAACTTCTCATATTGTTGTATGAGTAAGTCGATCTTGCAATCTTTGAATTGTGAGTTACCTTGATGTGTGATGATGAGTGAATGCCAAATCTCCTTGGCGGTCTTGCATATATGAACTCTCTCGAACTCTCTTCGAGGTAGAGCATTGTAGATTAACATCTTGGCTTCATCATTCGTACCAAGCTTTCTCCTCTTATCATCTTTAGATTCGAGTTGGGCTTTTCCACTAACAACTTTGTTTCGGGGTCTTCCACCATGAACACAAAGTTGCCATTTTGAATAATTTCCCATAAATCAAGATCTTTCGACCTAACATAGGTCTCAAACTGGGTTTTCCAAAAACAAAACCCATTGGTCGCTAGCAAAGGTGGTCTTTGCATAGAGCACCCCTAACATAGTTCTCTTGAGCCATGGATCTATACTCTACTTTACCAAAAATCTTAGTTAGGTTTTTAGATTTTTGGGAAAGAAGTTTTTGACTTAAAACGACTTCTCGGGAAGGTTTTAATGCTCAAAAACTTGAGTATACCGCTCTGATACCAATTGTAGAACCGTAGATGGGGGTGAATACGGTTTCTTCGGCTTTTAAGACGTTTAAAAACTTTAAGCCTCAAAGAAAACCAAGTGGTTGTATAATAAATCCAAACAATCAAAAACACAACCAAAGTATATAAAGCGAGTAAAGAGAGACACCTTCATATATATAGGTTCAGGATGGGGGGTTTATACCATCCATACGTCCAGTTTTGAATCCACGACACGATACTATTTCACTAGTATAATTCTTTCGGTGGACTACAAACCGTTACAATTCACTCCACCGATATTCACCAATATCGATGCTCACAAAGAAGGAGTTACTCGCACGATATTCCGCCCTCGGAAACCACCCAAAAGAATCTCGCGATTCAACTTCACCTAAGGGTCACCAAGACAACTACCAAGACTTCCCACCGGAAGTATCAAACCCCAACTTGATCCTCAATGATCTAGGCTTGGTCACCAAGACATAAGACTTCCCTTACAAACAATTGAATGAATGATTAAGTGTTTGTTTAATCAACCAAGCCCTAACCTAACCTAGAGACTCGATTGTAATAGAAAGGGTATAGATAAGAAGACCCTCGACACAATCACAAGAGTGGATTAGGTTCTTGTGATTCTTCCCTTGCAAAGATATGTGTTCTTTCAAAGATGTTAGTATGAAAATCAAGAACACAAGATTAGAGATTAGAGATAGAGAGAATTGAGAGTGTTTAGAGAGAAAGAATAATGGCAAGGGGTGAGGAATACAAGAGCCAAGGTGGGGTATTTATAGGCCAAGACCCAATTTGGGAAAATTTTACCGAGACTGGCGGGTCGCCGACGCGTCGACGCGCGGGCAGCGCGTTAGGATTGCTGTAACATTTTTCCCAATTTTGGGTGTTGGTCTTTTAAATACCTAACCTTGCTAAACCCCCAATTGTATTTCGCACATTTAAACCTTAACATTAATCAATCTAAGGTTTACCAACTCAAATAGCCAATTCGAAAATCATTTGTGAAGTGTTTAAAGAGAAAACAAATTACCAAGGGTATAAAGTGTAGATAGGGTAATTTGGAAGGGGTAGAAGTGTTATTCCTCATATGGCATTGAAAAGAGAGAAAGAATATGCCAAGGTATATTCCATTGCTTGGGGGGGAAGAATGAGATGGAGGGTTGAGATGAGATGGTTTGAATTTAATGGTTGAGATTAAAGGAGCCTATGTCTGGATTTCAAATAATTTGGCATGTGGGGAAAATGGAGGGTTGAGATGTGTTTATTTGAAATGGATGGCTAGGATCAAAGGAGCCTTATGTTTGGAATAAGAAGGGATATTCCAAAGGAATATGCTTTGCTTGGGGGGAAAGGGTGAATCAATGGTTGAGATGGTTTTGGTTTGAAATGGATGGCTTGGATTAAACACATGTGATGGTATAGAGAGGAGAGTGAATGGATGGTTGAGATGTGTTGTAGTTTGAACTGGATGGTGGAGATCAAAGGGAGCCTCCTTTGGTTTTCAAATAATTCCCATGTATTGAATATGGAGGGTTAAGATGTGTTGTATGGGAATGGATGGTTGAGATGTAGAGTGTGTAAGGAATGAGTTGGATTGTGTAGAGAAGATGTAAGCATGGGATATGAGCATATGGATGCTTTAACACGATGTCACGTGAAATGTATAGGCTCCCTAAGTTAAGCAAAGCCTTGGCTAGAGGCGATAGTTAGAAAACATGAGTTGGCGTTTTCCCGTGAACGGGTGTTTTAAAAGTAGGATCTCTCAAGTCTCAAAACTCGTTTCGAGTGTTCTCAATTAAGCACATAACATATTCATACCTGTATTAAAAGATCCACATTTGTTGCGTAAGGGGAAAGCCGACTTTCAAAATTCGCCCGGAACCATACAGTGTCCTGGCGCGTCACCTGCGCGTTGACGCACGGGCAGCGCGCCAGGAGCAGATATGGGCTCCGGCGATTTTAAGCTAGTGTTTGTTATTTTATGTGTTTTGATGGTTTATTTTTCATCATTAAAACATGAAGAAATCTTGATGTTTTTCAAAATATGTGCGGATCAAGTCATCCGATGGTGTGTTCATGGCCAAGAAGCCATGGATATTCTTAAAGCTTGTCATGATGGACCTACTGGGGGACATCATAGCCCTAACTACACCGCTAAAAAGGTGTTTGATTCCGGTTTCTATTGGCCCACGATCTACAGGGATGCCCAAGACTTAGTCAAAACTTGTAACGCTTGTCAGCGTCACGGGAATATTTCAAAGAAGGATGAGATGCCACAAAACGCCATCTAAGTCTGTGAAATCTTTGACGTCTGGGGCATTGACTTTATAGGGCCGTTCCCGTCTTTACGAGGGAATAAGTATATACTCGTGGCTGTCGATTACTTGTCCAAATGGGTTGAAGCAAAGGCTCTTCCCACCAACGATGCCCGAGTAGTTGTGAAATTTTTGAAATCTCTTTTTGCTAGGTTCGGAACTCCACGTGCTATCATTAGTGATCGTGGTACACACTTTTGCAATGATCAATTCACAAAAGTCCAGCTTAAGTACGGTGTTACTCACCGACTTTCCACCGCGTATCACCCCTAAACAAGTGGGCAAGTGGAGGTTTCAAATCGTGGTATTAAAAGGATTTTGGAGAGGACCATAGGTGAAAACCGTGCCTCTTGGTCGGATAAACTAGATGATGCACTATGGGCCTTCCATACAGCTTATAAAACACCCACCGAGTGTACTCCTTACAAGCTTGTATACGGAAATGCGTGTTTTCTACCGATCGAGCTTGAGCACAAAGCCTACTGGGCCTTGAAACATGCCAACTTCGACCATCAGACAGCGGGTGATCACCGTAAGGTTCAACTCAATGAATTAAATGAACTTCGTAATCAGGCATACGAGCACTCTTTGATCTATAAATAAAAGACAAAGAAGATTCATGACTCAAAGATTAAGAACCGCGTTTTCAATGTTGGTGATCGAGTCCTTCTTTTCAATTCAAGATTGAATATTTTCTCGGGTAAACTCAAAACCCGTTGGTTTGGACCGTTCACTATCAGCAAAGTATTTCCTTATGGAACCATTGAGTTATCTCAACCCGATGGTCCCAACTTTAAGGTGAGTGGTCATCGGTTGAAGCATTACTTTGGAGGGGACATACCACCCATGGTTGTCCCGGATCTCCGAACTTTCCCCATGAACCAATGAATGCGGGGATCGAGTCAAGCTAGTGACTCGGTGATCAAAAACATTAGCAATCACATAGGTGAAAACCCATGTCTCTGTCTTCTTCCTATTCTCTAATAAGTGACAAGAAGAGGGCAACCTCTTCTGCATCTTGTGTTTGGTTGTTGTTGTGTTTGTACAGGTATTTTTTTTCCGGAAGCATGAAGGCTCTCGTGCTCGCGTTTTGTCTTTACTCTACTCAAGTCTCATTTGCTCAAGAAGTCTGGTATCCTAAATCTTATTAACTAACGTTATCTTTTTGCATAATTAATAAACGACCTTAGATACAACATAGGATGACCCTTACCTTTGAAACATTGAGGACAATGTTTAACTTTAGTCTTGGGGGGGGGGGGGGGGGGGTATCTTCGATTTGATTTGACTTGCACCTTTCATGTGCCGTTTACTCTTGCAACTCCGTTTTTCTTGAAAAATCCAAAAAATTGAAAAAAATAACCAAAAAAGTATTAAAAAATGAAAAAAATTGAAATTTTTTGCAAAAATATAATAAGTTTTGACACTTTGTCTGACTTTCCGCTGGGTAGGGTAGGAATAGAAATTTTGACTTGACCGGGCGTGTTGAGCCCTAGCTTGTTCCCTTAACGTTTTTAGGCTAAGCATCCACGGATCTCTTTACTTGAGATTTTAAATTTACGGAGAACGAGGAATGATAGTAAAGTTAATTATGTGATTAGATGCTAAACATGGAATAGTTGGATTTCTTTAGAGCTCATAACGGTTACTTGTAGTTCCTTGCTCCTGCAAGATTTAAAACAAAAAATAAAATAATTAGAATTACGCGTTTGTAAAAGTTGTCTAAATTTCAGCTCACTTTACGTGTGGCATAAGCATTAAATGGGCCTTGGATCTTTTATTCTGAAAGGCGTTTAGGTCTTGGAACTCCCCATTTTGTTCTATGCCACATGAGGTTCATAAATAACACCATCAATATGTAATAAATGCAAAAATATCTGCGGTTCGACAAGCGGATCCTTGCATCCTTTATTCTGAAAGGCGTTTAAGTCTGGGAGTTTCACCGTGAAGCTCCGTATGCTTGAGGCAAAATAAAATCATAAGTGCCAAAAATAGTTGCGGTTCGACAAGCGGATCCTTGCATCCTTTATTCTGAAAGGCGTTTAGGTCTGGGAGTTTCACCGTGAAGCTTCGTATGCTTGAGGCAAAATAAAATCAAATAAAATCATAAGTACCAAAAATAGCTGCGGTTCGACAAGCGGATCCTTGCATCCTTTATTCTGAAAGGCATTTAGGTCTGGAAGATTCACCATGAAGCTCTGTATGTTTGAGGTACAAATTATGTGCTTAAAAAATGAAAAAAATGAAAATATAATAAATGTGGTGTGAACATATGAGCCTTTTGAGTTAAAGTTTAAACGATTTTTAAATCCACCTAAATCTACCAGACTTTAAAACTATCAGAACGAAAATGAGAAATCATTTCTTTAACAAAGTCTAGATACAATAAGACTTGGGAGCAGGAATTTACAATTAGCATTTATGAGTAGTGTTAGCATCTAATGACATTGTTGGCTATGATTTCGTTTTTACGCTTAGCTTGGGAACTTATGAAAAATAAGGGACGATGAATTCTATCTGTATGGACACTTTTCTCTGAGCTTTGTTTCTTACTTTGTGACCCTAAACGTTATTGAAAAATGATGAAAGTCAACATCGTCGTCACATAATAAGTAAATAAGTAGAAACAGTAATGTAAAGTATAAAGTTGAAAAACGGAGCGTTTTCGGGAATAAATGATTTCGTACTCTCTTTTGAACATCTTGCTACTTCTTCAACGTTAGTAAAAAGAGTTATGAAATTTATTTATCTCTTAGAGCGTGAATTGATCACATTGCGTGAGGACACGACAATACCTTCGTCTGGGGGATTTTGGTGTGTGCTTATTCACACACCTTTTTCTGGCCAAATTAAAACCAAAACAGACACAAACTAACCACAAATGCCAAAGATGTTGTGTTTTTGTGTTTGTGATCGTGCAGGATGGATATTTCAAAAACAGGCAAAAATCAGGCCAAAGAGGACAAAAACGAGCATGAGTTTGGAAAACTTGTCAAAAGCCAGAGTCGAGAAAGCAAATTAACATTTTTGAGCTCAGGTTGTCAAAATATACCTTGGGGAATCATAGAATGCCAGAAATAGTCCTTGGAGCAAAAGTTTGAAGAATTGGCAGAAATGGTCCCTCAAGTTTGAAAATTCACAGAATTGGCCCCTGAGAATTCATTTTTGAAGAAAAGTCAACCAAAGTCCTTGAGGATTCAAAAGTTGTCAATATCAGTCCTCGGATGAAAATTTTAAAGATT
The DNA here is from genome assembly GCA_030686995.1 of Artemisia argyi. Lineage (NCBI taxonomy): Eukaryota > Viridiplantae > Streptophyta > Magnoliopsida > Asterales > Asteraceae > Artemisia > Artemisia argyi. The sequence continues at coordinate 55,857,979 of CM060691.1, forward strand.
TGGCAAGTTTAGTCCCTTCACTTTTCAAATTGGCAAAAATGGTCCCTGGGAATTAAATTTTGGAGAATAAACATTTAAAGTCCTTTGGAAATTGAAACTTGGCAATAATAACCCTTGGAATCAGTGTGGGAAGTTGGCAAAACCCACCCCTTGAAAAATCAGAAATTACAAGATTGGTCCTTGGGCTTTAATACTAATAAACCACACGGACCCTTTTTTGTTATTACATAAACCTAAAACAAATCCATCCCAACACCCTTAACCCATCTCCTTGGCCTAATCCCCTCACTCCCTTTCTTGGCCCAATCTCACCAAAAGCCCAACCAACACCCCTTAATATTAAACCGGGGTCAAACGGTCAAACCTCAGTCAAACTCATCCCCTTTCCCTCCCACTTGTAACCTGCAAACATTACCTCACCACCCCCCCACCATCTCCACTTGCCAGTCATTTCTCCATCGCCCAAAGCCATCACCTCAACACTCCCAAACACCAAGCATTAAATGTCCTTCCTCCCCCACACTCCACAGACCGAAATTGCAATTGTACTTTTTGGCACCAAAAATAATTTGAGGGCTAGGATCAATTCCAGGGATCCAATGGTCAATATTAGTGCTGGGAAAGCTCAAGTGGGTCTCCTAAACCCTAATTGTTCACTATAAAAGGAAGAAGAAGCAAGAGATGAAGAGTAATAGATTTTAGTTTAAAATTTCATTGTCGTTTTAGCTTAAAGTTCCATTTCAAGTGTTCCTTTAGTTCTAAAAACTTGTAATCTTAGCTTTCTAGTGTAATTCAAGTTTCCTTAATCAAAGAATCAACTTATTAAGTTCAATTCAGTAAATTACTCAAATGCAATTTTAGCTTATTACTTGTCAAAAGCTTTAGTTTACTGCTTCATTTACTTACATTAACCAAGTTTAGCTTATCTAAACCTTAATATTCTGTCATTGTTAATCTTAAATCAAAAATCCAAAAAAATCAGAAAATATACTTGAAAAATAAAAAATATGCTTTCATATGAATTCCATAGCTTCAATAAGCTGGATTTCCATTAGATTAAGTTGATACTAGCTTTTCATAGCTTCTGTGAGTCTTGTAGAGGTAGAATTAGTATAAAAGGATCATTATTTCAAAAAGTCAAAGAAAGTCAACTGTGCTTATTGTAACAATTCGCATTTTTAGGTTAATTACTATTCCCGGAAAATTTTACTATTCACTTTTACTATTCATTTTTCCCGAAAATTTTCCCAAAATTTGATTTTTGTTTCATGGCCTCGAGTGATAAATCATTTCCATGGCAAATTAAAAGTTTGACATTCATAAGCTCATTTTCGTGAAAGTAAATAAGGAATTACACGTTTTAGGGTAAAACGTCATTCAAAAATTCTACGCACAACGAAACTCGACCGCGTTAAGTGACCCCGCATCAGAAAAATGTTTGACACACTCATGATTTATTTGAGAATTAATCATGACTGAGAAAAACATGACCAAAATAAGCCTCGACCGTGAAAAACTGGAATTTTCAGTTTTAAGCGTTTTTACTCAGCCGTAACCTTAGCCTATACCTGCATCACATTTCTAAGACGATTTGAATTTTCAACTTATTAGAAAAAGTCAACATATTTTTCCCTCCTCCTTTGACCAAAAATCATTCCTTGATTTTATAAGTCATTCCTTGATTTTTAGGCTTACGGTTTTATGTCTAAAAGACATTGAATACCAACCGACACTAGACTGAGCCCAGTCTAGACATTATAAGTCATTTTAAATCATTTTTATCCTATTAGAAAAGTAACATTTTACTTTTCTCAATTTTACGCAATATTCGTACATTTTACGTATTACGCGTTTTAGACCCGTGTTTCCAGTTTTAGCAGGGTTTTACCACTCCAATGGAACCTACCACTCATTTTATATTTTATTATGGAGTATAATGACATGTTTAACCATTCTTCCAAGTTTCGTATTTTTACGATACCCGGTTTTACGTTTCGTGGCTTAACCATTTACGGTTAGCATTTTACGGAGCCAAAACTAACTCAATAACATGGATAATATCATCAAAAGTCCACACTTCATCCCCAAGTATTCCAAACCGCCATATAGGGGGGGGATTCACACTTGTGGCATGATCTCATGCATTGAGCCCTTAGATTTCATCCATGTGTTATACTTGGTGAGCAAGTGTTGACTAGTCATGAGTTCTAACCTCCTCATTAGCATATAAATACCCCTCCTTGGCCATTCCAATGTCCCACACACACAACACACTTCATTTTACTAGTTTACTTCAAGTTTTATCCAAGAGATCAAGAGCATAACAACACATAAACACTAGTTTGGTTTTGATTCATCAAAACTACTTCCAATCTTTAGAACTTTGGTGATTTCTCTTGAGTTTGAATCTACTCAAGTCACCTCAACTTTCATCATCTATCTTTCAAGAATACAAGAGTAGAAAGATTGCATGAAGTGAAGTGGGTTGAAGCTTAAGTCAATCAAAGTCCTTTTCCTTACATGCTACTTACCTTTCTTTGTAGAAAGCCAAAGTTGTAAGAAATCCTATTACACTTTCTTACTCAATATCATATTCATGCTATTTACATATCATTCACGCTATATATTGTCTTGTGATCATGTCCATGATGTATAAAAACTAGTAAAACAAGTTATGGTATATATATGTTAACTTATGTTATTTAAACAAGTAAACTAGTGACTTTTATGGAGAACCACGACCAAAATAGTACAACTATGATATTTGACACTTACTTACTGTTAAATAGGACTTAACAAGGAAAACATAGCAATTTGAATCACCCAAAACGAGTACCCGGGTCAAAAGTTATGACCATTTGAAGTTAGCAAAACCAAAACGCCGAAACTGCCGATACCTACTGTTTTGCATTCTGCCATTTTGAAAGTCACCCTTCTGGTCTGATTCATCAAAAAGTTAAAACACGAAAGTTGTCCGGAACGACGTTTTCGTTCAGGCATAAAGAAGCTCGAGCCCTGAAAACGCTTTCCGAGTGATATTTTCTTCAAATTCTTAACAGCCCATTTTTAGACCAAAGTCACTATATATTGGTTATGTTTTAAAAAGACCAAGAGGTCTTATGACCTAGAATCAAGACCACAACCATGGCTAGAGCCAAGGTTGAGTCTCAAGACCATGGAACAATGACTAAAGGTCATGGCAAAGCCATGACTAAATGACCATATAAACTTACTAAGGCAAATACATGAACTAGAGAGTTAGCGATAACTTAAACATGCAATTTGGATCTACTTCATCTAAAGAACCATGAGATATTACAAGTAATTGTCATTCAAGTTATGAGAAACTTACCCTAATAACAATCTTCATGTAAAAATAAACTTTCCTAAGTTTATTCAAATATTGGACATGTAATTTTTCGGATCAAAACTTATATACATATATATTTTATCAACTACTACAATAGTAGGGAGCCTCATGTGAGGAGTTCATTATGTAAGCCGTCGAGATGAGTTGTGGATTTACGAATTAAAGTGTCCTGGCTCCTCGAACGTTTACTACATGACTTCTGAATTATGTCGGCCCGAACGGTAGTAAACGATATATAAACTATACATGTTTCATGAATCATTTCTTTTCAAAGACTTACACAATACATCATACCACATCATGGACTAAGTGCAAGACATATATTGGCACGTTTATGTTACCTTAGACATTATTCTAAACCTAAGTTGCAACAATTATTCTAGGTTGCTCGTAGAAGTTCTTACGGTATATCCATCATTCTCATTATACATCATCCAACTCAAGGTGAGTTCATAGCCCCACTTTCCATTACTTAATTGTTTTACAAACCCTTGGGGGGAATACATGCTATTTTTAACCGAGCACAATATTTTTAAATTGTATGCTTGCCTGATTGTTTTATTATCACTAAGTACCAGCCTTGCTAAACCGAGATCCCTTATTATGAACCATTTAATCACTAGCAATAGTGAGCGCGAATATTGTGAATAGGCCTATTGGGATTGACTAAATTCATACAAATGCATTAATATTTGAGACATGGGTATGACAGCAAAGTACCTACCGGGATAAATCTGCCGATCGATATTGGTACACGTTAACGTTTTGGTGTCATAAGCTTAGTAATGATAATAACTGTTTTGTTTTCCAACCATTGGTGTGAGCCTATAACTCACACTACCAACATATTGTGTTCAAACATTAAACAAACTCTATGAATATCACTCAACCTTTGTGTTGACCTCTCAAGCATGTATTTCAGGTTCATGACGATCAAGAATGGCACGGAAGGGCACGGATGTTCAAGAGGGCTATAAATTTTATTATTATTCAAAAACTCATCTAATGTGATTTGTAAACATGGAACCATCTGGGACCTCATTTTGTAATCTATGATATTTATATAATTTGAATGATAAATCTTTTAAAACGACTCAATTAGAGTTCGTTTTCTATTATTGTGACTATTGTGTCGTCGAGTAACACCCAGTTTGAATTCCGCTGCATCCATGAATTGGGGGTGTTACACTTATTTATAAGCACACTTGAGCTTTTTAGAAGGTGTGAAGGCCATTTGTACCTGAGCTTGAAGCCTATTTAAAGATAGGCTTGGATCAAGAGTTGCCCTTGTTCAGCTAGGATATTGCTTGTAAGCTCCAAAATTTCCATTTTTAGCTTATTTTCATTGCTTCTACTTATTGGCTTATTCTAGTTAAGTTGTACTTCATTTGCTTATTCTGAGTCATTTAGTATATTGAAATTGATTATTACTTGTGTAGACCTAGTTGTTCATTTTAAACCAAACTTTTTCTATTTATTCAAGTTCACTGCATAACATTCCTTAAGGTTTGTTTGTGTTTCATTTTAGTGTAAAATCAGTTAATATAGTTTATTAGATAATCCTAGATAAGTAGCATAGCTTGTTTCATCCATTTGCATTATAAGTCTCAAAATCAGTAGTTATAAGGTTTGTTTGGATCAGGATACTTCCATATGTTCAAGGTTGTTTTAGTTGTTGTTTTCTGTTAAGACATCTCACACTAGGTCCTATTAGTGTAACTCAACCATAAAAACTAGGCCTTGTTTAGATAAAAGTCAAAATCCACCTTAATCCTTTCTTGCTTACTCAAGAAGGATTTTTAAGATCCATAATCATTCAAATAGGTTCATAAGTAGTTAGGATAGCTTATTTTGGTTTCATTTTAGCTTAACATAACATAATCAGTCATCTAGGATCACTAGAATCTCATATAAGTCAACCTAGTTCATAAAATCAAAAAGTCAAAAGTTGCATCAGATTGAAAAACCCATTTTGTGTTAGATTTTTGATTCCTTCAATTTTCAACTTATTTCCATAAAAGTCAGGTTCTTATAAGATTGTCAGCTTGTGATTCCAAAAATGATTTTTGCTTAATTTTTAGAATTTTTCTAAGTGCTTATTAAGTAGCCTAAAGTCACATGCAGGGCAAGCTAGTGCCCTGCACCAGGGGAGTTGTCCAAAAAGCCCTTCTTCACAAACCTCTAGCTTCTTCATTTGAGAAGTTTAGCCCCTGGCTTTTGGCTTTTTGAAAAGCCCTCCACCCCAGCTTTAAAGTCCTGTGCTTATTTGGATTTAAGTGCTTATTCTAGTGCTTATTTTTAGACCTTAAGTTTGCCTTATTTCCACTGCTTCATCAGCAGGAACCAAGGCCAACTTACCTAAGCTCCTACTGAGCTTATTAGTGGCACCTACCCTGAGCTTATTAGCTTTTTGAGAAGCTCTCATAGCTGACTTGTTGGTTCCAAGCTTGTTTTGGACCCCTGAGCCTTTGCCCCTAGCTTATTTTGGCTTACTAAGTAGCCTGCTCAGGCCTGCTTGGTTTAAGGATTTTGGATTTGCTTATTTGCACTTATTGCTTATTCCAGTCTACCTATTTTGTACTTATCTCAGTTGTGTTTAGCTTATCTCACCTTAAGCTTAAAAATTCCTTCTGTTAAGCCCATAAGCTCACACAGGGCTTATTTTGGTGTTATAAAAAAGTTGTTTTCTTAAAAAGTGCTTATTAGTAGTTGTTTAATAGTTTTGTAAAAGAAAATTCAAAAAATAAATAAAATAGAAAAAGTGACACTTGTGGGACTTGAACCCTGGACCTCTTGGTTCCCTGGCATAAAACCAAACTAAACCTGAGTACCATCTGCCCTAGTGTGATCTTAGTGTTATAGTTTCCCTCCCTTTTATTTATAGTGATAGCTTCTATTTAAGCTATTTTAGCTTTTTAGCTTAATTTTCTGCTTTTTCATTAAGCACTTGTCCCTTTTTATATTTTTCCTAAGTTCCTGTCATCCTAAAGTGTTGGTATAAAAAATTTCATAATTTTCTATTTTCATTTAGAATTTTTAATAATTAATATTAGTTTAATTAATAAATCAAAAATAAAATCATTAACTGCTTATTTATAAGCATTTGCTTCTTTTTATATTTTTCCTAGCTTTTTATAATCATAAAGTATTTTTAGAAAAAGTTTCATAATTTCTGAGGTTCATTTGCTATTTTTCATAATTAATTTAGTTTAATTAGCTTTAAATTAATAAAAAAGTAAATAAGAATCTAAAATAGCTTATTTATAAGTTCTAGAAACTTTTTTTTTTTAATTTTGTAGGATTTCTGTGATGGTTAATTAGTTTTAGAAAAAATTCCATAATTTTCTATGTTATTTTAATATTTTTAATAATTTAAATTAGTTTAAATTAGTTATTAAATAGTTTTTAATTAATAATTAATAATTAAAATATCAAAAAAATAAATTTCTTTTTTATTAAATTTTATTTGATTATCAAGTTTGTAAAAAAGTAATTTTCACCCCCTTAGGATTAATTCTGCTTTAAATTCACTTTTTCCAGTACGCGTTTACGTTTATTTTAATTTAAACGTAAGTTTTAGATTTAAATACGTATCTGATTTCCAGTATTGTTAATATTGTTAATTTAGCTTATTTTCATTTATGCCTGATTAGTGTAATTCCAAAAATCATATTCCAGTTACTTTCCTTTAATCACTCAATCCCACAAACATTTTCAAAATACAATTTCAATCCTCGCTGGGTCATAACGACTCGGGAAAATACTGTGTTTACACCGGATCATAAATTAATCACTTGCACACTCAGGTTTGACTTATTGACCACCCTTTGTTAATTAGTTAATTTGAGGCAAGTCATAAACCTTCACCACATCAGGACAAAAACAAGAGCGTTTGTCGGGACGGTCCCTTAAATGGGTCGGCGGTCTCTTATTGATAAGGGACCGTCAGGTAGATAAGGGACCGCCCTCGCTCCTCCTGTCGGCTATAAATACCAAACTTTTTTCAGTCTAGAAAATGAGGTCCTTTTGCACAAAAATATTTCTATTTCTTCTTTTCTTGTTCTTTGATCACTTTAACATATCGGTATGTATTTATAAGTGATTCCCGGATCCTCCATATCATAGTGCAAGAGAAGAACACTCGAAGAATCGATGTGTTATTGAGTCCACACACAAACGTAACAAGTGTTACGATTCTCTTCTTCCTCTAAACTCTATTCTTGTATATTAATAGATCCGAGTTATGTGTGAGTCGTGTTTAGGTTTGAAATGGACAACGTGTAAGTTCGTAAAGTGTTGTAACTAGACTAGGTCTTGTAATAGTCGTGTGTTGTCGTGTGAAGGCTAGGACTCAGTGGAGTTCTGGTTTGAAGATTTGGACTTAGTGAAGTCCGTATGTGAAGGCTTGAATCGGGTGAAGATTCAGGTGAACGGGAGTGCTCGTTCGTGTGAAAACTTGGATCGTGTGTCGATCTAAGTGGGACAAGAGTGCTTGTTCGTGTGGCCACGTAGGTCTTGGTGTAGATTGGTTCTAGCTAGGATTAGGACTCGACATTCCGCTTAGTGTCGTTAAACTTAGTGTAAGCTTGTGTATGGTTTGTTCCGCCTAAAGGGAGCGTATTGACTAGTGAAGTAACTCACGAGTATGGTACTCGGGGATTGGAGTAGGACGAAGAGGTGCTTCGTTCCGAACAACTATAAATCATCGTGTTCGGTTTGCGTTTTCTCTTCTCATCTCTTTCCTTTCTATACTTGCATTACATTTAGGCTTGTGTGGCTTGTTGTGTGTATGATTGTGACATTAACTAGTTAATTTAGAAACAAAAAACATAAGAAAACTTAATCACACGTAATAATGCCCACTTGCCGCGGTCCTTTATATAGGGACGGTCCCCAACATTTAAGGGACCGTCGGTGTATATTCGTGGTCGTCCCCAGTTCAATCATAATTGGCTAAATACTTTCAATCCTCGTGTTATTTTTATGTTTATGTGATTGCTTGCATACTTGTTATTGAGTGACATATATGTTTGTTATGGGTGACATTACCACTATTCATATTTAGTCACACTTAATTAGGAATTTGATACGAAACATTTTAGATTTTAAAGAGGAACGTATTCACCCCTCTACGTTTCTACAGTGTTAACTACTGCTTGTGACCTAGCAGTATTAAATACTGTGTTCTTTTGAATGGGCCTCTTAACAGTTGAATGTGTTGTTTTAAAAAGATATGACATTGATTTAGTAGCATTCACTATAGTTTTTGTGTGAGCAGTATTAACTTGTCTAGCAGTACTAACCAATACTACTAGTTTTGAAATATTTTGTCAAGAAGTATTAATTGATACTAAGCCAGACTTCATTAGTACTGCCCTTGGAACCATGTTCTTTTTTAGCACAGGGGTGAGTCTAGTTAGCAAAGTTTTGGTGATTCACCCTTTAAGCATTGTTCCAAACAGGTTTTACCATCCTTTGATTTTGAAACTATTTTTTATGGTAATTGCAATCAACCTGCAAATGATCAAAGCTTCCACACACATAACTGGCCTTATTAAACATCTCAAAATTACTTCCTAGTTTTTGAGACATCATATTGTTCCAGTCTCTTTGATTGCCTCTTGGACTATGAGTGTTTTACCTAGGTTGCTCAACATGTTTAACAATTTTCCTAGCAGTTTTCCTTGTTTTTTAGGTTTGACAAACTCTATCTTTGCAATACTACGCCTAACTGTTTTCTCTTCAGTTTTAGGTTGAGACACACCATTTTCCTCATCATCTGATACCTAGTCTTCAATAATTGGGGCATCATCATTCTTCCTATCTACCTTAGACTCTTCTTCACTAGACTTAGCTTTACTTTTCTCAACTATAGGCTCATTAACGAACTCATCTAAACCAGTAAAAGACAAGTCAGGTGTTGGAGGCATCAATTTTCCTGTTAAAGGAGGTGAAAATGTATTCTAGCCTACACCATTTTTGAAATTGTCAACTATATGACACTCTATGAGCTTATTTACACTTTTAGATGCATGTTCAAATTTATACATTAAGCTGAATGCTATCTTTTTCCTTTTGAACTATTTCAAGTTTCTTTCTAAGCTCTCTAATAGTTATTTCTCTACAATGAATTTCAAAGTCTAAGCCCTTAATCTTTTCTTCATAAATAGACTCATTTGTTTTATAAAATTCAAGCTTTTCTTTCACTGACTCTAAACCTGTCTTACAACTTAGAACCATTAACTCATAGTTCTTTAAATATTTTAATAATTTATCATTTTGAGATTTAAGAGATTCAATAGTTTCCAAACAAGATTTTGAAGAAATAGAAACATTTGATACCTCTGAGTTGGAATTTGAAGATAAGAAAGCCATGAGTGCATAATTAGGTCCTTCTTCTGCCTGATCACTTCAATCATAACCACCAAGACCATCACATGACACCAAAGTTGTGGAAGTCGATGTTTCCACAAGTACACTCCTTTTTGAGATTTCCTTGTTCTTGTAATCTTGATTTCTTGGAGCTCTGCACTCCCTAGCAAAATGTTCCCTCTTGTGGCAGTTGTAACACTCCGCTTTGGACTTATCAAAACCAATGTTCTAATTTCCATTAATAGTAAGCTTCCTTCCTGTATTCTTCAAAAACCTTCTGGCCCTTATAGTCATCATGCCATTTGCTATCTCAAATCCATCTCTTCAATGTCATCAGGATGAATTTATTGCAATTCCTCATGTACAAGTTGAGGACCATTAGGTTGACTAGAAGAGAATGTACAAATAACAACATCACTCAAGTTATCAATATTAGCAGCATTAACTTGAGTGCTAGCAGTAGAAACTCCATGAGCAGTATTAACTTCTCCCTCAGTGTTGCTAGTGTTGTTTTTTGAAGCGGACACAAAAGCCATGTTCTGTGTGCTTGAACTTGAGCTAGACATCCCTTTAACTTATGGTTCATACACCTTGAGATTGTTATACAGATCATCCATGCTCATAGTATCCAAATCAACTTCATTCCTCCGCACAACAACATGTGTATTCCATTCAGGTGACAAACTTCTCAACAAATTTTGATTAACATCTTCTTGTGAAAGCTTTTCACTCAAAAGCTCTAATTGACTCATAAGCTTTTGAAGCCTGTCAAAAGTTTGATCAAGCATCTCAGAGTTTAGAGCAGAGAAGTTTTCATATTGCTGCTTTAAGAGATTCTTTTTAGTCTTTCTTGTAGCATCATTCACACCGAATCTCTTTTCTACAGCTTCTAGCAGCAACTTAGCATCTTTTATGGAGTTAAACTTTAACTGATGTTCATTGGGAATGCCCATCATTAAAGTACTTTTAGCTTTCACCTCTAGTCTTCTCTATGCCTTATCTTCGGCAACTACAATGGGCAACTCAATCACAACACCTTCCACAGTTCTTGTTTTTGCCAAGGTGTTACCATTATCTATGACTTCCCATAGTAAATAGTATATCATCTGGATGTATTGAATCCTCATACTCCATATCTCAAACTCACGAGGTTTAAGCATGGGAACTTTGGATGCAGCCACCATGTGTGTAGAATCTTGATCCATAAGTTCTAGCAAGGTCTTGTATATACAGACAAATTCTTCTTGATCACAGCTTCTCTACAAGCTCTGATACCACTTGTTGAATCCTAGTTGAAATTAGATCGAATTCCATAAGCTTGTTTAAGGTTTAGTTATGTTAGATAAATCTAACACAACTATGGTAGAAACTGTGTTTGAATATATCAAAGACTATGCGAAATCTAATCTTTGATATTAAGAAGAATTCTAATGGAACAGTAAACAATGAACTTATAATTCAATAAACAAACAAGCCTCAATATTATTAATAATAATAATATGAATAGTCTTCACAGTATTAGGGTTACAAAACCTTGAAGCTATAAGAACTATACGACTTTGTGGATCTCTGTGTGTATTGGTGTGTATAACTCTATGCCCTAGGACCTCCTTTTATACACCAAGGAGTCCTATATGGCTTACAATACTTTCCTAAGTATATCAATTTTTTTCTATACTTATCTAATACATATCTGATAAGCAATATTAATTAAAATGCCTAACAGTCTTAATTCTCAAAAACAGTTGTAACTTTGCACCAGCAGTAGTAACTTCTTGTACCAGCAGTCTTAACTTTGACTGAGCAACATTAACACACTTAGCGTATATTCAGTGAAGTTCTTCAGCAACACTAACTTGGTAAAAGCATTTGTAACTTTGTAAAAGAAGTTGTAACTTTACTTAAGCAGTAGTAACACCAACATGAGCAGCAGTAACAAGAATCCCAACAATCACAACAAGAAGGCTTTTAATCTCAACAAAGGTTTCCTAAGATATTTGTTATTCACTCTTCAAAACCCTAACCTCCCCTCTCATCCTCTCGTGCGATCTACCCAAGAAATCGAAAGGGTCGAAACCCTTTAGTTTGACCCTTTTCTGATCATGAATCTATCCTCGGTAGATCCCTAATCGATTTGCAGTCAATTTAGGGATCTTACTTGATTCCGTACTCGCCAAACTTGCATAGGTTCGTAGCCCTAGTTCTACCTGTGTAGTATCGGTGGATACCTGACCCTGTCCAAGCAGTGTTTTTCTTAAGAAACCTTAAATGTGTTCGTGAAGTATCAAGATCAAGAAGAAAGTCGGTTCGTGCAGATCAAGAAAGGCCATAGAAGCTTAGGTCTTACAGAATAATCAAGTAAGTATTCATAAACACCCTTTATACATGTTAGCTTAGGTTATATCCCTGATTAGGAGATCTGACTAATTAGGGGTTTGGTCTTCATGGTCTTTGTTTGCTTATTTTCTGTTCTTCATGTTTTATGGACCGTGCGGGTGACCACCAATGCCCTATAGCTGCAACATTTTACACCACACCAACATTGGCCATTCTTCTAAGTTAGCAACCGATGTGAAGCAGTTCAGATGATCCTCCGAATTCGTCAACCCATTATAAAGTTTGATGTTGGTCAGCATCTTGTGCTTCAGAGCTGAGAATTCAATAATCCTTTTGGTGAGAAGAGATCTCAATGTCTCCTTAACAGGATTCTGACGGTCTACATCCTTAGAAATCTAGCCCATGGTGAGTCGGTCATTCTCCTGCACATAATCTTCCTTCGAGTCTCCTCCGGGTCGACAAACGTCATCGTCCTTGAAATCCGGATGCAAAGGTCAAGAAATGTCTATTATTTTCTCATTGTGTTCATTGATTAATGTCTTAACGACAGATAAATGGGTTTCAAGAAGGCTTTGGGTGGATGTTTGTGTTCCTCCTTCAGATGCCGTCATAGCCTCTGATGGGTCACTTTAGCGAGTATCCGGAAGAGGATTTTGAAACAAAGAATTAGTAGTAGGACCCGTATTCTAATATCTAGTAAAGGGAATAATGTGTCATACAGATGGCGCCAATTTATATAAGTGCCGAACCGCGACCTTCCTTTTAGAAGTTTTTGGCCCTTCGGAGGCTTGTAGGTTGGGTCCTCCTTGAATATCTGTAACAAGAATGAACAAAACACGTTAGTCACGCCTTGGGTATAGTCAAAGACCAAGCTCCGGCGTAAGTGTAAGAGAGGGTGGGATGAAAGCTAATGAGTAATAAATTTTGGAGAGAGAGATAGAGAGATGTATATGGTGAATTGTTTGTGTGTGACAACCACGAGTGGACCTAGCAGGTTCCCAGGGGTTCACGTGAACCTTACAGATGTTTGCCACCAAATGTAAATTTTCGTTAAAAATACATATTTCTCTGAAATAAACCTGGTCCCGAAATATTTTCTCGCACAAATACATGCCTTGTTTAGTTAGCCGACCAATATATCAAAATAAATATATGTCTTTTTTAATTTTTTTACTTGCTTTAATGAAATCGTATATTTAAGTTCATTTTTCATTACTTTATTCTTGAAAACCAAAATGCACCTGATAACTGATGCGTAGGGATTGCACCATGCTTTACCTCTCAAGGGATCTCGAGAAGCTTACAACCCCCACCAGGCAGTGTACCTGATCGTTGTAGTATAGTATAGTGACAAGTACCGGGGGATTTATCGTTCAACTTGGGAATAGTGTCGCTAGGATTAGAAAACCTAAAGACTAGGTCTAGAGATGAGGGATGATTCTTTTTTGTATTTTTATATTTTATGAAAAGCAAGTAAAATCTCAGTTTTTATATCCCATAATTCTTCCGCACTTAGATCACGTAGCTTACCACCGGACGATTGGTCAATGGTTCGCCTCATGGAGAGATCGATATGGTCATAGAAGATTTGGACTTGGAGCCAAAGATCTATGCCATGATGGGGACTTTTTGGAGTAAGTCCTTGAAACGAGTTCATGCTTCATATAGAGTTTCACCTTGACATTGTTGGAACATCAAGATATCATTCCTAAGCTTGGTAGTTCTCCCCGGTAGAAAAAATTGAGCAAGGAAACGAGTGGTGAGATCATCCCATGAGGTGATGGATCCCGCGGGTAAATGTTCAAGCCATTGACTAGCTTGATCACGTAGAGAGAATTGGAATAGGCGTAATCGGGTTGACTCTCTAGTTGAAGCATCAAGGTCTATAGAATCTACGATTTTAAGGAAGTCCTTGAGATGTTGATTTGGATCTTCGGAATGAAGTCCATGGAATGCACATCCGCTTTGAACCAACCGGATGGTTTCAGATCACAAGGGAGACACATTGGCTCCTTGGGTGAGCTCAATGGTGTTTCGATAGCCTTGGTGGCTAGGTCGGGAGTACTCTCCTAGGGTTCGGGGCGTAAGAGGTTGGTTAGCTAGTGGTGGGTTTTGTGGGTGGTCTTGTTGTGGTGGGATGGTGGGTTCAAAGATGTTACCATCTTCCATGATGTCACCATCTTCCATGATGTCTGATGGTAAAGAGTTACGAACAAAAACATGAAGAAATAAGATAGACTAAAGAAAACCTAAAAAATAAAAATAAAATCTTACTAGAAAGGAATCTAGCAAGTAGACCTAATAAAAAGAAATCCTAACCTAGACAATAACTATTCCCCAGGCTGCGGCGCCAAAAACTTGATGCGTAGGGATTGCACCAGGCTTTACCTCTCAAGGGATCTCGAGAAGCTTACAACCCCCACCAGGCAGTGTACCCGATCGTTGTAGTATAGTATAGTGACAAGTACCGGGGGATTGATCGTTCAACTTGGGAATAGTGTCGCTAGGATTAGAAAACCTAGAGACTAGGTCTAGAGATGAGGGATGATTCTTTTTTTGTATTTTTATATTTTATGAAAAGCAAGTAAAATCTCGGTTTTGAAGGAGTTGGGCGGAATTAGTTGCTAGTCAACTAACCCAATTACTAAGATGCAATCAAAATAAAATACTAAAAATGAAAATAAACTAAATTAAGATAGTGGTGTGAGCAATATATGGGAGAATTGTGTTTACTTAGGTTTCACTACTCCCTAGATATCTTTTACAGGTTAATTACTTGCTACAGTTGTGTGGATGACGGATTGTATTCCTTAATACCATTCACGGGGTGGCGTACTTACTTCCCCAATCCTATAAGCTCCTACTTCACTCCTACGTCGAGCCGGCTAAGAAGCTCCTAACATGGGATCACTAGAATTCGCTCATGCATTAAATACAATCATAAAAACCTAGTACACATCGGTTCATGTTGCTTAAGACGTTCAAGCAAGTTACACAATGGAGATCTGCCAGTTTTCTTAAGCCTAACATTGAAATCATTCATCCAATACAACTATAAACAAGCAATCAACCTATAATTAACATCTAGGTTTCATTACATCAAAGCAAACACATGAAAGATCTAGCCTAGCATGTTGAAATCAAGACAAGCATAAGATATATTCAAACAACACATAGACATATTGATTGAATTGAAAGAGGACTTATCTTAATTGAACATGAAAGGTTTCAAGGGGTAAAAACCCTTGAAAACACTGTTACAAACGACCTAGGGTTTATTAGGTCCAACCCTAGTATTCTCCACACAAGTTCCTCTCTTAATGAATGAAAAATAGAAAAGTATATATAGATTTTGTGAGGTGACGGCGTCAAGAGTAAATGTCTGACGCCGTCATCTCGCCGCCAATAAACTCCTCGGACTGCCTAGATCTAGATTTGACGCCGTCACGTGTATCCCATCTTCAGGCCGTCACCATTTTAACTCTTGACGCCTTCAGGTTTTCACTGGGTCGTCATGGATTTTACTCCTAACGCCGTTACAATTGCCTTCTTGACATCGTCAGGTACTGTTCTCAGCATGAAAAATTAAGTCTTTGCCATTTCTTCACTTTTATGCTCCAAAAACGTTCAAAATGCTTCCTTTTCCAGAATTCACTCCCAAAGTACCTAAAATCACGAAAGGAACGATTTAGGGCAATATTTGATTAAATAAATTCAACTCCGGGCTTAAATGACCCCCTAAAAATGGTTCATTTTTCGCCTCATCATATACCCTTACACTTGAGATTTTATTGTCCTCAAGCAAATGCGCTTTTATTCTAGTCAGAATACAAGTTAGGGGTCATTTAACACTAATATAAAAGTAATTACAACAAATAATCGTTCCACTAAAGACCAAAGACAAGCACGGAGGTCATATACTAGCACCTCACAAATAGTGTTTAGATACTCACATCTCTCGGGTGTAATAAAGTAATATCACAATATGGAAATATGGAAAACATCTCTCACTACCTGTCATAGCAAAATAGATTACCATAGGCTTGGGAAAGGATCAAACCTCCACCACATGGCGTAAGCACCTAGGATAAACTATCAAAAAGGTCTTTTAAAGGGTTATAACGTTAGGTGTAGGGATATGGAATACATGGTTTTGTTGGATATAGGCAGTCTTTACTGGTGGCGAGTTAATCATCTTGGTCAATTACATATACAATGTGGCGTTGCTAAGCCAAGACTAGACTCGACTTAAACTAATAAACAAAAACATAAAATGAACATAGAATGAAACGAGATGGTAGTCCGTTTGTTTTTTCTCTTTTCTTTTTTTCTATTTTTTTTCTTCTTCTTTGATTTTTTTTTTTTTTTTTTTTTTTTTTTTTTTTTTTTTTTTTTTTTTTTGCATACACTTTTACCCTACCATCCAAAATAATATATCATAGGGAATGAAAATTCCCCTTACACTTGAATTTTTACATACTTTACAATAAACTAATCTAATGACTCGAATTAAGATAATCAAAACACTTGGAGTACTTTACCCATGAGTCCTAATTGTCCCAAAACAATATGTACAAGGATATGACTCGACTTAGCAACCAAGTAATCAATTAGACAATTAACTAAGGGTTTAACAAATAACAATAATGCACTAAAGATGAGTGCATACACGGAAGGCTAAGGCGATTTGGTACATTTAAGTGGGGTGTAACAAATTCTTCCTTTAAGTAAGATGCTTAAAGTTAGAAACGAAAAGATAGGCTCGGAGGGGTGTACTAGGGATTTCGTGTACTAAAAATGAGTACAACGCTAAGGTGTGGGAAAAATTAATTGACTTTACTAGCCAAATAATATGACTTAAATGGTCAAGTAATTATAATACGGGTTTAACACAAGGGTGATCCTAATGCCTCTTATCATGTAGTAAATCCTACTACACGAATGTAGTCTCACTAGCGGTCTCGGGATGCATCACTAACGCAAGTTCTAGAATCTAAATGCTACCGGTACACTCATAAGCACTAATAGTAAATGCTTTTCCTATCAAATCTAAAGGCGAACCTCACATATTTGGGTGGAAAATTTTTCTGAATGGTACGGTTTTGTGCTAGTCATACAATCTCCTATCCATGAGACGCTTGCTATGGCTAAAGTTTCACTCCAAAATGTTGTAAACAAATTTAAATTTGGCGCTAAAATTACACTAACAAGTATTTCTCATAGTTTTATTACACATCTACTATTAAACAAACAAACTCAAGCGAAAGTGTATTTGTAAGGTATCATCATTTTACCCTCCCCTTACACTTAGGATGAACATTGTCCCCAATGTTCAAGTAAAGAATGTAAAAGTGAAATAAATAAAACAAATGAAATCAAATACTCCCCTGATTCGCTCGGTATGGATAATAAGGTGGCCAGGTTAGATTTTCCTCCAAGAAAATGAACAATCAAAGCTTCCCTTCCAGAATATAAATCATCTTCTTGTCATACATAACCTGTAAAACCTGAGAAAACAGACAAGGCAACCTCGCGTAAAATCGGCGGCAATCTATATATGCTAATAAAATCTAAAAAGCAAAGTAAGATATAATGCTTGTGGAATGATGTTTGCAGATTTCCTGGAGATTATAAAACTAAAGATTCAACAAAAACTTTAAGACTCCGTTAGAAAAACAAAACTGGTAAAATTTCCAGAATTTTACATGTGACGCCGTCAGGTGTTACTTCCTGACGCCGTCAGAAGTGACCTGCAGAAATTCTTATGTTAAGTTTCCGGAAAATTTCTGTAAAAACTTCGTCCTACTTCCTGGAAAATCCTGCAAAACATCATTATGACTCGATACAAGCATTTGACTCTAACAAATACGAATATACATGTTCACTTAATATTGTGGAGATTCATGATCGGTTTGTTTCTTAAAAACATATTTGGGGTCTCCCCTTACACTTATCTTTTGCGAAATACCTTTGGATGAAGTTAAGACTAAGCCAAACAAAAAAATAAAGTATTTTCACCATTTTAGTTTGAAACATGATCTACCAACAATAAAAATAAAGCATGCATACGGAAGCAAATAACAATCAAATAAAACTCACACAAAACATGGGTTGCCTCCCAAGAAACACTTTTCTTTATTTACGAGTCTTGTAGCTAGACTCAAGGTCATGGGTTACTATGTGACCTCATCATTGGTTTCACTCTCTAGGTCATCTCCTACACCAGTTTTGTATTCCGGACCTAGTTGCAAGCATTCTTTGTAGAAACCAAGCATCCTATTCATCACATACTCTACTCCTCTACGTCTATCCTCATCATTCCTATAGTAAGCTGCTTGTTTGTGTTCCTTTTCTATGTTTGATAGGAGGCGGTAATGCTCAATCTTGTAGGGCATTTGGTAGGCAATCTCATCATTCTCCTCCTTGAACCTAACTATCCCTAGAGTCGGATCATAACTCATCTTAGTGGTCTCAACGAATGGTTTTTCAAACACTACTTGACTTAGGCAAGCATCTATCATCGGACGAGTATCCTCTACTATCATAAAATCAATCTCATAAGTGAAATTTCCGACAATCACATGCAATCCTTTCACTCTTCCTACAAAATTACTTATCAAATTCTTATTGGGCATCATCCTATAACCAAGTTATTTCTTCATTACCCAATTATAATAAGTCCTAGTCATGATGTTTATAGGAGATCTAGAATCGATATAGGCTTTCCATATATGCATATGCCCAATGTTGCATGGTATGTTGATGTTAGAGGGGTCTCCCATTTTGATAAGGGGTGTGCCAAGGATATATGGTGTCTCGGGGCCATCGAATAAATCCTTATGATATTCTCGTTCTTTCTTGGTGGGCAACTTATCAAAGTACTCTTCTACAGTCTCTTCTTCCTCTAACTCTTCTCCCTTATTAACCTCAACTTCCCTAATTTCATCCCTAGTCTCAGTTTCTACTCCAACTTCATCCTTGTCACTATCTTCTATATCCTTATCAATTGGTTTAATGGTGACAACATTGACAAAGTGGACGTGTTTGGATGACGAGGGGTCCTTAGTTTGGATTCCGCTATTGGCGTCCCTAGTATCCTTCCTAGGTGTAGTTAACGCTTGGTTGTTGAGGGCTTTCAACAAGTTGTCAATTTTATTGGTCATCTCCGTTTGTTGTAGGTTTAATTCGGTTTCAAACCTAGCTATGCGAGCTTCTTGAGATGCTATAAACTTGGACATTAATCCTTCAAGATTGTTGGTACTACCATAGTTGTTAGAAGGATTGTTGTTGAAAGTACGGTTGGAGGGTGGACCGTTTGGTTGGTAACGATTAGGCGGATTATAAGAATTGGCTTGGTTTTGTTTCCACCTAAGGTTTGGGTAATTTTTCCAAGAAGGGTTGTAGGAATCACCATAAGGGTTTAGCTCGGGTTTGAAAGTGTACCACTTATCTCCAGCTTCGTCGGTACGCGAGGATGCGTAGTCCGCAAAAGCTGTTCCGGGGAGTTCCACACAATCACGAGTGTCATGGGGACCAATACATAATTCGCATGAAGAAGTGATTTTGTTCACTTGGCTTGAAGGCTTAGGAGCTTCGTAAGATTTCATGAGAAACTTGACTTGGTCTTCAAATTCCATGATCCTACGGTCGGGAGTGCTAGAATTGTTCGAAGGCAAAGATATTGCCTTGACTGTTTTGTTCAAATCATGGGGATCATTCCAACATTCGTTGTCATAGAGAGCAAGATCATCTATGAGTTCCCATGATTCTTCCGCACTTAGATCGCGTAGCTTACCGCCGGCCGATTGGTCAATGGTTTGCCTCATGGAGAGATCGATATGGTTATAGAAGATTTGGACTTGGAGCCAAAGATCTATGCCATGATGAGGGACTTTTTGGAGTAAGTCCTTGAAACGAGTCCATGCTTCATATAAAGTTTCACCTTGACGTTGTTGGAACATCAAGATATCATTCCTAAGCTTGGTGGTTCTCCCTGGTGGAAAAATTTGAGCAAGGAAACGAGTGGTGAGATCATCCCATGAGGTGATGGATCCCGCGTGTAAACGTTCAAGCCATTGACTAGCTTGATCACGTAGAGAGAATTGGAATAGGCGTAATCGGGTTGACTCTCTAGTTGTAGCATCAAGGTCTATAGAATCTACGATTTTAAGGAAGTCCTTGAGATGTTGATTTGGATCTTCGGAACGAAGTCCATGGAATGCACATCAACTTTGCACCAACCGGATGGTGTCGGATCGCAAGGGAGGCACATTGGCTCCTTGGGTGAGCTCAATGGTGTTTCGATAGCCTTGGTGGCTAGGTCGGGAGTACTCTCCTAGGGTTTAGGGCCTAAGAGGTTGGTTAACTAGTGGTGGGTTTTGTGGGTGGTCTTGTTGTGGTGGGATGATGGGTTCAAAGATGTTACCATCTTCCATGATGTCTGATGGTAAAGAGTTACGAACAAAAACACGAAGAAATAAGATAGACTAAAGAAAACCTAAAAAATAAAAATAAAATCTTACTAGAAAGGAATCTAGCAAGTAGACCTAATAAAAAGAAATCCTAACCTAGACAATAACTATTCCCAGGCTGCGACGCCAAAAACTTGATGTGTAGGGATTTTACCAGGCTTTACCTCTCAAGGGATCTCAAGAAGCTTACAACCCCCACCAGGCAGTGTACCTGATCGTTGTAGTATAGTATAGTGACAAGTACCGGGGGATTGATCGTTCAACTTGGGAATAGTGTCGCTAGGATTAGAAAACCTAAAGACTAGGTCTAGAGATGAGGGATGATTCTTTTTTGTATTTTTATATTTTATGAAAAGCAAGTAAAATCTCGGTTTTGAAGGAGTTGGGCGGAATTACTTGCTAGTCAACTAACCCGATTACTAAGATGCAATCAAAATAAAATACTAAAACTGAAAATAAACTAAATTAAGATAGTGGTGTGAGCAATATATGGGAGAATTGTGTTTACTTAGGTTTCACTACTCCCTAGATATCTTTTACAGGTTAATTACTAGTTACAGTTGCGTGGATGACGGATTGTATTCTTTAATACCATTCATGGGGTGGCGTACTTATTTCCCCAATCCTATAAGCTCCTACTTCACTCCTATGTCGAGCCGGCTAAGAAGCTCCTAACATGGGATCACTAGAATTCGCTCATGCATTAAATACAATCATAAAAACCTAGTACACATCGGTTCATGTTTCTTAAAACGTTCAAGCGAGTTACACAATGGAGATCTGCCAGTTTTCTTAAGCCTAACATTGAAATCATTCATCCAATACAACTATAAACAAGCAATCAACCTATAATTAACATCTAGGTTTCATTACATCTAAGCAAACACATGAAAGATCTAGCCTAGCATGTTGAAATCAAGACAAGCATAAGATATATTCAAACAACACATAGACATATTGATTGAATTGAAAGAGGACTTATCTTAATTGAACATGAAATGTTTCAAGGGGTAAAAACCCTTGAAAATACTGTTACAAATGACCTAGGGTTTATTAGGTTCGACCCTAGTATTCTCCATACAAGTTCCTCTCTTAATGAATGAAAAATAGAAAAGTATATATAGATTTTGTGAGGTGACGGCGTCAAGAGTAAATGTCTGACGCCGTCATCTCGCCGCCAATAAACTCTTCGGACTGCCTAGATCTAGATTTGACGCCGTCACGTGTATCCCATCTTCAGGCCATCACCATTTTAACTCTTGACGCCCTTCTCTTGGCGCCTTCAGGTTTTCACTGGGTCGTCATGGATTTTACTCCTGACGCCGTCACAATTGCCTTCTTGACGCCGTCAGGTACTGTTCTCAGCATGAAAAATTAAGTCTTTGCTGTTTTCTTTTCTTTTATGCTCCAAAAACGTCCAAAATGATTCCTTTTTCTAGAATTCACTCCCAAAGTACCTAAAATCACAAAAGGAACGATTTAGGGCAATATTTGATTAAATAAATTCAACTCCGGGCTTAAATGACCCCCTAAAAACGGTTCATTTTTTGCCTCATCAATAACTTAAAGTCCTGAGTCCGCTTATGGTGCTAACCACCTCAAGTGGTTGTATTTATAGTGCCAAAACCACTGTACATGATGTCACCTTTGGATGGAGGAGAAGACCAAGTCCCTTAAAATATGAGATATTGGTATTAGAAAAGGATGACATCTTCACTTACCGGATAATTGCACTCCATATAACATTGCTACTTTTGGTGAGGTCGACCTTTATCCCGATGCTTATCTAACATTCTTATGCTTCTTGACAAGCATCATGGGCGGGCCCCGAACGACATAAGGCTGGATGCAGTAAGGACCGAGAATAAGGGTCAATCCCTCTTATTTTCTCTGCCACGTCAGCTTTATCTCTCCAGCGACCTACAGGCGATTCAGTGTCACAGTAAGGGCGACCAAGTTCAATTTTTTTTAAACATTTTTAACACAAACTAAAATTTTATTAATAATTAAAACGTTACATATTAATCAAATAAAATAAAAACATTACAATAGAATTCAAATAACATTAAAAAACATTACGATAAAACGACTAAACTAGTTTGGATTATTATGATGCTGCCAAATGTGTTCCACCAAATCGGCTTTGAGGCTAAGATGAGTTGTTTTGTTGCATATCTCCCTAGTAATTTGCAATGATTCCTCATGCGTATTTAAGGGATCATAAGAACGGTGCTACTCAGCTGGGTTTGTGTGAATTGAAGTGTTGTTTAGTTGTGTATTTATAGGGGATTTTTTTCCAACGTTACAATTCAAACGGTAAACTTACAAACGGTCACAAGCATTAAAGTGTGGGAGATTTGGATCAAACACAACAAAATATGTCCCTTGTTTCTCGGTCGAGCTTGAGACCGACTTCATGTAATTGTCCCTTGTGACTCGGTCGCGACCTTCTCCCCACACCAACGAAGACCGACTCGACCGACTCGGTCGAGGTCGTTATTACATGCAGCCTAAAGGAGTACATGTTTATTTGATATTCGGATGGACCTCTTGGGCGGGCATCGAAAGGCACATAAACGTTTAGGGCATATTACATCGTCATCTTGCAACACAAACTTACACACATTATGCGTGAGCCAAATGCCATAAATCCTACCCAGGAGCCATTTGTAAGACTATTGCTAATGGGAGTTGGATTTCACCAAGTGTCCCCAAAAGTGACGCGTCACTTCCCCTAGCACACCCCAAAAGCAACGTGTTGCCTTCCAACCTTTTTCACAATTCGGTTGCCTCACCAACCGAAACTTTGAATGATAAATGCTTTAATTTGGGAGTAAAATATTCAAATGGTAGTACAAAGCATGCAAAAAAATGATGGGATATTTGCCGCAAGGATATACTACAATGAAGGTCAAATGGGCTACTGAAGAAAAATTGAAAGAGGGTTACCTATATTTCTGTCGACCATGGGATGATCACCTGACGTTGCTTTAGATCTTTCTTTGATTCAAGATCAATTGAAGAAGAAGACATCTATTTTATATATATATATATATATATGAAAAAAAAAGATCAAAGGACAGTTATTAAGGGTGATTAGGTGGAAGTCAAGTTGAGTTTGGTTGGTGTGTTTTATTATAATACAAAGGGCAGGTACATGGTGTATTAATGTGAATAACACAAATTTTTACAAACTTCTATCTTTTTTTTTAACGTAATGTATTTCTATTTATCTAAAATATTTATTGTAATGTTTTTTTAAATATCGGATGAAATTTTAATTTCAAAAAAAAAATAATAATAAATAAATAAATAAATAGGGTTGCTTTTGTGGTCACCACTAGCTAATTGTGGTTGGGGTGAAGTTGTAGAGAGAGAAAGCTAAGATGGCGCTGATATGGCAGGGGGTTGCTTAGGTGAGAAAATGGTCGCACTCTTTACGAGTTGCTAACTATTAATAGTCACTTTTAACAAACAAATGAACAAGACAGAGATTCCAAATGAATAGCTAAACATAAATAAAATTTGGCATGGGATAACCGGACCCTCCCATAGGGAGGGTTTGTGGAAGGTTTGAGTTGCCGCCGCCTGTACTGTCTGCTTTAAAATTTGTACATTTGACTAAAAAATAGGTAGACCCCCATGGTAGGAAGGATCCGGTCAACATAACCCATAAAATTTACATAGAAAGAGAAATTGTATTTGATACACAAAATCTAGACACAAAATCTAGTGAGAGAAGTAAAGCTACCCACCTACACACAACACACATATATGTCTCTACAACTAGCCCACCCTTCTTCCTATATTTCTTTATGAATCCTAGGTTTCTTTTTCTCCCTATACTCTTCAGCTCTTCTTTCAAGACTTTTAATTACTTCCCATATATTTACATAAACAAATAAATTATAAATATACACATATGCATCGCAACATATTTTGATCACTTGCATCATATATTCACATCCATTTTATAAAAACATGTGGGATCTTAACGGATCACCCGATCTTAGACCTTCAAACCAACAAGAATCAAACAACACTTGTTCTGATCATACCAACAGTAAAGGTAAAAGGGTAGGATCCATATCAAACTCAAGTTCATCCATAGTAGTCATGGAAGAAGATGATAACATCATCTCAGAAGATGACAATGATTCATGTTCAAGAAAACGTAGTAACAAGCTGTTTGGTTTCACCATGGGTGGTGAGGCTGATGTGCCAGTGACCCATCAGTTTTTTCCTGTAGATGAGCAGGAAGTGGGCCCTACAACAGGTTTAGGTGTGGGTGGTGGGAGTGGTTTTCCGGCAGCTCATTGGGTTGGAGTGCAGTTTTCGGGGGTTGGTGCAGGTGGGTATGTCGAAAAAGGGGTTGGACCGGAAGTTGCTCAGCCGTTGAAGAAAAGCAGGCGTGGACCACGTTCTAGAAGCTCACAGTATCGTGGAGTTACTTTTTACCGACGAACTGGCCGTTGGGAATCACATATATGGTGACACTCCTTTCTACTTATTCAATTTGCTACCGTTTTCTCTCATTTAATTTATAAAATGTTTTAAATCACATTTCACAACAACAACAACAACAAGTTCCATCGGTTAAGAGTTGTGTTTTCGTACTTTTTTTCAGAAATGTTTGTTGTGATAAAACGTAAAAGTAAATATTTTATTGTATTAAAACGTAAACGTAAAAGTAATATTTTATATTGGATCAAGAATTTTAAATTTGGTTACGTATGTTTATCGACTTAAAAGTAAATTTTTTATTATTATTTTTTTTGTTAGAAGTAATTAGAATTTGTATTTTATCATTGACTTTTACAAATTACTATATATCTATATACGTATATAAATAGAAAACATGCTCGATTAATATTATCAAACTAGAAGGGGAATTATATATCAAATAAAACTTATATATTTGCATATTTCTTAAAAAAATTTAATGCATAATGTACAATAGTGTTTAAGCAATTTTTGTGAAAATATACAAATATTAAGTTTTAGTTGGTGTATATATATAATATATAATCAGAGGCGAAGCTTCATAGGGGCCGGGGGCGCCCGACCCCCCGAAATTTTTTTTGCGATGTAGGGGTATATAGTTTTCGTGTAGAAAAATTTCGGTATACCTGAAATATAGCCTTAGGAAAAAAAAATTTAGATCCCGACCCCCCACTTACAAAATCCAAGCTTCGCCACTGTATATAATTGCCCCAAAACTAAAATACCCCTGCTTTATAATATATTAAATATTTAAGTAATTAATTTTCAATTTAACCACCACTTTTGTTTGGCTTTCACTTGCTCCACACATATATACATAAAAAAACGCATACACAGATCAACGTTATTATATATTGTTAGTGTTTATACCCTAGTAATCTTCTGGTATTAGACTAATTCAATCATGTTTTTTTCTTTCTTTTATGATTCAGGGATTGTGGGAAACAGGTGTATCTCGGTACGTATTTTATTATTTTTGTTTTTCTGAAGAATTTTCCAAATGATTTCCTTGCACTAATTTTGTTAATTTCTTGAAATTGTATGGGCACTTTTCTGGTATTAATTTCCCTTTTTCATTGAGACACAGGTGGATTCGACACTGCACATGCAGCTGCACGGTGAGAACAATCAAAATCTTTTATTATGTTTTGTAATAATCTAATTAATGTTTCTAATTTTGGATAAATAAATAACCATATATGGTAACATATTGCAGTGCATACGATAGGGCAGCGATCAAGTTCCGTGGAATGGAAGCTGACATAAACTTCACTCTACAAGATTATGAAGACGACTTGAAACAGGTTAGTTATTTTCACTTTTTAGTATGTGTGTTCTAGATTTCATCTTATCTTATACAGTGTTAGTGTGTTGCCTTATCTTGAAACATGTTTTCTTGTTGCAACAAAGTGTTTTTCCATTGAAAAAAAAGGTGCTAATGCACATCAAAATATCAAAATACCGTTAGCATTGTTGGTTATCTAGAGGTTATAGTTTTGCAGAAAATATTTTAGTTAATTAATTTGTTTGTTTAATTTAATTAAACAGATGAGCAATCTGACTAAAGAAGAGTTTGTACATGTACTACGAAGACAAAGTACAGGATTTCCTAGAGGGAGTTCGAAATATAGAGGAGTTACTTTACACAAATGTGGTAGATGGGAAGCAAGAATGGGCCAATTTTTAGGCAAAAAGTACGTTCCTTTATTTATCTTTCATATTCTTATAACCTTGTTGATCCATCTTTTAGATAATGGAATCTTATGCTTCAAAATACTTTGGTCTGAAATATCTAGATTTTTACTGTTTTCTTCTCACTAAATGGTTTTCTACAAACAATACAGTTGATTTTGTGGAGATCTCGAAGGAAAGTTACATTCTTATTATGAAAAATATGTTGTTCTAGTCAATATGTAAAAGAAATGCTTTTAGCAGAAAACAAAAAGCAGTACTTGTTTACAAAGTATTTAGTTTAAAATACTCCGTATATATCAATTTGGTTACTTTTTGCTATAACTAGGGTTTGTTTCCAAATAGAAATCTAGAACATGGTTTCAGAAGTTGATATAATTGCGTAGTTTAGGTTTTTACAAATTTTTTGTTTTTCTTTTGGTGCATTAAAGGAAATGTTTCATTTAAAATGTATATCAAGTCAAATATTGCAACACATTCAATCAAGTTATATTTCCTTGTCTTGTTCTATTTTTACTGTATAACTTTTTGATGAATTCATTTTACTTGCATTGAAGTTTAATTAAAATATATATAACTATTGTTATCTCGTTATAGAAAAAGAGCACAATGTTTTTTGTTTTCTTAAAGAAAATGAATAGTTCCCTTAAAAGGAAGGTTTTCTTTTCACATTTTTTTCTATTTATTTATAATCCTTAATTAAAGTTGACAACTCTAACTTTTGTTTCTATAAGTCAGTATCTTTAGACAAATATAACAAATGCTTTTATCATTATGTCTACTAACAAGAAGACAAGTGGAAAAATGGAGGGTGAAGATGATAAAAGATAAAATGTAAAGAAGTGGGTCCTCCTGATGTCACTAATTAAGGGATGACACCTCAGTTTAGGCATGTTTTTAGGCCCATGAATTAGGCACCTCAATCATCACTCTTTTATTTTTCATTTACAACAAAAACAGAAAATTAGATATAGCAAAGTCAAATACAGTGTACACTGTATAATTTTGTTTTATTGCACGACAATTTATCACCGAGTATAATTTGAAAAACTAACCCAATAAAGAAGGTGTACTTGCTTTTCCATTTATATATAAAGCTGGCTAGCTGTTGGGCTATGACTACACCTATCTTTTCATCAAGTTAAATCACTTCAGAACACACTTGATGGTTTTCCTTTTTTGGCTCACTTTTATTTTTTTTTTTTTGAAAATTGACTTTCATTTGGGAAATCCAAGTCCAATTTGAAACCCGATGGGGGGAAAACCTTCAACTTAAGCCGCCCGAAGGCACGACACTTAAATTGAAGTAAACCCTGCCTTCTCCAGATTCGAACCCTTGTGGGTTGAAACCTTCATTGAAGGACTTTGAAATCGTACCGACAGGGCAGTGGTCCACAAGGGAGGACTTCCCGGTTTGGTCACCCGAAGGCTCACTTTTATTTCATCACAATCACAGGTATGTGTATCTGGGTCTCTTTGATACCGAAGTTGAAGCTGCCAGGTAAATATAACTATTCAAATATCTCAAAGGACTAATATGGCATATCTTAATTCTCAAGGGAGTTTAAATGAAAATTTATTTTATTAGGGCTTATGATAAGGCTGCAATAAAATACAATGGGAAGGATGCTGTCACCAATTTTGATTCCACAAGTTATGAAAATGAGTCCAATGTTACTGGTAACGTATTTTATGTATTAGCTAGCTTTAGTTTCTTAAATTGTGTTTAGGTTAATAAATTTCTTTATCAATTTCATTCAGAATGTTCGAGCAACAATGACAACGTTAACAATGTGTCCTCGGATCACAATCTTGATTTGAGCTTAGGACAGAATTCAGCCCCGAATAAACAAAGTCATCGTGAACTTGGATTTAGACCTATGGTATGTTTAAAATGTTTCATTTTATTTAGAAGATAGTTGTTTTCAATTTTACGACGACGTCTTCTTATATTTTATGCTAAAAAAAGGCTTTAGGAGTGGGTCGGCGTGAAGGGTTGCACGAAACTGAGACATTGCAGTTTCTAAACCAAACACATCTTCAATCTGTTGGATCATCCGAGGGTAACTACGGACCTCGTGGATATGGACATTTTACTAGACCGATTAACCCAAATATGTATCATATGTTACGCCCACCGCCCCTCAATTCTTTTTTACAGCTAGTGAGTCACACTATTTTCCCCTTATATCATCTTTTGCACATGTGAATAGACGGATTCTAAACGAGATGTCTTTTAATTTGTAGACTCAGTTTCCGAGCAGCACAATGGTTGGAAGAAACGACCCATTGAATAGAAACAATGGTTCAATACATATGTATGCAAATAGTGCTGCAGCATCATCAGGATTCCCACAACAGAGATTTAACATGAGGCAACAAGCCGCTCCACCCCACCATAATCAAACATGGATGCACAACAATGGCTATAGTACCACTTTATCATGAACCATACCCCAAATGCATGCATGCACACCCTCAACTCTAGCTTCTGTTTTGTCTGTAAAGATCAATCATCAATGTTTTGTTTTAAGAATTGCTAGCTGGCTATACTAGGGTTCTTCATCTCTCGTATTAAATGACCAAAGGAAGAAGTGTTTTCTTTCCTTTCTTTCTTTGGATTTGGATGTTTAATTTCGAAGGAAAGCTGAAAGATGTTTTAGGATGGAAAAATTACTGTCATTTTTTATTGATTTTTTTACAGCAGTTTCTACAAGCAAGAAGCCAATTAAAGAAACACAAGGGTTATAATTTGAATGGAAGAAGCCAATTAAGGCTTGTTATCCATTCAAGCCGATTTAAAGTAATGTTTTTATTTCTATAAGTCATCCAAATTAAAAATGTGAGAGTGATATGATACGGAGTATCTTTTATGACTTTATCATGTTTCGGAGGTTTCAAGTCAAAGCAAATTTGGTCCCAAAAACGCAAGAATAACTTAATTAAAACAACCTTGAACCACTTTCATTTTTATTTTATTTTTTGTTTTTGATCTCTATTTGTAGTTTCAGGTATATTGTTAATATAAATACAAGAGGATGCTATATTTACAAAAATTTCACAAAAAGATGTTACATACATTCATACACTAATATGAGATTTTTAAAAGAATGAAGAGATTTGGTTAAGATGTTTTTATAGATGACACGTCATTTTGTTTAGGAAAATAATAAATCCTCCTACTTCATGTTCTTACAAATCCTCCTACTCACAAGATTTTGATAAGTGTCAGAACTGACGGTTTGAATGCAGAAAGAGAATGAGTGGAGAAAAAATATATAATATTTTTGTGTGTGTAGGATGATTAGTAGGAAGATATTGTAAGAGGTTATAGCAAATGCTCGTTTTTTAAGATTTTATTGTAAATTGGTTAGTTTTTCTCTAAATGCAAAAAGTATTACTCATGTTTGTTGCGAACGACTTTAGATCTTTTAAAAGGTCTGGCTAACAATTGTCTTGCCATCGGTTTAGCTAACTAAACATGAAATGTTAAGTTCATTAAATAAAACTAGCATGGCACCTGTGCGACTATGCAATTAAATTACAGCGAGAAATGTTTTTAAAGTTCTACATTTCTGATACAATAATTATAGATGACAACAATTTTAGTTTTGAATAACTTTAACCAATAACAAGTTAACTCATATAAAAATTTTAGACTACCACATGATGTTGTGACAATACATAAATGGTAGCTGGTATTAACGTTTAATAACGACTAAAAATATGAACAGTTAATAACGATAAAAAAATATAAACATTGGGCTGGTCAAACTAGCCGTTTTTTTTAATCAAAATACCCACTCTTTTCAATTTTTTAATTTATAAAAATCCTATAAAATACTCCATTAATCTTATATTTTTTACATACACTTCTAGATTCGTTTCTACCTCTAAACTCAACAATACTTCTGTTATTTATACCTTTATAGTAACAAAAATAAATCCCAAACAACAATGGATCAATTCAATGCTCACCGACCTGCAAAACCATATACCGAATTCCTCATCTTCATCTAATCCAAACACACCAACATTTGCAAATTCCATCATCCCAAGCGCCAACCAATTACCATCATTCGGCTCGCTATACCAAATCCCAAACAAATTCTCCAAGTTTAACCCATTTGCGAACCAATTTATAACCGAGCAATTTCAACTATGGCAACAACTTCAATTTCAGCAACAATTCCAACAACCCCAATTTTCCCAGCACCAATCAATACAACAAACATTAAACCAACCCTAAATTTTCCAACAACAATCCCTACAACCCTAAAAATAAGAAATCATTGGCCCGTCGCCACCCAATAACATAGAGCAAAGCCAAGAAATATCGGAAAAAGAAAACCAACATATGTCTTACGCTTTGGAGCTAAACGTATAGTTAATTTTGGTGGAATGTTATATACAAGTATACGAGGATCCGAATGCCGGCTCATAAGAAAACAATGACACATATTGGTTCAAAGTTCTCGACCAATACAAAGACCAGGCAAAGCATAATGGTTACAAAGAGTGTACCAAGAAAATGTTGACAGAAAAATGGACTCCTATGAACCGAAAAGTAAGGAAGTTTAACTCGCTTGTCGCACAAACTGCGTCATACATGATACATTATATCTTTTTTTGTTAGCAACAGTAACACACAATATTAGAAATATTAGAACTTGGTAAGCTTTAAGGTAAAATTATCGAATTTTACGACAGGCCCAACGGATCAACCGCAGAGCTCCGGGCCAACCCTTACCAGCGATTCTTGCCTCCCTCACCATTTTGTCCTTCCAGGAGGAGATGCATCATTTTGTATGTATGCTTTTAGTATACGTAAAAAGGGAAACATCAAAATAAGTGGCAGAACCAGTTTACCAATGCCATGAGTACTTAATCCAGTAATAGCGTCATCAGTACTTCAGTAGTACTCACGTTACCTTCTTACGTACTTTAAAAAATGCACATATAAAGATCAAATTTTGTTAAATTTTTTGAAAATTAAAGAACGGAGCATCTTATATGTTTCGATCGGACAATAATTATATGCAGTTTTGAAGTTTAGCGTATACGATACATTATAGAAACATTGTAATGACAGTCGTTAGGGCCGTCAAGATATCTAAATATACGTCATATACTCATATACTTGTATACTCGATACTCCAAATGTCACAAAACAATTGTCTCAAGAATGAAACATGCATTTTTGACATTTGGCCAAAATATGATCAACTGTGTCAGAATCATTGTCACAAATGGGACAGAGGATTGAAGGTACATCAATACCTTTGAGGTCTAACTCCACTCTAGTTACATATTTCTAAAACTACTTGGGCGTTTGGTTGGGAATTTAAAATTCCAGAATTTTAAATTCTAGAAAATTTAAATTCTTGAGAATTAAAAATTCTGAAATTTAAAATACCTTCGCATGTTTGGTTGATAGAAATTTATATATATATTTTTTAAATATAAATTTCATAAATATTCTATTTAAAAGTTTATAAAAAATATTTATAAAAAAAAGTTTATAAAAAATTTATAAAAAAAGTTATTGAAAAATTTATAAAAAAAAGTTTATAAAAAATTATAAAAAATTTAAAAAAGAAATTATAAAAAAATTTATAAAAACTTTACAAAAAAATTTATAGAAAATTATAAAAAAAAGTTTATTAAAAAAAGTTTATAAAAAAAAAGTTTATAAATTAAATTTATAAAAAAAAGTTTTTAATAAAAAAAAAATCAGAAATACTCTATTTAAAATTTTATAAAAAAAAAAGAAAAATTTTTATAAAAGAAATTTCAAGTAAATTAAAATTCCTCGCTTTTTTGAAGCATTTTAATTCTCTTCATTTTGAGAATTTTTTAATTCTCTTCATTTTGAGAATTTGTGGAATTGTAAATTACTTCATTTGAGTTACCAAACATGATATTTGAAGCATAGTTGTTAAGATCCCGATCCTGATCTTATGAACTTACGATTTTACGATTCTATAAAGCAAAAACGATCTGGATCCTACGTAGGATCTTAACAAGCTTAATATCTTATAGGATCCCGATCTTAACCATATGATCTTAAGATCTACTCCGATCCGATCTTACTTTTCTCGAACCGCAAACTAAAACAAATTTATGGTTTTTGTTTTTATATAACGCAAAAAAACAACGTATGATTCTTCTTAAACATTCTATATTCATAATTTAGGACAACATTTTCATGAAATATTCATATAATTTAATGTTTATAATATATAATAATTTGTAGATTTGAATAATATTACAAAAATCATAAAAAAAATAGAATTATAGTAGGATCTTAGGATCTTGATCCGATTTTACGATCACGATCTTGCAAAAACGAAAACAATCTTAGGTATGATCCCGATCTTGAAAACCATGATTTGAAGGAATTAAAATGCAAATGCCTCAATATACCCAAATATTCCCCAACCAAACTCCCCATATATATATATATATATATATATATATATATATATATATATATATATATATATATATATATATATATATATATATATATATATATATATTTGGGAATGAGTGAGTAATTAACAGTTAAAACTGTTGTTAACAAAATTCTATATTACATTATAACCTTTAGGCTCTTAAAATTTGTACAATTAATAAAGGTGAATAGTTTCTTTTACGATTATGGTTTTTGTTTTAAACCAAGAAAGAAGATGTAGATAACAAAATAAGGAGTATATCCATATATTGATTAGCCCTAATACGTAACAGCTCTAGTTAAAAGTTTGATATTTTACATTTGTAGTATTGTTCAATAACAAACGTTTTCTTGTTTTTGTCATACTATTTATCATCCGGCCATTTTCTTATACTCAAACGCAATTCCGTCACATGGTGCGTCACAACACCCTTATAAAAATGAAGCAGCCTTTCCGTTTTCTGTCCTATAGTTTATATCTTATTTCATTTTAAGCTATAGTATTAATATTTTTAAGTAATGCTAAGCAAATAATAGGGAATACTAATAATTTAGTGGTTGAGACATTTTAACAAACCATCATCAACATAACCAATTAAATGAGCATACCTACCAGGCAATCCCTTTCCACATTTAGAAATATTTGAAAAAGGCTGAATATAATACTTAAGTATGTGGTTAAGACATCAGTAATCACGTCCACCCATTCTTTCCCTTCTTGGGTCCTCCCTTTTAATAATGTCCAACCTTTCTATTAATACATCGCAATTGCATTGTCACATCACCATTCATCGCATAGTCGCCTGTATGAGTAGAATATAAGATCACTTATATTTTAATCATTTTATTCACAAATTTTCTAAAACCCGTAAAAAAATTCTTGAATTAAATCAGCACTCTTAAGATTTTGATCCCAAACCCCTAATTTTCTAATAATACAAAACATAACGATTAATCTTTAAGTATAATATGCAGGATTTTCAAAATCGAGATCTTACATAAGATTATTTTCGTTTTTGCAATATCGAGATCGTAAAATCAAATCGAAATCTTAATAGGTGTTGTAAAATTAGGTAATTCTACAAATTATTATATAGCAAACAAAAAATTATATGAATTATGAAATTTTTAAAAGGATTAACCTTTTATTTTTAAATTCTATAAAACTTAATCCATAAATTTTTTTTTTTTAGCTTGTGATCCGAGTAAGTAAGATAAGATCGGACCAAAATCTTAAAATCTCATTGTAAAGATCGGGATCATATTAAGATCCTACGTCGTAAAGATCTTACATAGGACTGGGATCATTTTTCTTGTGTAGTATCGTAAGATCAGGATCAAAATATTACAACTATACTAAAATGTAGGTATGGATTAAAAAAAAAAAAAAAGAAAAAAAAAAAGTTCTTATTCTAAAAAAGCTAACAAGTCTTGTGGAGGTTATCGCGGTTATAAAGTTATTGCATCGACAGTTATAAAGATACTACGTCATAATTATAAGTTGCTGTATCAAATTTATAAGATAATGCATCATAGATATTAGTTAGTACTGTAACACATTTATAAGATATTGCACTACAATTATAAAGTTACTAAATCATAACTTTTTTAAAATAACTTTTTTATTTGAACATCTTTTAAAATAACTTCATCATATATAGTTTTCTTAGTTTTAAACTTTTAACTACTCCGTATGATATAACTAATGTTACCTTTATTGTGATAACAGTTGAAGTATTAAATTGGACAGGTAGATAGAGAACCACATGGTGTGTAATTTTAATCAAGAAATTTTCGTGGATCCAACGTAGTTTGCTTACAAACGTTTCTATATTTAGTAATATTAAAAACAAGTGGAATAAAGTTTTCTTTCTTGGGTATTTTCTTCCAATAATGATTCAAATTACCCACGGCTTGTATTGATGTGACGTCAAATCAATCATTAATCACGTCTTAATTCTTGTATTCTACTTTATAGAAGTTATTTTCGAGAGTTTTATTTTCTAAAAATCAATAGACCGTCAATAAACGGCTGTACTAGTTACGCGGTTGCTAATAATAACATAAATAAATGGGAAATTAGCAAAAAAAAAACATCATAATTGTCACTTTTTTTCATTGTATGTAGCGTTTGTTTTTTTGTTTTTTATTGTAGCACTAACTTTTCAAATCCGTGTCATTGTGTGTACCGATGACCTGCTTGATCTGTTACAGCAGGTCGAGTTAACGATCGTTTGTTATTATTGCAGCGTTAGTCCTTTATACTAAAATAACTAAATGGAGCCTGTTAACTTAACGATCATTTACTTTATTATTGCAACGTTAGTCCTTTACACGTTTTCACACGTATTCGACTGTTTTTACACGTTTTCGTCCGTTTTACACGTTTTTGTCCGTTTTCGCACGTTTTTGTCCGTTTTTGTCCGTATTTACACGTTTTCGTTCGTTTTTACACGTTTTGTCCGTTTTCACACGTTTTCGTTCATTTTTGTCCGTATCATTATACGTTTTCCTTCGTTTTTCTTATATAAAAAAAAATAGAAAATCAAAAAAAAAATCAAATTTTCGTTTGAAAAAAAAAATAAAATTTAAAAAAAAAATTAAATAGAAAATAAAAAATTTCCAAAATTTTTTTTAAAAAAAAATAAGAAAATAAAAAAATCAAAAATTTTTTTCAAATTTTTTTTTTCGAACAACAAAAATTAGAAAATAAAAATTTTGAAAAATAATTTAAAAATAAATTATTTTTCGATAATTATTTAAAAAAAATATTTTTAGATAATTATTTAAAAAAATTATTTTACAATTTTTTTTATTTTCTAATTTTTGTTTTTCGAAAAAATATTTTCGAATTTTTTTTTGAATATTTTTAATTTTTTTAAATTATTTTTATTTTCTATTTGTTTAAATATTTTTTACATTTTTTTAAAATGTTCTAAAAAAATTTGATTTTTTAAAAAAAAAATTTGATTTTTTTTAATTTTTATATATATTTTTTAATTTTCTATTTTTTTAAAAAAAAATTTCTATTTTTTTTTGAAAATATTTTTTTGGATTTTTTTTTGTGTTGATGGACTGTGCATGAAATGATTATACATACTCAAGGACATGTAAAAAAAGACGAAAATATGTGAAAACGGACATAAACGGGCGAGAACGTATTAGAACGGACGAAAACGTGCGAAAATGAACGAAAACGTGCGAAAACGGACGAAAACATGCGAAAACGGACGAAAACGTGTAAAAACGGTCGAAAACGTGTAAATACGGATAAAAGCTAACGAAAACGTGCGAAAACGGACAAAAACGTGTTAAAACGGAGAAAACGTGTAAAAACGGTCAAAAACGTGTAAAGGACTAACGTTGCAATAATAAAATAAATGATCGTTAAGTTAACAGGCTTCATTTAGTTATTTATAAACGGTCGTTAGTATAAAGGACTAATGCTGCAATAGTAAAACAAACGATCGTTAACTCAACCTGCTCCACAGGTCAAACAGGTCACCGGTACACACAATGACACGGATTTGAAAAGTTAGTGCTACAATCGAAAAAGAAAAAAAGAAACGCTACATACAATGACAAAAAGTAACAAATATAATGCCTTTTTTTGCCAATTTACCTAAATAAATATCAAGTATGTATGGAAATAGCTTGCTAGTTAACATAAGTCCATATAGCTTCTAAAAGTAATATTCTTACCGAAATCTCCTTTAAAATCTCATAAACTTGAGCTAATAAAATTTCATAAGTTGAGTAATTTGATTTTTGCTAAACAGGCTAGTAAGTTACAAATCACAAAAAATTAGCTAACACAAACACCCAATAGTTAGTCGCAAATAAACAATGAGAAATGATATGTCATTCTAATATTTATTCAAATACCCTTTTCAAACTTAAATTCTCACATAAATATTTAAACAATTTTGTATTAATGAAATAATTTTCTTAACAATTCCAACCTAAATTTTTTTTTAAAAGCATGACAACTTTCGACAATTTTTTTTTAATGTAAATATTTTTTTAAGAAAAGAGAGGCTTTTTTTTTTATATATAGTCCCAACACGTATACACTAATTCAGAGAAAAAAATCATCTAAAACACTATTATTATATAAGATGTTGTATTACAACTTTTTATTATTCTATTAATTATAATTGACAAAATGATTTTTTTTTTTTCTTTTTTTTGGGTAAAAGGTAACTAACCCACTAAAATATATTACTCCAAAAGAAACAGTTAAAAATAATGGATGAATGTGAATCACACAACACAGACCAAAAAAGCTAAACAAAAGTGCTTACAGTGCTTAAGACCTAAACCAACATAAAACATGACAAAAATGAATAACCACACAACTATAAAAGTTTGTTGATATAAAATCTTGTTGCTATACGAATACTCGCTTAGTTTATATAGCGGTAGTATAAATGGAATTTTATGTGAGTGTTAGAACTCTTAGAAGATCAAAATATGATTAGTGGATGTCATTTTGATTAAAAAGTTTTTCATGAAATATATATGTTTGATATGACAAAAATAATCAAGTGTATTGAGAAATCAAAGTTAGTTGCCGACATTATTACTTTCTTTCTATTACCAATTTTGGCCTTTACTCCCATTTCTCTTTTAGAGGGTTGGGAAACCTACGACAAGATTGGCGTTTTCCCGCAAAACACAATCTGAAAACGCAATGTTATGGTGCAAGCCACATACCGGACCACGCGCTTTCTCGTCTTGCGCCGTTATACCCAATTCAAATGGTTTCGGAAAACGCAACAGCCTCAGCCCCATACAGGACCTCGCGTTTTCTCATCAAATGGTCCCGTTTTTCACTTTTTATATTATATGTGGGGATTTTAGAGGTGCACGACGGCATCAGAATTT
This sequence comes from Artemisia argyi, assembly GCA_030686995.1. NCBI lineage: Eukaryota > Viridiplantae > Streptophyta > Magnoliopsida > Asterales > Asteraceae > Artemisia > Artemisia argyi. The sequence goes on from CM060691.1 coordinate 55,896,068, forward strand.
GATGGTATTGTGTTAGATAATGAAACCACGTAGTTTATGATTTTCATTGAAGTACAATATATACCCCTAGAAATCCTAAACCCATAAACGGGCATGAGCTTATTTAACATCTAATACTTCCACAAATTCGAGAGGCGATATCGTTAAAACTCGAATTCGATGAAAGAATTTAATTATTAAAATATGTAGCTAAACATAAAAACAAAAATAAAGATAGTTAACCATTAATGCAGTAAACATAATTTGTTGATGAAGAATTCAAGCTGCAAGCGGAAGCAATTATTTAAGCAGCAACAAAGGGAAATCAGTATTAGAAGCAACCATAATAAATTATTGATGAAGACATCCAATAGCAAGCGGAGACTGATCTTCAAATAGCAACAAGCATAAACATGCAACAAAAACAAAAACAATAAATCGAACATAATAAGTTGTTGAAGAAATCCGTCAACATGCTGAGACAAATCTTCAAACTTGAAAGTTACTAACGGATAACAATAACATCTTTGACGAGATCTTTTATAATCATCTACCATCCTGGATAAACCAATGTATCCCTTCAATCTTGAATAACGGATAACAACAACATCTTTGACGAGATCTTTCGTAATCATCTACCATACTGGATAAACAAATGTATCCTTTTCCATCTACCATACTAGATTTACCAATGTATCATTTATCATCTACAATACTGGATAAACCAATGCATCCTTTTTATTCTACAATACTGGATAAACCAATATATATTTTTTTTATCTACCAAAATGTATAAACTAATGTATCTTTTTTCATCTACCATACTGGATAAACCAACGTATTTTTTTATGGAACACGATCAAGATTACAACAAAAATCACATCCACCACTAATAAGTTACCTACTCACGATAAATTATATGCGTTTGGGAATTAAGAGCAATGATACACCCACAAAAACAAATCCACAAAACCATTTATAAAAAGAGGTGTTACTCCCTGATTGGTGTATTTCTGTATAGTTTCTCTCTCTTTTCTCTTATTAATCTAACCAGAGAGTGACACCTCATTTTTTGTAGTGTTAGTAGTAGAAGCAACCATAATAAATTACTGATGAAGACATCAAATAGCAAGCGGAGACTGATCTTCAAATAGAAACAAGCATAAAAATGCAACAAAAGCAAAAGCAGTAAACCGAACATAATTAGTTGTTGAAGAAATCATTCAACATGCTGAGACAAATTGATGAGTGTGTAAATACTCATCATTTTTTGTCAATCTGAACTGCAAAAACATTTAAAAACACTCAGAAATGCATAAAAATACTGAAAATATCCCAGGATTGTGTTTTATATGTTTCAGATGCAAAATGTTTAAAAACAGATGGAAAAACGAACAAAGTTTGCATAATTGGCAGTTTCAGTTCCCCAACTTTCAAAACTTGTCAAAATTAGTCCATGAGCATTTATTTTGAAAGATAAGTCAACCCAAGTCCTTTAAAAGTCAAATATTATCAAAAATGGTATTTGGGTAAAAAGTTTTGAGAATTTACAAGTTTAGTCCCTGGAGTTTCAATTTTGGCAGATTTGGTCCCTAGTGGAATATTTTTGGAAGAAAAGTCATTATTGGTCCTTGGGAAGTCACAAGTTATCAAAAATGGTCCTTGGGTGGAAAGTTTGAAGGAATTGCAATATTAGCCCTTAAACTTTGGAATTTGGCAATTTTGGTCCTCGGGTACTTAATTTTGGAAAATTAACATCAAAGGTCATTAGGTTATTACACTATGGAAAGTTTGGACCCTTGAATCAAGTTTGAAAAATGGACAAAATCAGCCCCCTATTTTGAAAAACTACAATATTGGTCCTTGTGTTTTGCTACTTAACCAAATGGATCCTTATTACATAATAAACCTAATCCAAAACCAAAACACAAGCACACCCATTTCTGTAGGATCTACACTTGATAGATCTCGAGCCAATAGATCGTTAGTCTACTAATGTAATCACCAGCAAACTAAATAGACAATCTCTGTTAGCTTATACTTATTGTGGAATATAAATATAAACGTGTATGCTAAACTCTGATCCTATATGGATCTATATTATTTACTAATAATTGTTTTTGAAACTCGTACGTAATACAATATCCTTGGGTTCCTTATATACTAGTGGAAACCCTAAATTCTTCTACAAGAAATGTATAAACATAATACTCTAAAAGATATTCTACATATCTTATCTATAAATAACTAACTTCTATCCACGGATTAACTATATCCGCAGTAACACTATTCTTCAGCAGGAAATATACTTCAGCAGAAACCAGTATGTGCTTCGGCACGAACCTGTCAGCAGAATCTTCAGTAGCATCTAAATACTAACTTCACTAATTCCTTACAATCCTCCCCTAATCTTGAAGTTGACATGGTTAACTCCAAGATTCTTGATAGATCTTCAAAGGCAAGAAGCAGAGGATTGAGAATGAACTTCAGCAGCAAAGAATCTTTATCAGCAGGACCTCAATGATCAGCAACAAGTTGAAAAGCACCATTCTTTGCAGCAACAAATGACCAAGTGTACATCAAAACATATTAGTTTCATACTATTCTCATCACATCCAGGTGTGTTAACTCCTGTGAGAGGTGAATCATTGAAAATAATGGATTTGATGTCTCTTTACCAATAGCCATTACTACTGGAGTAGCCAAATGTTTCAGTTCACAAATTATGGTACACTGATGACCATATGATTTTTAGCAAATCATCAGCTATAAACGGATTTGAGATGTCTTTACCTGTAGCCGTTTGCTCAGGACTAGTCAATTATTTGATGAAAAATCATCTTGGTTAACTGAATACCAAATATGGTTTTCCACTGCCTTTACCACAAGCCATACTTTTGTGGGCTAGCCAATTATTGGGAATCCAAAAAGGAAAAATCCATGGTCAATTGACAACCATTCAACTCTCACCTGTTAAGCATGGGTGAGTTAAGGACCCAATAGTTTTTAAAAAACTATTACAGCTATCAACAGATTTGACTTGTCTTTACCAAAGTTGTACCCTTTGGACTAGCCAACTTTTTTATGGAATAGTCAACATCAGGTAAGTTGATAACCAGAGAAGGTGTGGAAATAACTAACACCAAATCCTGCAAACAACAAACACAATACTATACAAATATGTTAGTTTTTTTTTTTTTTTTTTTTTTTTTTTTTTTTTTTTTTTTTTTTTTTTTTTTTTTCTAATATAAATAAAAGAAGAAAGAAAATACAACAAGATACCATACCAATACCCAATTATTCCAAATAAGTTTCAATACGAACACCATGCTGAGTTTCCAATTCCTTCTTAACCAAAATACTCCTCTTGATAGCTCTAATCAACTGTTCAGCCATATGCATATCATTCCCAATCATATCCAGAGGAACTGTGAGTTTCACTTCCAGCAATTGGTTCATGACACCTATGGTGATTGGATATGTCACATCTGCCCGAAAATATAAGGTCTTGCCAGTAGTAGTGATGATCATATGAACATCAGGTAGAGGAAAGTATTTCCAAGTATCAACTACCCTATTTTTCTAACCTTTCCACACATGAAATCCAGTACCAGTAAAAAGATGAGAATCACAGAGGACTTGTAAATCTCCCAGCAAAAACATACTAATTCCTTCAGGTTGATGAGACTTATAATAAGTGACAACCCATCCATACAAAGAAAGAATGTATTGCCTATCCACCATATGCAAAATTTGACTCAGAAAAGTAAATTCTTTGGTGGAACCATCTTGTCTGTGAAGTACATTGACTTGTCCTTGTCCAGTTGGAGAATTAATAAGTTCCCATTTGACTATTCTCTCCCAAACAACAGGATTGTCATCATCAGAATCAAAGTCAATGAAAGTACTATCCTTAGGTGAGTCACCCTTAGAGGCCTTTCTCTTCTTTGCAACAGTCTTCTTCCTAGTGCCAGGAGTAGAAGGAGTAACAAGTGGAGGATCACCAGAGGTCTCATCAGTGGGAACTGGTTCTGAAGCAGTAGGAGATACAAGTTGTGGATCAGCAGTAGGAATAGGTTCTGACTCTTTGGAAACATCTACTGAAGCATCAGGAGAAACATCCTATTGATCTTCAGTAGGAATAGGGTCAGTGGTAGGAGCTTTAGTGGAAACAGACTCTGGAACTGCAGGAACAGCTGATGAAGCATCAATAGGAACAGAAGAAGAGCCACCAACATCTGAAGGTTCAGAAGGCTCCACAGCTTTATCAGCAGCAATATCAGTAGATGGTGAAGGATCAGCATCATTTGTGTCATCTACCTGAGTTAATACTGAAGGAGAATGAATATGCTCCTGAGCACCAAATGAAGACTCAGTAGATTCTTTGGGTGATCAGCAGAATCATCAAGCCTGATCCTCTTAGCAACAGGCTTGTCCATAAGTCTTCCACGCTTCTCTAACACATCTGGAACATTGATACCTGAGGAATGAAGATTAGAGATGATCTTGTCATAATAGGACGTGAGATGAATGTCTGAAAATCCTCAAACTTTCTTTTGAGTCCACCTGGATCCAAACGTAGAACACCCTTGATTCTTAACAAAATTCCTCATATACTTTCTAATCTCTCCTTTTGTCCATGGTCTGTCCCTTAGGTCTTTAGTTTTCCTCTCTGCCTCAGCTTGCCTCTGGAGCTTAGCTCTTTCAACCATCCGTTTAGCAAAATCAGTCTCATGATAATCAACTCCAAGTACAGATTTTGCCAAATCAGGCTTAACAGAAACTTGGGAAGCCAACTGTTCCCATTGCTCAGCAGATAAACTCTTAGCAATTTCATCTAGCTCCTTTTTCCTTTCAGCAGGTAGTATATTAGTAAGTGGAGCACCCATTACATCTAGATCAGCTTGTATCTTTCTAGCAGGTTCCTCAGAAGCTTTCATATTCAATTTCCTCTTAGTCTTTGCAGCTTCCTCTTTAGCTTGTAATTGTGCTGCAAGCAGTTCACTAAGTTTCTCATTAGCTAGTTCCTGCTTAGTTTTCTCTCTGGAAGGAATATCTTGAGCACCCACAACAGACTTCCCTTTATCTTGCTGAGTGGAAATAGCTTTAGGAGGAACAAAAGGCTGAGTAGGAGTATCCACTGCTGGAGAACTATCAGGATGTAAATCTGCTGATTCATCAGCAGGAGCTTCCTTTGGTATTGGATCAGCTAATGTTGCCTTGTCAGATGAGACCACATATTCCTTTCCAGCAACAAAGAATGTATCTGCTGATGGAGAAGCATCAGCAGTGGTCATGTCAGCAGGAACATCACTGGTTGGTGCATTCCCCTGAAGATTAGCAGCAGCATCTGTCATAAGAGTATCATCACCACCAGACACTGTAGAAGATTCAGCAGCTTTTTTTTGCCAAATATTGTCTTCTACTTCTTCTGCTGAAATGAATTGTCTGCTTAGGTTGTGAAACTTCAGCAACCTTGGGAGAAGAAGCATGTGTCTGTCTAGCAACTTCAGCCAAGATCTCAAGGGAATCCAAATTACCCTCCTGAGGCACTTCATCAGCATCAGTTACATTCTGTCTTTTCTTCTGCTGAACAAGTTGTGCCTCCAAAGCCAGAACCTTGCTTTTCAGCATCTTGGTGTGTATTAATTTACACATTTTTTCTTTACCAAATACCGGAACAAAATGACCAAAAACCGACTTTAAAATGCCAAATATGTTGTGTTTTTGTGTTTACGTGAATGCAGGTACGGATATGGACAAAAGTGACAAAAACAACGAAACCAAGCACGAGATGTGGAATGAGTATCATAAGCCGGAGCCCGGGAAGACTTTACAAGTTTGAGTTAAAGATTATGCTTATGTAGTCAAAGTTAATCCTCAACTTTCATCAAATGTCATAACAAGCCCTTGGATTAACTTTGCAAAGTAATCATATTTGGTCCTTGAACTTTATCAAATTACAAAAGTGGTCTTTTATGATTTTTACCTAAACCATAACTAACCCAAAAATCCTAAAAATATTAAAACCCAAGACTGATATTACCCAGCCCACCTCAACACCAAGCCCAACCCACCAAATCACACCCGATCCACTAATCCCATCCGGTCAAACCCCACCCAACACTAGTCAAACTTAAATAAAAAATTACTTACCCCGTACCCCTCTTTTTCCCTCCACCCAATTCACCCTCACCCCAGAAAAAAAAATACTATTCACTGAATAGTAAATAAGAACCCTAATTACCCCCAATTCCCAATTACCCACTTCCACTCCAATTAACTTCGTATTAAGGGTATGATTTACAATTCCCACACCCCTGACACCCTGTCAGAATTTAACAGCAAAGGAATGACAAGTGGCAGCTGTGGATTGGTCTGAACGCGTCACCACAAGGAATACTAAGCTGTGATTGGTCCAATGGAGTCAGAAGGGATCTATCAACGAATATTCCAAAGAAGATTCCACTTCCAGAAGGTTTAGAGACGCTCCTCCTCAGGCTATATATAGCCCTCTCCTCATCACATTGGAGGCTGTTAGTTGTTGAGAAGTAGTGTAGTTTAGTGTGGTTAGCTTAGGAGTAGAATTAGGAGTAGCTTAGGTAAAATTAGTATAATTTTGAATTAGAAATTGTATTTTTGAGTTTTCAGTTGTACTCAATTTCAGGTTTAAATAAAAGTTTGCTTTTCATTTTAAATCTTAGGAATTTAATTTTCCAGCAAATAATTGTTTTCAAATCTGTTTCTAGCTTCCATTTACTGTTTTCACAAGCTTATTCAAGCTAATTCGTAGCTTATAGTAGATTTAGTGGAATTGTTGCTGCTTGTATTGTTCTTAAGCCTTTGGTCAACTAGAGTAGCAGGGTAAAAGAGAAAATGGAGTAATCAAAACTGGTTTATTGGTTGCAGCAGGTGTTTAGGCCTATTCAAAGATAGGCTTTGATTTGGGTTGTGTATTCTCCCTATTTCAGTTAAGGAATAGAAGTTGTAAGTTTCATTTTACTCTTTCAACGTGTAAATTTGATTTCATTTGTAGTATCTTAGATATGATTGTCTGCTATATACAGTTCGTTTGTTATAGTTTGATGATATTCAGTAGATTTAGTGTTAATTTAGTTTTATTGATCAACTGAATTCATACTTGATCAATCTGTATTGCTCAGCTTCATAAATCTGAAACAGTTTTCTGTAGTGAATAATTGTTGTAGTTCATAATTGATTTGGATTCCATTAGTGTGTTGAAACTAAGAGTGTACACTGTTAATGTGAATTGTAGCCTAAATCAGCTAGTTGTAGTATAAGAGCATAGTTTTTAGAGTGTTTGGATTTGCTCATTACTAGTTGTTCTAGTTGTTATACTGTTGTTATTTCTACATGATTAGTCCACTCTTAGTTAGTATAGATTGGTTATTGCATATAGATGGTAGTTCATTTTATAAAAGTCAAAAATAGCTAGTTGATTTCTTAGTTGCTGGTTTAAATGTTCATTTGATACGCGTGTGCATTCCCGTTTTTACGTTTTTAACCTTTGTACATATATAGCTTGTACATTCTGGTTATTTCACTATTACTTTTTATTATTTGAATTCCAAAATCATATTTTTCACTTTACCACTTTTCACGACTCGATTTCGCGATTTGAAAATTCACGACTCCATTCTACTTTCGTTGGGAAAACGACCCGGGAAATACTTTCACCAGTATTTCTTCAGAATAATTATATATCAAAATGGCGCCGCTGCCGGGGAAGGTGGACGTGAGTTTTGAATATTCGTGTTGAAAAATCGTGTTGTGTTAAGTTTTCCACCATCTTGTATATATTTTCTCTAAAATATATAAAAATTTTTGAAAAAATCAAAAACAAAAATAATCTTCTTATCCTCTAGAATTTGATTCTTCTTCTCAAACCTTCTCACGTTTAATTCTTATGGATCCGATTTGTACTAATTGTGGAGAACCGTTCTTCAGAGGGTTGTGTGTGTGGTGTACGTGCGACCAATGTGGTGATAATATTCGTGATGGTGTTTGTTTGAATTGTAATTCTCACACGTATGATCAAAATTCGTTCAACAATCCGTCAAACATTCCCGATTACTATACACCACCACCACTTTTGTTTAATTGTTATATTTGTGGAAACCCTTCCGAAGAAGGAATGTCGTGTGGGCGATGTTTTTGTAACGAATGTGGATACATAAACTGTATGTGCTATGCCCCGAATGCTAACACGTCTTACGCTTGTGATACGAGTTTTGATAATTACCCTCAAAACGATTTCAATCATCCTTTTCAAAACTCTTATGAGCAAGTACCGTATTTTAATGGTGGTTCGTCAAATTTTGAAAATTGTGGGGGATCGTTTGAAAATTCTTATAATGAACCTAATTTTTGTTACGATTCTCATGGTTTTAACCAACCCCCACAAACTTCCGATTTTACTAATAAAATTGTTGAAATCAAAACCATGATCGGGCAGTTAAAAGAAATGGTGACTAATCGTTATACGCATACTACCGAGCCTCAAGTGAAATCGATGGAAGAACTTCTTGCCGAAGAATGAAAATCTAAATTCTGTGAATGTTGTATGTATGACGACGATGACGACTCCATGGTTACAATCGTTCTTAACCCTCAAAAAGAATCTATCTCTACTTCCATAGAACCCGAGGACTCTCTAATAATGGGGGACGAGCATCTAAACACTATTCCGGCAACGGAGTCTGATGAATTCAATAAGTCAAGTGTTGAGAACCTCGTTCCAATCCAAAGTGAGTCCGGGAGAAATTCTAACGGTGATATGGAATTGGTTGATAACATTACACCCGTCAATGAAGAAGACGTACTTGATTCATCTCCGAATCCCACTCCGTCCTCTGATCCTCTTATATCCGATTTTTCCATTCCTCCTTCCACCCTGGATGAGAGGAATGATGTCTTTTTAGATGAGATCGAGGCATGTCTTGCCAATAATTCCATTCTGATAATGGATGACGACTTTAATTTTGATCCGGAGGGGGATATTCGTTTACTTGAAGAATTATTGAATGAAGAACCGTCTCTTTCTCTCCCTCCGAAGGAAGTTGAATTCAATCCTCTTAAGGATATTGATGACCTTGTTCCAAGGGTTTCTGAAATATTCAATATGACTTTCACAAATCCGTTATTTGACTTTGAATCGGATTTTAATCTAATTTCAAATAACCCGATTTTCGATATTCCTAGTGAAGAGTCCGAAATGGAATCCGAGGTCCAGGACTCTCATCATATGATTGATTCTCTTCACGAGAAGTTCTCCGATGAACTTGCTCATATTATTTCTCCACCTGAGAATGATCCTTTTTATTTTGAGGAAGATCCAGACCCGGGGGGAGATGTTCTCATTCATGAGAATTTTCTTATTGGTGATTTAACCCCGACCCTCCCTCCTGTGGTTTTTGTTGAAAAGGGCGTTGATGATAAATCTGCTTTAGACGATGAAAAATGGATTTTAATTCTTATAAAAATCTTTCTACCATTCTTCACTTTTGATGTGATTTCTCTTATCCTTCACTCCACCGGGAGTGAGGATACCGTCTTTGATCCTGGCATCTCTATTGCCAAGTGGCCGTTTTATCTGCTCTCCCCAAGGACGAATTAATTCGGGGATCGAGTCAAGCTCATGTGACTCGGTGAACAAAAACAAGCGCTTCGTGGGAGGCACCCCATGCTTATCCTTTTCATCTTCTTAAGTTTCTATTTTCTTTCTAATGTGACGTGAGGAGGGCTACCTCTTCCATTTCTTGTGTTTCGTGGTTGTTTGTGAATGTCCAGGATTTGCCCGAATAATGAAGACTCTCGTGCTCGTTGTTTTGTCTCAACTCGAGTTTCATCATTCGTTGCTTATCTATATATCCTAATCTTATCGACTAACATTTATCTTTTGGCATAATTAATAAACGGCCTCAGATTTACGTAGGAAAACCCTTACCTTTTAAACATTGAGGACAATGTTTCGTTTTAGTCTGGGGGGGGGGGGGTGATCTTTCGATCTAATTTTTGCCTTGCACTTTGCTGTGAACTCTCGCAACTCCGTTTTTACCAAAAATTGAAAAATTGAAAATTTCAAAAATTTTGAGAAAAATCAATGAAAAAGTTATGAAAAAGCACAAAAAATGAAAAAGTTGTACAAAAATATAATAAAGTTTGAATAAGTGTTTTGACACCTTGTTGACTTTCTTGCTGGCGAGAGTAGAAATAAATATTTTGACTTGACCGGGCATGTTGAGCCCTAGCTTGTTCCCTTAACAAATGATGATCACATAAGCTTATGCTAGTTTTGTACACAAGGAGCTATAAAATGCAAGTTCCCGTACTTGACTTTATACATGCGCAGCTTATAAGCTTTCGCTAGTCTTTTACATCAGGAGCTAGAAAACGCGAATTCTTCTTCTAGAATTTGCAAGTTTCCGTAACTGACTTTATATATGCGTGGCTGATTATCGGCTAAGTATTCGTTGGTTTCACTATTTGGAATCTTAAATTGCGAAGAGCGAGAAATGATAGAGTTTATTTAGAAGTTAGATGCTAAACATGGAGTAGTGGTTCTCTTTAGAGCTCATGAGAGGTACTTGTGGCTTTTTACTCCCATAAAATACGTCACCAATATATAATAGATGTTCTAGGTTAATTGGTGGTATTTCGGTTTGAATAATATTTAGTTCTTTGTTTTCTTAAGAGAATTTTTGCTTTAGAAGTTGGGTACATATCAAGGAACATCAAAAATAAGAGCAGAAAGTGAAAAAGAAAAAGTCAAAAGTTGATTATCTATGTGGTTTTGGAGCTACCCGATAAGCTTCCATTGATGTATTGAAAAAAAGTCAAGAAAGAAAGAAAAAAGTGAAAAAAGTGAAATGAAGAAAAGTGAAAGTTGAAAGTTGTATCGAATAAGAGCTTATGTATAAACAAGTTGTTGGCGCGTGAGGTGCATGTGATTAGTAATCAGTCACATGAGGTGCACGTGTAGTACTCCGCAACTTATATCTTTGATATTGTATGTACCCCAAATTCCTTGATGTGGACCGAATTTCTATTGCAGTGGTTCTTAAGAGAAAATGAATAACTACTTATCGTTTTAACTTAGGTATCACTATCGGACTAAAAATTATTGAAACGAGAAAATATGAAGAAATTCATTTCTCAACAAAAATAAAATATTGAGATACAAAACCTAGGATATGGGAGTAAGGAGTTTCCACAAGTAACTGTTATGAGTAGTGTTAGCATTTAACTTGTAGATAAGCTGTGATCTCGTTTGTACGCTTAGTTTGGGAGCTCGTGAAAAATCAAGGATGACGATTTTTATCCGTATGGTCACTTCTTAATTAGAAGTGTTTCTACTCGTTGACCCTAATAGTTATTGCAAAATAATGAAAGTTCAACAAACCGTCACAAGTGTTAAGAATGAAAAGTACAAAAATAGAAAGTGTAAGTGAAATAAAGGAATAAAGGAAAATTTTGGAAAACGGAGCGTTTACGGGAATAAATGATTTTATTACTTCTTTCGAACCTCCTTGCTACTTTTCAAAGTTAGTAGGAAGAGTTTTGAAATTATTTATCCCAAAAGCGTGAATTGATCACATTGCGTGAGGACACGGCAATACCTTAGTCGGGGGGATTTTGGTGTGTATTAATTTACACATTTTTTCTTTACCAAATACCGGAACAAAATGACCAAAAACCGACTTTAAAATGCCAAATATGTTGTGTTTTTGTGTTTATGTGAATGCAGGTACGGATATGGACAAAAGTGACAAAAACAACGAAACCAAGCACGAGATGTGGAATGAGTATCATAAGCCGGAGCCCAGGAAGACTTTACAAGTTTGAGTTAAAGATTATGCTTATGTAGTCAAAGTTAATCCTCAACTTTCATCAAATGTCATAACAAGCCCTTGGATTAACTTTGCAAAGTAATCATATTTGGTCCTTGAACTTTATCAAATTACAAAAGTGGTCTTTTATGATTTTTACCTAAACCATAACTAACCCAAAAATCCTAAAAATATTAAAACCCAAGACTGATATTACCCAGCCCACCTCAACACCAAGCCCAACCCACCAAATCACACCCGATCCACTAATCCCATCCGGTCAAACCCCACCCAACACTAGTCAAACTTAAATAAAAAAATACTTACCCCGTACCCCTCTTTTTCCCTCCACCCAATTCACCCTCACCCCAGAAAAAAAACTATTCACTGAATAGTAAATAAGAACCCTAATTACCCCCAATTCCCAATTACCCACTTCCACTCCAATTAACCTCGTATTAAGGGTACGATTGACAATTCCCACACCCCTGACACCCTGTCAGAATTTAACAGCAAATGAATGACAAGTGGCAGCTGTGGATTGGTCTGAACGCGTCACCACAAGGAATACTAAGCTGTGATTAGTCCAATGGAGTCTGAAGGGATCTATCAACGAATATTCCAAAGAAGATTCCACTTCCAGAAGGTTCAAAGACGCAAAGTAATCATATTTGGTCCTTGAACTTTATCAAATTACAAAAGTGGTCTTTTATGATTTTTACCTAAACCATAACTAACCCAAAAATCCTAAAAATATTAAAACCCAAGACTGATATTACCCAGCCCACCTCAACATCAAGCCCAACCCACCAAATCACACCCGATCCACTAATCCCATCCGGTCAAACCCCACCCAACACTAGTCAAACTTAAATAAAAAAATACTTACCCCGTACCCCTCTTTTTCCCTCCACCCAATTCACCCTCACCCCAGAAAAAAAACTATTCACTGAATAGTAAATAAGAACCCTAGTTACCCTCAATTCCCAATTACCCACTTCCACTCCAATTAACCTCGTATTAAGGGTACGATTGACAATTCCCACACCCCTGACACCCTGTCAGAATTTAACAGCAAAGGAATGACAAGTGGCAGCTGTGGATTGGTCTGAACGCGTCACCACAAGGAATACTAAGCTGTGATTGGTCCAATGGAGTCTGAAGGGATCTATCAACGAATATTCCAAAGAAGATTCCACTTCCAGAAGGTTCAGAGACGCTCCTCCTCAGGCTATATATAGCCCTCTCCTCATCACATTGGAGGCTGTTAGTTGTTGAGAAGTAGTGTAGTTTAGTGTGGTTAGCTTAGGAGTAGAATTAGGAGTAGCTTAGGTAAAATTAGTATAATTTTGAATTAGAAATTGTATTTTTGAGTTTTTAGTTGTACTCAATTTCAGGTTTAAATAAAAGTTTGCTTTTCATTTTAAATCTTAGGAATTTAATTTTCCAGCAAATAATTGTTTTGAAATCTGTTTCTAGCTTCCATTTACTGTTTTCACAAGCTTATTCAAGATAATTCGTAGCTTATAGTGGATTTAGTGGAATTGTTGCTGCTTGTATTGTTCATAAGCCTTTGGTCAACTAGAGTAGCAGGGTAAAAGAGAAAATGGAGTAATCAAAACTGGTTTATTGGTTGCAGCAGGTGTTTAGGCCTATTCAAAGATAGGCTTTGATTTGGGTTGTGTATTCTCCCTATTTCAGTTAGGGAATAGAAGTTGTAAGTTTCATTTTACTCTTTCAACATGTAAATTTGATTTCATTTGTAGTATCTTAGATATGATTGTCTGCTATATACAGTTTGTTTGTTATAGTTTGATGATATTCAGTAGATTTAGTGTTAATTTAGTTTTATTGATCAACTGAATTCATACTTGATCAATCTGTATTGCTCAGCTTCATAAATCTGAAACAGTTTTCTGTAGTGAATAATTGTGTGTAGTTCATAATTGATTTGGATTCCATTAGTGTGTTGAAACTAAGAGTGTACATTGTTAATGTGAATTGTAGCCTAAATCAGTTAGTTGTAGTATAAGAGCATAGTTTTTAGAGTGTTTGGATTTGCTCATTACTAGTTGTTCTAGTTGTTATACTGTTGTTATTTCTACATGATTAGTCCACTCTTAGTTAGTATAGATTGGTTATTGCATATAGATAGTAGTTCATTTTATAAAAGTCAAAAATAGCTAGTTGATTTCTTAGTTGCTGGTTTAAATGTTCATTTGATACTGTGAACTTTAGAATCGTAGCTTAATGAAATTGATTTAGTGTAGCAAATGGTTAATCAGTTTCAATTTACTTATTCTGTGAGATTTGTGCTTTCTAAATTCAACTTGGCCAAAGTGAGTTTGAAAACTAAAAGTCAGCGAAGTCATAATAGTTGCAACATAAGGTGGTTTCTGGCATCTGTTATCAGTTTCAATTAGACTAGCAAATGGTTGTTTGTGTTAGGGTTTTTGGAAGTTGTAGAAATACAGTAGTTCAGAGAAACTTTTGCTCCCATAATATTGCACACTACATCTTATTTAGACTGCTTATCAGCTTCTTCTAATTAGGTGTTTAGAATGGTTATGCTGATTTGAATACATAGTTGCAGTAGTTATTTTTGCTTTGTAAGCCTAGCTTATTTGAAGTTTCTGTTATCAACTTAGTGCTAAGAAAGTGAATTTGTCATTTATTAGTTGCTGGCTTATCAGTTTTTGCATCTGCTTATATTTGAGCTTATATTCATATTGCTTATTTGCTTGCATTTAGTATATCTGTGTTTCTTTTCATTTCATTTGAACATTTCTGAATTCATTGTTGCATAATACATCTTTGGTATCATTTTGGTAAAGTTTTGTGGCAAGTGCTTATAAATAAGCACTTGCCATAAGCTGATTTGCTAGAAATAAGCACTTTTACTCATCTTTTTCTTTCCAAAATATTTCTGCAAGTTCATTATAATATTTTAGATTTTCTGTAAATTTTTCATAATTTTCTGAGTTGATTTGATATTTTTCTTAATATTTCTTCATTTTTAATCATTTTTAAATCACTTTTAAATAACAAAAAGCAAAAAAAAAAAAAAAAAAAAAAAAATCATAAAAAGCTTTGAAAAATATAAAAATATTTTTAGAAATTGTTTTATAATATTTTAGAATTTTTAGAATTTAATTTTCATTTTTCCAATTTATTTTTCTATTTTTCCTTATTTTTAATTCATTTTAAATTCCAAAAATAAATTTTAATTCATAGAAAATAAATAAAAACTTAAAAAAATATATTTCTTTTTCTTAAAATACTTTTTAATAGTTTAAGATTTTTAGAAAATATTTCCAAGTTCGTAGGATCATTTTTCAATAAACGTTACGTTTTAAATAACGCGTGTGCATTCCCGTTTTTACGTTTTTAACCTTTGTACATATATAGCTTGTACATTCTGGTTATTTCACTATTACTTTTTATTATTTGAATTCCAAAATCATATTTTTCACTTTACCACTTTTCACGACTCGATTTTGCGATTCGAAAATTCACGACTCCATTCTACTTTCATTGGGAAAACGACCCGGGAAATACTTTCACCGGTATTTCTTCGGAATAATTATATACTACAAAAAGACTATATCACATCTCAATCTCACCACCAAGAGTAGATTTGGTATCTGCAAGCTCCTTTTGGAGATCATCAGTCTTTTTCATATACCTGCAAAGCAAATCATGTACAGAGGTGAGAGTAACAGGGTCCTCTGCTCCACCAACAGATTGCTCTGTGGTAAAAGGAGCTTCATTGAACCTAGCAGGAGAAACAGACATATGTACAACATTGGGAGAGCCTTCATCATTTGGCTCTCTCACAGGACTAGGTGTAGGTAATCTAGTAATCTCAGGCTCAAGAGGTGTAGGTACTTGTGTACCCAGAGACTGAAGTGTCTCTTTGTAACACCCCCAAAAGTCGTTTAATAACAGCGGAAGACTTAACATGTCAGCGAGAGACTTTCGGGGGATTACTTCGAGGATCTTTGTCACAATCATAGTAGACAACACAAAGTGAAGTATTAAAGTTTAATTTATTTCAAAATACCAAATATCTGGGATACAAAACATTATTTAGTTAAGAACGTGTTTTATTCTGAAGGAAAATAAGTAGTTTATTTTGGTTCTTGTCATGCTTTTGCCCACTCCGTGCCATCTAGATCCGTCTTGTTTAGTTACCTGAGATAAACATGCTAAAGTTAACATAAAGTTGAGTGATATTCATAGGTTTGAGTTTAAGAGTTTGAATCACAAGTTAAGAGTGTATTGTAATCACATACAATCAATATGTTAAAAAAAATCAATGTTCCTGTTATTGCCTTAAGCTCATGATACTCAACGATTAACAGCCAATCATAAGTATGTGCTATGATGGTAAGTAATAGGCCCCCAGAGATAGGTATTTGTCAATAACCTATTTATAAGAACAATAAAGTGTGCCTGGTGTTTTCTCCAACAACCAAACGAGGATTGTCAATCACTAATAGTACTATCCACAATTATTTACGTTCACCCTTCAGGTGATTAAGGTTCATGATAGAGGGACTTCTGACAATAGTAACTTAAGCAAATAACATTGGCCTGACGGTATTTCAATACCCGGTATAAAAGACTTGTGATCGAGTTTTAAGCATGTATCTCCCCACGGGAAAATAGTTAAAGAGTGGGCTATGAAGTCACCTTAGTAGTACAGTGGTATCGTAGTCTCAACAAAGCAAGGAAACGGCTTCACACAACCTAAAAGATAATGTAAGTTTCAGTTAATAGTCTAAATCTGGTTTTTATCGCGAATACTTGTCATTTAGTTACGAGTAAATTTCGTGTTTGTTTAAGTGCTTAAAAACAACGTCATATATAATTATATCTCGTAAGTAAAAATATCGATGATTGATATAAAGTTAGTTTTTATAACAGAAATAACCGTATCGTTTTACAAGAAATAAATAACGTATTGTTATATCGTTTAAATTTGTTTATCGTTATATAAGTTTTATTCGTATTATATAATAAGTTACGTTTTATTATTTATCGTTTTAATATATAATCAAATATATATAATAAATGTAGAATTATTTATCAAAAGTAAATATTTCAATTCGATCCTTAATGTTTTATCAATCTTACACTTTTTACCCTTAACGGAAAAATATTTACGCCGTTAGTCCAAAAGTTATATATATTTACATTTTTAGTCCAAATATCAAATATATACATTTATTATCCTTAAGTTTCAATATTTACAGTTTATACCCCCTTATAAAACAGTTTTTATACTTTTCACTAAAGTTTACCAATTTGTCAATTTTAGTCCCTAACCTTTCGAACATTTGCAAAAATAGTCCCAACTTTACCAAATTCAAAACTTAGTATTTTTATTATTTCATTAAGCTCAAAGTATTTAGAAAAGCTTATTTTCACAGCTTATTAGCTTTTTATTAGCTTATTTCTTTTCTTGGGCTTATCGATCCAATATTAAGGGCCCGTTAAGGTTTTATGATCCAAAGGGTTTGGGGGAACACTAGGTTCATAGAGATCCATCATTTTAAGTTACAAAAACGTTTCAAAACAGCTTGTACCCTCAGCTTATCGTAATAAGCTGAAAAGAGCTTTTTGGGCTTTTAAGCCCACGTAAGGTTTTAAGTTTCTGAAAATAGTTTCCCATAGCGATTTACTTTGGGTCTTGTTAGGTGATCAATCGATGTTTCTAACTTCAAACGTTTATCAATCCTATTTCTCTACTAGTAGAACTATTAGTATACGTAAAAATATATGTGGGTTATGTGTCGAAATAATTATATACAAGGTCAAAGTAAATGATAGTTTCGAAATTGAAAATGGTTAAAGACTTAGAAAAATATTCTAAGTGTTTTGAGATTTCGAATAGGTCAAGTGAACTTCTATACGTGGCCTAAACTTGGTTTATATGTTGATATTATGGTCGAATCCTTGTTGTATCTATTTGTTGGTATGGTATACATATTGTACGTGCAAAAATAACTATACTTTACTAATCTCGTTTACTAAATAATTAGCCAAAGTAAACGTGATAAATTAGTTTTGCAATATTTCAAAGTGATCCAAAATAATCTAAGTGTTTTAGCATGTACGTATAGGTCCAAAGTGACTTGGAAACGTGTGAGTTTTATAGTGTGTTTGTTAATATAACTTCGTATCTTTTATATATACTCGTTCATGATTCATCGAAGAAGTAGTATGATACGTAAAACATACATGTTGTTTTTATGGTTGTCGATTTGTGAGCTTCAAGTGTTTGTGCAAAATGAAACGTACGTATATAAATATGAAATAAGAAGGAAGCTAAAGTCTCACCTCACCTTTCAAAGGTGGAGTAAAACAACGTGTAGGGATCGTGTAATGGTTCAACGTGTTGTGGTTCACTTCTCGTCCTTCCAAGGTTCAAGTAGACTCCAAGCTTGCTTCCTAGGTTCTCTTCTAAGCGTGGTTCTCCTAGCAATCCTTTCGTCCCTCCATAGCTTCTTCTCGTTATTAATTTTAGTGGTATGGTACGTATGAGTGTATGTAGTGATGTGGTTTGCATGTAAAGCTTATATAGGCTGCATTTTGAATGTGTATGGACAAGATAAGTTCACAAGGATGGAGGTTGCACGTTAGGCGAATAGTGACGCCACAAATATAAACCAATCGAGTATTTACATAGCTTAGGATTGTGTAAGTGAATACCTATTCATTCCTGAAATTTCATGTTTGCACAATGTTCATTTAGATGGGATTGGAGAGCATGGGTGGTGAGAAAGGAATGTCTTGACACGTTTTTGGTCTTTTCTCCTTGGAACGTTTGGTGATTTACTTTGAACGTTTTTAAGGTAGTAAACGAAAGTGAGTGAGTAAGGTTTATGTCTAGTGTGTATCTTGGGCACTAGGTAAATCGTAATGTGTAATAAAATAGGTTCGTTATGTGTAGAAATCGTAGAATATTAGGGTGCGTTTGGGAGTGTCGCGTCTGGCAGAAACAAAACTAAAACAACACAAGGGGTGCGTTTGGGCTTGTAACTGGGCTCAGGGTGTTGTGTCGGCCCAAAACAAAAGAAAGAATAAAACTGGTCCGTTTGGTTGTGTGGTGGATTACGCGGCCCAATGGGTGTTGGGGCCCACCTGGAAATTTTAGGGAGTCGGGATAAGTTCAAGTAACGATAGTGAGCAATCTCGGGAATTTTCGTAGGTTCCGGAATATATAAATATTGTACGGTATAGATAACGAAACGTATATTTATAAATGTTTTTAGTATATATATATTCGCGATAATTTAGACTATCTAGGTTGTGTGCAAGCAACGTTTCTAAGCAAAAGATAATTCACAATTTACTGTTGTGAATTATATATCAAGTCTAAAAAAAAAATTTTGTCATACGTAAAAGTGGGTATTTAAATAACGTAACAACTTGTAGATATTTACTAACCGTTGGGAAAATTACGAGAGGCTACAGTACATACATCTTACAGTGAATTCCGTCCCGGAATTCGAGTTTAGGAGGGTTGCCAAGGGTGTCTATGAGAAGAGGTGTGGGTACTTGGTGCGAAACTGGTCCTCGCGTTCCCAAGTATACTCTGGTCCTCGTTTAGAGTCCCATCGAACTTTTATGATAGGGATACGGTTTTGTTTTAGTTGTTTGACCTCTCTATCCATGATTTCTACTGGTTCCTCGGTAAAAACGAGTTTGTCATCAAGTTGTAATTCTTTCAATGGAATGACCAAAGATTCATCGGATAAACACTTCTTGAGATTTGACACATGGAAAGTGTTGTGAATTCTACTAAGTTCCTCGGGTAGTTCAAGTTTATATGCCATGGGTCCAATTCTTTCTAGGATTTTGAATGGACCGATGTATCTTGGGTTTAACTTTCCCCTCTTTCCGAATCGTATCATTCCTTTCCATGGTGATACTTTTAACATAACTTTATCTCCAATCTGAAATTCCATGGGTTTTCTTTTTAGGTCGACGTAACTTTTCTGTCGGTCTCTAGCGGTTTGTAAACGTTGTTTGATCTTGATGATTTTCTCGGTTGTCTCATGAACTAGATCCGGTCCTGTGAGTTGTATTTCTCCGACTTCTGCCCAGCAAACGGGTGATCTACACTTTCTACCGTAAAGTGCTTCGAATGGTGCTGCCTTGATACTGGTATGATAACTGTTGTTGTATGAGAATTCTGCCAATGGTAAGTGTTTGTCCCAACCTTTTCCGAAGTCTATAACACAAGCGCGTAGCATATCTTCTAAGGTTTGTATAGTTCTCTCACTTTGACCATCGGTTTGTGGGTGATAGGCTGTACTCATATCCAGCTTTGTTCCTAAAGCTTTTTGTAATGATTTCCAAAAATGAGACGTGAAACGACTGTCACGATCTGATATGATGGAAATCGGCACTCCATGTCGTGACACAATTTCTTTCAGATATATCTGAGCAAGCGTGTTCATTTCATCAGTTTCTTTGATTGGTAGGAAATGAGCTAACTTGGTGAGACGATCAACGATAACCCATATCGTATCGTAGCCAGTAGAGGTTTTGGGAAGTTTGGTGATGAAGTCCATTGTAATACGTTCCCATTTCCACATGGGGAGTTCGGGTTGGGTGAGTAATCCGGAGGGTTTCTGGTATTCTGCTTTTACTCTTGAACATGTTAGACATTTACTGACGTACTCAGCGATGTCGGCTTTCATATTCGGCCACCAATATAGTTTCTTAAGATCTTGGTACATTTTGTCGGAACCTGGGTGAATGGAGTATTTTGACTTGTGAGACTCATGCATGATAAGGTCACGAATACCTCCGAAGAGAGGAATCCAGCTTCTTTCCTTGAAACAAAGCATTCCATCTGATCTTTTCACAAATCCGTTTTCGTTTTCTGGCATACCAAAAATCTTTTCAATTGGTCGATTTTCTTTCTTGAGAGCTTCGCTCTGGGCGATAATGATTTGTGTTGGGAGGGGTGAACAAATAGTCATGCCTAACGATCTAACCCTGAGAGGTTTTAGTCTTTCTTTCCGGCTTAGTGCATCTGCTACTACATTAGCCTTTCCTGGGTGATAACGGATCTCACAATCATAATCACTAAGCAATTCTAACCAACGGCGTTGTCTCATATTTAAATCTTTTTGATCTAGGATATGTTGGAGACTTTTGTGATCTGTAAACACGATACACTTAGTGCCGTATAGATAGTGTCTCCACAATTTAAGAGCGAATACTATTGCTCCTAGTTCTAGATCATGGGTTGTGTAATTTTCCTCATGTTTCTTCAGTTGACGTGAGGCATAAGCTATTACCTTATCTCGTTGTATCAAAACTGCACCTAAACCATGGTACGAAGCGTCACAATATAGCACGAAATCTTTGCTTCCTTCGGGCAATGCTAGTATTGGGGCCTCACAAAGCTTTTGTTTTAATAGTTGGAAGGCTGATTCTGCTTCTTGTCCCCAGACGTACTTTTCGTTCTTTTGGGTCAACTTGGTCAATGGTTTTGAGATTTTTGAGAAACCTTCAATAAATCTCCGGTAGTAACCTGCAAGACCTAAAAATTGACGTACTTCTGTGGGAGTTGTAGGTGATGACCATTCTTTAACTGCCTCTATTTTTGCAGGATCCACGTGTATTCCTTGACTATTGATTACGTGTCCCAAAAATTGCACCGTGGAAATCCAAAAGTCACATTTTGAAAATTTCGCGTACAACTTTTCTTTCCTAAGTAACTCTAGGATTGTTCTCAAATGATTGGCGTGTTCCTCTTTGTTACGAGAGTAGATCAGAATGTCGTCAATGAACACTATCACGAATTTGTCCAAATATGGCTTGCATACTCGGTTCATTAGGTCCATAAACACAGCGGGTGCGTTCGTTAGACCAAATGGCATTACCTGAAATTCATAGTGTCCATAACGGGTTCTGAAGGCTGTCTTGGGAATATCTTCTTCCCGAACTCTCAATTGATGGTATCCCGACCTTAGATCAATCTTTGAGTATACACTCGATCCTTGTAATTGATCAAATAAATCGTCTATTCTAGGTAAAGGATATCGGTTCTTTATAGTGAGTTTGTTTAACTCTCGGTAATCTATGCACATTCGGAATGATCCGTCTTTCTTTTTAACAAATAGAACTGGGGCTCCCCAAGGTGATGAACTTGGTCTAATGAAACCTTTATCGGATAATTCCTTTAGTTGTTCCGATAGTTCCTCCATTTCGGAAGGTGCCAACCTGTAAGGTGCTTTTGCTACTGGCGCCGCTCCAGGCACTAGTTCAATTTGGAACTCTACTTGACGAGTCGGTGGGAGACCGGGTAGATCTTCAGGAAATACTTCGGGGAATTCCTTAACGATAGGTACATCTTTAAGTTGTTTCTTGGTTAACTTACTTTCCGTCACCTGAACCATGAATACATGACATCCTTCGTTCATGTATTTTATCATTCTGAGGCATGAGATGATTCCGTATCGGTTTTTATTCTTGTCGCCATGGATAACGAGGGTTTCATTCTTAAAAGGAATGTGTATGGCTTTCTCGTCACAATGAATCTTAGCATGATGTTTGGATAACCAATCCATTCCGATGATAGCATCAAAACTACCGAGTTGGACAGGCATCAGGTCAATAGGAAAAGATTCTCCTACGAGGGTTAGGGTACAATCCTTTAAAACAGAGTTGGTGCTAATTAAGTTCCCATTGGCCATTTCTATCTCGTATGTGGTGTTTAGCTTAGAAGGGTTAGAGTTAATGAAAGGGGCAAACGTATCTGACACGAAGCTCTTATCTGCTCCAGAATCAAATAATACTCTAGCATTATGATGATTTAATAAGAACGTACCCGTGACAACGTCGGGGTTTTGTGGTTCATTTTCATTTCCCATCACGTATGCTCTTGCTCGTGCAGTGTTCTGACCATTTCCTTTTGGACAGCGGTTCTTGAAGTGTCCGGTTTCTCCGCATGAGTAACATGTTGGTGCTATTGGTTGTAGGTTGCTGCCGGTAGCAGGGGTCCTACAATCTTTTGTGGCATGACCTATCCTTTGGCATTTTACTGTACAAGCACCATTGTGATGGAGCTTGCATCGGTTGCACTGTGGCTTAATACCTTGATATCCATTGCCATTGGTTGCCGTAAATATCTTAGGTGGTTCTGTTGTTGGCGATGTGGGTTCTTGTTCTGGTGTTGTTGTTGGTTGATCCTGTTGTAGTTGTTGTTGTTGTTGTGGTGATGGTTGTTGTTGCGATGGCCGTTGTAGTAGTGATTGTGGTTTTGGTGGTGGGTGGTTCTCCTGTCATCGAGCTTTCTTTTGAGTTCGTTGCACTTGATTTCGCGGTCTAGGAGTTTTTGTGCTAACTCCATTGCGACTTCTAGTGATGGTGGGTTGGATGCTGTGACGTTTCCTTCAATATTCCGGGGAAGACCTTCAATATACATCTCCAGAGTTTTCTCTAAATCTGGTACGATAGAAGGACATAATGCCATCAGCTCGTGGAATCTCCTGTTGTAAGCCCTAAGATCGATTCCTTTGACTGCAAGGACATGGAATTCGTCTTCCAGTTTTCTTATTTCGGATCGAGGACAGTACTTCTTTAGGATCTTGGCTTTGAATTCCGTCCAGGAGAGTCGGTACGCTGCTTCTGTACCTAAAGTTTGAGTTGTAGCGGTCCACCATGACAAAGCGTCATCCATTAAGGTTCCTGTGGCAAATGTGACTCTGTTGTTTTCTGAGCATCCACTCCTTTGGAATACCGTTTCGCATCTCTCGAACCAATGGGCAAGTTTAGTTATCCCTTCAGTACCCATGAAGTAAGTCGGCTGACAAGCCATAAAGTCTTTATAGGTACATTGGCGAGGTGCGGGAGCAACATTTCTTGCCGGTTGTGCATTAGCATTTGCTTGTTCGGCTAAGGCTGCATTGATTCCATTGGTGATTGCTTGTTGGATTTCTTCCGGGGTCATGGTTGCTGCTGAGGTAGTTGTCACGGTTCTCTTAGGTGCCATATTCCTAAAAATGAGAATATATTTTCAGAATTTTCATAATAACCATCTTGTGTTAGACTATTTAGTAACATCAATAGGTTCAAAGTTATAATAGTGTCACATATATCACGATGCAATATACGATATCATAACACTTATGAAAATAAAGCAAACATAACATCATTGATTAGATTGTCGTTTTGAGTTTACATCACTTATTCATTCTTGTTGACATATCTCTAGGACATTCAAATACAAGTTATTACTGTGATGTGGGTGAGGCTACGTCGACAATCTATGGCATTCTAGGGTTTTCCTTGGTTATCATCAAGACGACGTTCTAGTTCCTGAATTTTGGCGGCCATGGTTTCTATGATTTGGTCTCGGTCTCTCTCCCTAGCTTGTGTTTCTTGTTGTGCACGTCGCAGAGACATGACTTGGGCTCTTGTGGTGTCGAGGGCTTGATCGATGTCACACATGATGTCCTTGTTTACGGTGTTAGCGGAGCAAAGTAATCCGATGAATTCCATAGCTTCACCGAATTGGGTACTTAGTTGTTCGATCATGGTTCTCATCTCTAGGTGTCCCATCACAAGTTGTTCTATCTCAGCTGACATAACTTCTATCAGTTCATTAGGGATGTTGTTTACCAAGGTGGCTATGGCGTCTAACCTGTCTTCATGTCTTACTAACCTAGCTGCCAAGAGTGGTATGGTATGGTGAATGGGTTCTCCAGTGACTGGAAGGATCTTAGATGCAGCAAATGATGATCTTTCACCAAGTTCTCTGTTGGTGGGTGTACCTTCTTGAGATCTCCAATACTTAAGGATTGGTAGTAGAAATGACCATTTGCGAGCAATGACCCGCTTACGAGCCTTATGGTTGGTTCTTGCATAATAGTAAGGATCTGAGGAGGTAGGACGAATCTTGTAATTCCTTGGTTGATAAGACAAAGGAGCACTGGAAGTTTTCACAGGTGGTGGACTGTTAATTGTCACTGGTACAGTAGTAGTCTGCTGATAAAATATACTAGGTAGTATCACTGGTTCTGCAGTTGGAGCAATTTCCTTTTTCCATTTAGTATCATTCCAGATGTCTTTTTTTTTTCAGCATATGAAAGAGCTTTTCCAGCTGTGGCTGGTTCATAAGGCTGGAATGGAGAAGTTTGCTTACTGCGTCTGATTGGACCAGATGATGCTTGAGGTGAAGTAGAGGATTGCTGACTTTCCTTATTCTTATCTGTTGTAGGTGACACAGTCATTGGAGCAAGGGTTGGTACAACAGGTGTAGAGCTCTCAGTTTCCGAATCCGATAACAAAACAATGAAGTTGGGTTTGGAGGACATGGTACTGTAATAATCCCGATTAGTAAACATAGTTATTAGCAAAATCATAGCATGTAAGCATATATCAAGTTATATAAGTAAGAAATAATGAGAAGTAACTTTTCTACCAGATGTTGGAATGTAGGCACGGAGGGCATGAAGTGGTATTTTGTAAAAATGGTCCAGTTAAAGTGTAGTTATAGTCCAATGTTTAAAACATCTGGTTCTCTATAACCGTGGCTCTGAATACCAATCTGTAACACCCCCAAAAGTCGTTTAATAACAACGGAAGACTTAACATGTCAGCGAGAGACTTTCGGGGTATTACTTCGAGGATCTTTGTCACAATCATAGTAGACAACACAAAGTGAAGTATTAAAGTTTAATTTATTTCAAAATACCAAATATCTGGGATACAAAACATTATTTAGTTAAGAACGTGTTTTATTCTGAAGGAAAATAAGTAGTTTATTTTGGTTCTTGTCATGCTTTTGCCCACTCCGTGCCATCCAGATCCGTCTTGTTTAGTTACCTGAGATAAACATGCTAAAGTCAACATAAAGTTGAGTGATATTCATAGGTTTGAGTTTAAGAGTTTGAATCACAAGTTAAGAGTGTATTGTAATCACATACAATCAATATGTTAAAAAAAATCAATGTTCCTGTTATTGCCTTAAGCTCATGATACTCAACGATTAACAGCCAATCATAAGTATGTGCTATGATGGTAAGTAATAGGCCCCCAGAGATAGGTATTTGTCAATAACCTATTTATAAGAACAATAAAGTGCGCCTGGTGTTTTCTCCAACAACCAAACGAGGATTGTCAATCATTAATAGTACTATCCACAATTATTTACGTTCACCCTTCAGGTGATTAATGTTCATGATAGAGGGACTTCTGACAATAGTAACTTAAGCAAATAACATTGGCCTGACGGTATTTCAATACCCGGTATAAAAGACTTGTGATCGAGTTTTAAGCATGTATCTCCCCACGGGAAAATAGTTAAAGAGTGGGCTATGAAGTCACCTTAGTAGTACAGTGGTATCGTAGTCTCAACAAAGCAAGGAAACGGCTTCACACAACCTAAAAGATAATGTAAGTTTCAGTTAATAGTCTAAATCTGGTTTTTATCGCGAATACTTGTCATTTAGTTACGAGTAAATTTCGTGTTTGTTTAAGTGCTTAAAAACAACGTCATATATAATTATATCTCGTAAGTAAAAATATCGATGATTGATATAAAGTTAGTTTTATAACAGAAATAACCGTATCGTTTTACAAGAAATAAATAACGTATTGTTATATCGTTTAAATTTGTTTATCGTTATATAAGTTTTATTCGTATTATATAATAAGTTACGTTTTATTATTTATCGTTTTAATATATAATCAAATATATATAATAAATGTAGAATTATTTATCAAAAGTAAATATTTCAATTCGATCCTTAATGTTTTATCAATCTTACACTTTTTACCCTTAACGGAAAAATATTTACGCCGTTAGTCCAAAAGTTATATATATTTACATTTTTAGTCCAAATATCAAATATATACATTTATTATCCTTAAGTTTCAATATTTACAGTTTATACCCCCTTATAAAACAGTTTTTATACTTTTCACTAAAGTTTACCAATTTGTCAATTTTAGTCCCTAACCTTTCGAACATTTGCAAAAATAGTCCCAACTTTACCAAATTCAAAACTTAGTATTTTTATTATTTCATTAAGCTCAAAGTATTTAGAAAAGCTTATTTTCACAGCTTATTAGCTTTTTATTAGCTTATTTCTTTTCTTGGGCTTATCGATCCAATATTAAGGGCCCGTTAAGGTTTTATGATCCAAAGGGTTTGGGGGAACACTAGGTTCATAGAGATCCATCATTTTAAGTTACAAAAACGTTTCAAAACAGCTTGTACCCTCAGCTTATCGTAATAAGCTGAAAAGAGCTTTTTGGGCTTTTAAGCCCACGTAAGGTTTTAAGTTTCTGAAAATAGTTTCCCATAGCGATTTACTTTGGGTCTTGTTAGGTGATCAATCGATGTTTCTAACTTCAAACGTTTATCAATCCTATTTCTCTACTAGTAGAACTATTAGTATACGTAAAAATATATGTGGGTTATGTGTCGAAATAATTATATACAAGGTCAAAGTAAATGATAGTTTCGAAATTGAAAATGGTTAAAGACTTAGAAAAATATTCTAAGTGTTTTGAGATTTCGAATAGGTCAAGTGAACTTCTATACGTGGCCTAAACTTGGTTTATATGTTGATATTATGGTCGAATCCTTGTTGTATCTATTTGTTGGTATGGTATACATATTGTACGTGCAAAAATAACTATACTTTACTAATCTCGTTTACTAAATAATTAGCCAAAGTAAACGTGATAAATTAGTTTTGCAATATTTCAAAGTGATCCAAAATAATCTAAGTGTTTTAGCATGTACGTATAGGTCCAAAGTGACTTGGAAACGTGTGAGTTTTATAGTGTGTTTGTTAATATAACTTCGTATCTTTTATATATACTCGTTCATGATTCATCGAAGAAGTAGTATGATACGTAAAACATACATGTTGTTTTTATGGTTGTCGATTTGTGAGCTTCAAGTGTTTGTGCAAAATGAAACGTACGTATATAAATATGAAATAAGAAGGAAGCTAAAGTCTCACCTCACCTTTCAAAGGTGGAGTAAAACAACGTGTAGGGATCGTGTAATGGTTCAACGTGTTGTGGTTCACTTCTCGTCCTTCCAAGGTTCAAGTAGACTCCAAGCTTGCTTCCTAGGTTCTCTTCTAAGCGTGGTTCTCCTAGCAATCCTTTCGTCCCTCCATAGCTTCTTCTCGTTATTAATTTTAGTGGTATGGTACGTATGAGTGTATGTAGTGATGTGGTTTGCATGTAAAGCTTATATAGGCTGCATTTTGAATGTGTATGGACAAGATAAGTTCACAAGGATGGAGGTTGCACGTTAGGCGAATAGTGACGCCACAAATATAAACCAATCGAGTATTTACATAGCTTAGGATTGTGTAAGTGAATACCTATTCATTCCTGAAATTTCATGTTTGCACAATGTTCATTTAGATGGGATTGGAGAGCATGGGTGGTGAGAAAGGAATGTCTTGACACGTTTTTGGTCTTTTCTCCTTGGAACGTTTGGTGATTTACTTTGAACGTTTTTAAGGTAGTAAACGAAAGTGAGTGAGTAAGGTTTATGTCTAGTGTGTATCTTGGGCACTAGGTAAATCGTAATGTGTAATAAAATAGGTTCGTTATGTGTAGAAATCGTAGAATATTAGGGTGCGTTTGGGAGTGTCGCGTCTGGCAGAAACAAAACTAAAACAACACAAGGGGTGCGTTTGGGCTTGTAACTTGGCTCAGGGTGTTGTGTCGGCCCAAAACAAAAGAAAGAATAAAACTGGTCCGTTTGGTTGTGTGGTGGATTACGCGGCCCAATGGGTGTTGGGGCCCACCTAGAAATTTTAGGGAGTCGGGATAAGTTCAAGTAACGATAGTGAGCAATCTCGAGAATTTTCGTAGGTTCCGGAATATATAAATATTGTACGGTATAGATAACGAAACGTATATTTATAAATGTTTTTAGTATATATATATTCGCGATAATTTAGACTATCTAGGTTGTGTGCAAGCAACGTTTCTAAGCAAAAGATAATTCACAATTTACTGTTGTGAATTATATATCAAGTCTAAAAAAAAAATTTTGTCATACGTAAAAGTGGGTATTTAAATAACGTAACAACTTGTAGATATTTACTAACCGTTGGGAAAATTACGAGAGGCTACACTCTTCAACCTCAGGAGTTAGCTCATCAGGAGCAACCTGAGATGGTGATGGAACAGGACTAGGTGACATAGGTAAAGGGGAAGGTGGAGGTTGGTCAAAAGAAACAGGTAATGGTTCAGCAGTTGTAGATGGCTCTCCCTCATTTACCACTGAAGGATTACCATCAGCAGCAACACCAGAAGATGATGAATTACCATCATCAGCAGCATTTGGAGAGGGCATATGACCAGTAGCATCACCCTCAACTGCATCATCATTGCCATGTGGCAACATAGCAGCTAACAGAGGGCGATGTACCCCATTATAGTTAGTTTTCATAGAGGCAAATAACTTAGAACCAAGACTCTTAATGGGCACATGAATTCTGTCTTCAGTAGTTATGTCTAAAATGATTTGTAGAAACCTAGGGTACATTAAAAATTTATGACTTTGTTTCTCAAGATTTTCAAGCATATTAGTAAAAATAAACTTTGAGAAATTATAAGTTAAACCTTTAGAAAGACAGACAATACCACAACCCAATTGGGAAGAGAACTGATCCCAGCCACCACACTTATTGCTGATACATTGAAGCAACAAATGTACCAAATACCTCCACTTATGACAGAACTGATTCTTCAGCCACTTAGTTGTGTCAGTGCTTTGATAACCAGCTTCCCTCAACCCAGCAAGTATCTCTTCAGTGTTAGAGTGAAAAACATCATTCTCATCATCCAAATGAAGCTTCGTCCTTATCAAGCTTTCAGTCACCACATACTCATTACCATCAATATCAGCCACAATCTCTATGTCAGATCTCTTCCTAGCAGATGCCCAAAATTGCTTCAGCGTCGATTCATAAATCACATTGGGAGAATGTGTCAAATCATAATGAATCTTTGAACACTGTAGAAACTTGTTATGATCTTGCTTGAATTGAAGTCTTGCCATTTGAATGATTTGAAAGAGACGGTTATGAATTATACAAAGGAATGATGGGTTTAAATTGAAGGATGGGAGAATAATTTAGTTTTGGCGAAGATATGCAAAGTAGGTTATAAAAGGAAGTTCCCCAATCGTGGTAAAAAATTATCGGAACTGATCGTTGACCAAACCTGACGTGGAAAGTGATTCCATTCAATTTCAAAATTACCCTTCAGCAGAAATGAAAGTCAATCTGCTGATGGATGGTCAATCAGCAGAAACCAATCAAGAGTAAAAATATCTTCAGTGAATATCTTGATTTTTACTGTGCCACCCAACTCGCATTAATGATCATAAAGCCTAGACTTCGCCTATTTAATAACTCCCAAAACACACGTTGCAGATATCAATTACCCCCAAATCATATCAAAACCATAATTTCATAATAAACCTCAATTCATCATCAAACAATGTCTTCCAAACCTGAAATCATTGATCTAACCTCCTCCTCTTCATTATCAGAAGATCTTCCACCCTATCCTTCTAAAATAGATGATTCAGATTATGCTAGAGAGTTGGAGAGACGATGGAATGCACTGGAGAGGGGCGAACCAAGCAATGCCCCCATTCCTGCTGAGAGACAATATGTCTCTCCCTTCATCTTTACTTCTGATGAAGACTCTTCAGAGGATGAAGACGAAGATCCATCATACCTTCATCCTTCCACACCAGAGAGATCCCACCCAAGGCCAAGGAAGAGGAATACATCTGTTCCAACATCACGTGGTGTGGTGTTGGGTCTTCCTGCTCCAGGATCTGGTGCTTCTTACCATGGACACAGGGGAAAGGGCAAGAAGGCAGAGGTGATGGGTAAAGGGAAAGGGAAAATGGAGTAGATGATGATGGGATGTTGCCAAGGACCAAAGATGTAAAACTAGGTTCTTGAGCATCTTCTTGCCTTGAACTGAAGGTATAAAACTAGGTACTTGAGCATCTTCGTCGTCATCATCATCATTCTTCCTCCTCTTCTTTTCCATTTTCACCTTCAGCTTCTTCATCATACTGGTCATGTATATCCACCAGCCCTTTTGTAATAGATGATAGAAGCTTAGTATTGATTTGGTAGTCTTAGCATAGGAATGATCTATGTATTCCACTTTGGAGTTGATTGTAAGCTGTAAATTGTTTCTTTAATGAATGAATATCTTTCCTTATTTGTCAATTCTTGTGTATTACTTCAGTAGAAGCAATGTATATCAGTATGAATGACTCTTCAGTAGAAACAAATCTCAGCAAACATGACCACATTCCTTTGAAAATAGCTCTTTGGTGAATAACAACTAAAGATCAACAACTTCTCATAAGGACATTCTGCAAAATAGACACAGAGTAACAAACAAAACAAACAAAACTTACAGAAACATTAGTGGTTAAGAGTTAGCAATGAGCAATAATAATATACAAACATATACAACATCAATAACAATCTTCCTCAAAGGCATATGCCTCCCCTGAGGCTTATGCCTCCCCTCAAACATAGCATTCAAGGGTTAACCATCCCAATGTGGACCACTAAGTGATTAAACCTAGGTCCATCAAAAGCTTTTGTTAATAAATCAGCTACATTATCATCAGTATGAATCTTAAGCACCTGAATTAAATGTTTTTCATTTGCATCTCTAATAAAATGGTGCCTAATTTCAATATGTTTAGTCCTTTGATGAAAAACTGGATTTTTAACAATGGAAATGGTACTTTGATTATCAATATAGATTTTCGTGTTCATGAAGTTGAACCCGTAATCCAACATTTGATTCTGAATCCAGAGTACCTGACCACAACAGTTAGCAACAGCAACATATTCTGCTTCAGTAGAAGAGGTAGCCACAATGGTTTGTTTCTTGCACTGCCAAGAAATGAGTCTTCTACCAAGAAATTGACAACCTCCTGTTGTGGATTTCCTGTCCAAATTAGCCCCAACATAGTCACTATCACTATATGCTTCCAGCACAAATGGTTAATCCCTTGGATACCAAAGACCTAACTTAGGTTGGCCTTTAAGATACTTGAAAATTTTCTTCACAGCATTTAGGTGGGAAGTCAATGGAGTGACCTGATGTCTTGAGCAAGCACTGACAGGAAAAGTGATGTCAGGTCTTGAAGCTGTGAGATACATGAGTGATCCAATCATGGATCTGTATATATGCACATTAACAACTTCATCTTGTTCATTTGGATTTTTCAGCTTGAAAGGTTCATATGGAGTAGTTGCAGTTTGCAAAAGTTCAAAGTCAAACTTCTTCAAGATATCTTTCACATACTTCTCCTGATGGATAAAGATCCCATCAGGTTGTTGTTTGACTTGTAGCCCCAAAAAAATGTTAGTTCCCCCATTGCACTCATCTGAAATTCACCTTTCATCAAATCTTCAAATTCCCTGCACCATGCTTCCTTTGTGGAGCCAAAAATAATATCATCCACATACACTTGTACTAGAATGATATCACTGGAGTTTTTCTTGATGAAGAGAGTCTTGTCAATAGCTCCTCTTCTGTATCCATATTCCAAAAGGAAGGTAGATAGCCTAGCATACCAGGCTCTTGGTGCTTGATGAAGGCCATAGAGTGCTTTGACAACCTTGTACACCTTCTTAGGATTTTGTGGGTCTTCAAAGCCTTGTGGTTGTGTAACATAGACTTCCTCCTCAATCTTACCATAGAGGAAGGCACTTTTGACATCCATCTGATATACCACAAATCCCATGTAAGAGGCAAAGGCCAAAAATAACCTAATTGCTTCCACCCTAGCAACAGGTGCAAAAACTTCAGTATAATCAATCCCTTTTTCTTGTCTGAAACCTTGAGCCACCAATCTTGCTTTATTTCTTACCACTATACCTCTTGCATCCCTTTTGCATTTTAATATCCATTTGGTTCCAATAGCAATTTTACATGCAAGTAGATCAACAAGGACCCAAACATCTTGATTCTTGAATTGTTGCATCTCTTCCTGCATAGCTTCAACCCAACTAGGTTCACTCAAAGCTTGTTTAATGCTTGTTGGCTCAACTTGTGACAAGAAACAAGCAAATAGACAGTGCTTCTGATCTGTATGATTGTCTCTCTTCTGATTAGACACATATGTGAAAAAGGCACACTGACCAAACTGTGTCTGATTTACAGCACTTCTGGTTAGAACCATGGCATTAGGATCACCAAGGATATTCTCTTGAGGATGAATGGTGTTGATCCTCTTAGTGGGAACAGGATTGACATCAACAAAGGTTTCAAGATTAGTCAAAGTTAGAGCAAAGTCTTCATCAAAAGAAGCTGATTGAAAAATTCAAGCACTTTGTTCATGGTTGCCAAGATCTGAGGGGCTGGGGAACCTGCCAAATGGTTCATCTAAGCTAGTTGATGTAGCAGTGGAAACAGGTGTTGCAGCTAAAATGCCTTCAGAAGAATTGGCCGCAACAACATCAGCAGATTCATCAGCAGAAATAGAATTCCTGCTGACATCAATAGCAGCTTGTTTCAAGAGTGCTTCAGTGTCTTGAGCAAATTCAAGACCAAGCCTTTTAGCTTCTTCAGCAGCTGCATGCTCTTGCGTTTTTGAGTCTAGCAAGATCTTCTGCATAGGTTGAGTTTTCCACATCATCAGCAGTTTTAGCATCAGAGGCTTCTGTGTTAGTCGGACCTGCAACATGAATAGGGAGAGAAGATACAACAATAGGTGGTTCATCATATTCTGAATCACTGTCTAAGTCATCTTCCAGAGTACCTGCATTGTTAGTAGGAGACACTTCTGTACCTGCAGAAGGGTTAGTTTTAAATCTTGTATACCCCAAATGATATGTCAAGTAATCAAGGTCAAAATACCATTCATGACCTTTACCCTGAGTATTTTCATTGCTCTCCAGAAATTTCAGGTTAAGAGTCTCCTCAATTTTCTTTGCAGCCAAATTATATACCCTGTAAGCCTTGTTGTGAGCTGAGTAACCAACAATGTAACCTTCCGCAGCTTTTTCTTCAAATTTGCCTAAGTGATCACTTGTATTCAAAATAGTCACTAGACATCCACAAGGTTTCAAGTATTCAATGGTAGGTTTCTTCCCTGTCAAGAGCTCATAAGGTGTCTTATTGTGAGGTTTAGTAATCAACACCCTATTAAGCACATAACAAGCAGTGCCAACTGCTTCAGTCCAAAACATAGTGGGAAGTTTAGAGTCAACAAGCATAGATCTTGCAGCCTCTATCAGGGTCCTATTCTTCCTTTCTGCAACTCCATTCTGTTGTGGAGTCCTGGGATTGCTATAGTCCCTCTTTATACCCTTTAACCCACAGAGTTCAATAAGATTGGCATTCTTGAACTCTGTCCCATTGTCACACCTTATACCTTTGATCTTCTTGTTAAGTTGGTTTTCAATGAGGGCCATAAATTCTTTAAGTTTCTGAAAGGTTTGATCTTTAGTCACTAGAAAGAATGTCCAACTAAATCTACAGAAAGCATCAGTGATTACCAAACAGAAGTACTTATGGTCAATACTCCTGATGGATGTTGGACCAAAAAGATCCATATGAAGCAGCTGCAAAGGTTCTAAGATTGTGCTTACAGCAGTAATAGCCTTATAAGAGGTTTTGTGTTGCTTTCCTTTGTTACACGCAACACAGTTGTGTTCATTGGTGAAAATCTTGGAAGGGAGTCCATGAACAAGTCCATATTTAGCAAGCTTGTTAATCACTTTGAAGTTAACATGTGCCATCCTTCTGTGCCATTTTGTAGATTCATCCAAGGATGCTTTAGCCACCAAGCATGCTAGATCACCTTCTGGTTTGACATCATTCAAATTGAATGTGTAAAGATTATGATTTCTTGGAACCTTTAGTAATACCTGACTTTCATCAGGCATTTTGAAGTCAGGTGAGAGAATGAGACAGTCCTCATCAGTGAAAATTACAGGAATCTTTTTGTCACAGATTTGTGAAACTGAGAACAAGTTGAAACCTTCTAGTTCCTTCACATAGTAGACATTCTCAAAATCTACCTTTGGAGTTCTAATGGTTCCTTTTCCAGTGATTTTTCCTATTCCACTTCCAAATCTCACTATGCCTCCATTGAAAGGCACAAAATTATGTAGCTTCTCCTGATTCCCAGACATGCTTCGTGAACAACCACTATCTACAATACCTAAGTCTTTATTCAAAAGAGGATGTCCCTACAACAACAAAAAATTATACAACAAAATAAGTACATTGATAGACTCAAGTCTTGAAAGACTTGAGCCTGCCTTGTGGATCTTTATTATGAAGCCATGTAGATGAGTTAGATCCACCATTGTTCCTGGAACCCCTGTATACATATGGTCTATTGAATTTCCAAGAACAATTTGCTGAGGACTTTACAACAAAATCCCAATTTGCCCTTCCCAAAAACATTGGGTCATAATAGCCAGGCCAATTACCATTTTGAAAATAAGTATGATTAAATCCATAAAATGGTTTAGACACATATCTATTCCTATCAGCATATCTATCAGCATAAACAGAGTCTTCAGTAGGAACAGATCTTTCAGCATAAACCGAGTTGGTTCTGTTAGTGATATTTGGAACATTGGTCCACATTGGTCTAGGTCTATTATGAACAACAGAAACACTTATCCTCTTATCATGAAAATCACAATCCTTAATCAAATGCATTTTACTACCACAAACAAAACACTTATTCTTTCTAGAAGATTCATTAACACTAGAAGATCTCTTATGAAACACAAAATTATTCAAACAACCACCAGAAATAGAATTATTTTGTACTGACTGAAAGGAATTGTTTTTAAAAGAAGTAAATAACAAGTCTTCAGAAGAGGCTGTCTTTGAAATCACTTCATCAGCAGCAACTTCAGAGTCCACAGACTTGTAAGATGACTTCACAGATAGCTTTGTTGAGGACTTGGGTGAGACTGACTTGGTCTTTGATTCATAGCTGGCATAACTAGAGGTCTCTGAGCTTTTGTCCCTGAAAGAACAAGAGACACATTCATTAGAATCATTACTAGAGGTACTTCTAGAGTCAGAGGAGTCATTGATCCTAATGCCAGTTGGAGTCTGTTATATGGGTAAAGATGAGTGCATACACGGAAGGCTAAGGCGATTTGGTTGTACCAAATCGCCTTAGCCTTCCGTGTATGCACTCATCTTTAGTGCATTATTGTTATTTGTTAAACCCTAAGTTAATTATCTAATTGATTACATAGTTTTATTACACATCTACTATCAAACAAACAAACTCAAGCGAAAGTGTATCTGTAAGGTATCATCATTTTACCATCCCCTTACACTTAGGATGAACATTGTCCCCAATGTTCAAGTAAAGAATGTAAAAGTGAAATAAGTAAAACGAATGAAATCAAATACTCCCCTGATTCGCTCGGTATGGATAATAAGGTGGCCAGGTTAGATCTTCCTCCAAGAAAATGAACAATCAAAGCTTCCCTTCCAGAGTATAAATCATCTTCTTGTCATACATAACCTGTTAAACCTGAGAAAACAAACACAAAAACCCAAAGCATCAATCCGAACAAAGAAAACTCACAACTAGATGTAATTCCAGACTTAGGAATAGAAACAAAACAATTAAAGATATAATGCTTGTGGAATGAATGTTTGCAGATTTCCTGGAGTTTATAAAACTAAAGAATTAACAAAATCTTTAAGACTCCGGTATAAACAAAACTAGCAAAATTTCCAGAATTTTACACATGACGCCGTCAGGAATTAATTCCTGACGCCGTCAGAAGTGACCTGCAGAAATCTTTATGTTAAGTTTCCGGAAAATTTCTGGAAAAACTTATGTCCTATTTCCTGGAAAATCCTGCAAACTTCATTATGACTCGATACAAGCATTTGACTCTAACGAATACTAATACACATGTTCATTTAATATTGTTGTGGTTCATGCTCAATTTCTTTCTTATAAACAAATTTGGATTTCTCTTACACTTATCTTTTGCAAAATACCTTTATACGCAATTCAGACGAAGTTAAAAACAAAATAAAGCATTTTCACAATTTACTTTGAAACATGAGCCACAAACAATAAAAATAAAGCATGCATACAGAAACAAACAAACAAACAAACAAAGCTTGGGTTGCCTCCCAATAAGCGCTTGTTTTTGTTCGAGTCACGAGCCTGACTCTACCCTTATTTAACGGAAATAGGGGAGGTTTTCCCTACACTTTGAATTAAGTACGGGTGGAAGTAGCGATACACACCCTTAGGGTGGAAATATGCCACGTGAGGTGAAGGGGGTGAGTGAATGGCTTCCTTCACCCTAAAACTGCCTGGATAGTATTGGTTGATGGGTGGGTCGGTTCCTCTTTTGTCTCCTAGAAATATATCTAAGGATGGAAATGTGTGTAAAGATTGAGGTTCCGGTTCATCAACACTAGGAAATTCCCTAGAACTAGGAGTAAGGTTATCACTACAAGTGTTCAAACCTATATCCTCTAGTGGTGCCTGGTCCAAGAGTTCTACCTCCATCGGAATTCCTAAAGTTTCTTCTACTTCTTCCGGGTAAGTCACGGGCGGTGTGTGTGCCTCAAATGATGGTTGAGTATTTTGTGGGCTTATGTTATTGACCTCATCACTCCATGTGTTAATATCACCTATATCCTTAACATGTGTTTTATTATAATCTAACCCTAACATTTTCCAAAGTATCTCACGTGCTTCTCTAGGCATCTCAACTTCTATGTCCGAATCATAAGGATCATCCTCAATATTCTGACTGCTATATACAAATCGCCCAAAAGATTCATCATCTGTTTCTTGAGATTCATCATCATCGATCATAAAACCTAGGTCTTTTTGATCAATGTGGTCATGCTCGGCTAGATCCTCCTCAATTGTTTTCTTAGGTAGTGATAATAGCAAACCTAGTGCTTCATCCAACTTATGATTTGTTGCAACGGCTCTCTCCATAATTCCTTGGCAAACTAGGTCGCATTTCCTATTGGCCTCACTAAAAAACATGGAGGTTGTTCATAAGAATCTATCCTAGGTAAAGGCTCATATGATTCATAGGTGTCTCTAAATGAGGTATTCTGAACTCTTTGGTGTGTTAGCCGCTCAACCTTATCTTGAAATCTTAGAAGTCTAAGTGTAAAGTCCATTTGAAGCAAATTACAAACAAAATCACAAAGAAAAGATAGACTACGAGAAAGCTACAAAATAAAAAGAAAAAATCTCACTTGATAGGAATCTAATGAGTAGACCTAATAAAAATCAAATTCAACCTAAACAATAACTATTCCCCGGGCTGCGGCGCCAAAAACTTGATGCGTAGGGATTGCACCAGGCTTTACCTCTCGAGGGATCTCGAGAAGCTTACAACCTCCACCAGGCAGTGTACCTGATCGTTGTAGTATAGTATAGTGACAAGTACCGGGGGATTGATCGTTCAGCTAGGAATAGTGTCGTTAGGATTGAAATTAATCTAACTAGGTCTAAAGGTGAAGGATGATTCTTTTTATGTTTTTATATTTTATGAAAAGCAAGTAAAAATCTTGGGTATTGGGAGAGTGAGCGGAATTAGTTGCTAATCAACTAACCCAAAAGCTACTAATTAAACTAATAAACAAGAGAGCTGAATCCAAGAAAGTGGAAAAGCACGCTAAAGTGTGTGAAGATAATCAGCATGTTTTCGTTCCCTTGGCCTTCGACACGTTCGGTTCCTTGGCAACGGAAGCGGTGCGGTTTTTGGCTCGGGTTCAGCGCGTAGTGCACAGCAACTTTTCAACCCCCCAAGGGCGGGGGTTTGTTTTTAGCAGATTTGGATTTTCTATTCAGAAAGGGGTGGCGGCGCAGCTTGTTGCTCGCCTACCTACCATCCTTATGTAATCTATCCATTTTGATATATAAAAAAATTTGATATTTACACAAAAATAAACAAGAGAATAAACTAAGGTTCTACAAGATAAGTGAAGCATGCCTACCTATGATATGTTACTCCTTGCTAGCTATCCAATTCTACCTATTGAATTGTCACACCTTGTTTTAATTGACGGGTTGTATTCCTTAATACCATTCATGGGGTGGCGTACTTACTTCCCCAATTCTATAAGCTCCTACTTCACTCCTATGTCGAGCCGGCTAAGAAGCTCCTAACATGGGATCACTAGAATTCGATCATGCATTAAATACAACCATAAAAACCTAGTACACATCGGCTCATGTTTCTTAAGATGTTCAAGCAAGTTACACAATGGAGATCTGCCAGTTTTCTTAAGCCTAACATCGAATTCATTCAATCAAAACAAGAATCAATAGGAAACAAGAATTATAAACTAAACCAACTAGATCTATTGAAGTTGTCACGCCTTAATTGATGGAGATAGACACACACATCAACAAGCCCTCATTGATGGAGATAGACACAAAC
This sequence comes from Artemisia argyi, assembly GCA_030686995.1. NCBI lineage: Eukaryota > Viridiplantae > Streptophyta > Magnoliopsida > Asterales > Asteraceae > Artemisia > Artemisia argyi. The sequence goes on from CM060691.1 coordinate 55,935,375, forward strand.
ATCAACAAGAAATCAATGAGATCTAATAAATTATACACAAGTTTCACACAATCATAAGTAGACACAAGGTGAATTAGCAAAACATCATCAAAGAAGAGCAATCAACAATGATAATGGAAAACATAATTAAGATAGAATCAACAAACCAATATATGATGTTTATGGAGTGATTGAAACCCTCTAAGTTGCTGGAAAAACACCTACCTAAACCCAGGAATCGACCTTAGGGTTTAGGGCTTACAAAAAGTGAAGTTATGATGTTATATTTATAGGCATGTTTTCTGTCGGCCCATCTTGACGGTGTCAGCTCGTTTCTCTTGACGCCGTTGATGAGTGCTCAAACACTCATCATTTTTGGTCAAATCTGAACTGCAAAACATACAAAAACACTCAGAAATGCATCAAAATACTAAAAATATCTCAAAATTATGTTTTATATGTTTTAGATGCAAAATGAGCAAAAACAAATGAAAAACGCACAAAGTTTGCAAAATTGGCAGTTTCAGTCCCCCAACTTTCATAAAATTACAAAATCAGTCCCTAGTTATTCAAAATATGGAAAATTATCACCAAAGTCCTTTTACAATCATAAGTTGTCATATTTTGTCCTTTTGGTGAAAAATTGGAAAAGTTTTGGAAATTTACAATTTAGCCCCTGAAGTTTCAGATTTTGGCAGATTTAGTCCCTGGTGAGATATTTTTGAAAGAAAAATCATTCTTGGACCTTGGGAAATCAAAAGTTATCAGAATGGGTCCCTGGGTGAAAGTTTTGTGGAAATTACATGTTTGGTCCCTGTACTTTGCAAACTTGTTAATTTTGGTCCTTGGTGTTTTAAAATGAAAAAAAATAAATTCATGATCCTTATATTATTGGAATATGGCAAGATTGGTACTTTTGAGCACTTTGGATATTGTACATTTTCAGTCCCCCATATTTTCTGAAATTACATTTTGGGTCCTTGTGTTTTACTTGAACCAAATATACCCTTTTTATTATATAAACCCAATCCACCCTTTCCCTTTTTTTTGGCCTGATCCAATAAACAACCCCAAAGCCCACACAACCCGGCCCAAATCCAAAATAATAAAAACCCCAGGTCAACGAGTCAAACATCAGGGTCAAACAAACAGTCAAACCCCCAGGTTACTGTACATCCATCCCCATCTTCCCTAAACCCAGCTTCACTGTCTCCCCCCTCCTCCCACTTTTCCACCAACTCACCAACTATAATTAAGACATTCACCTACAACTTACACCAATCCCCTCATCATAATTACCCACACCAAACACCACTACTCTGCCTTTTCCAAGTTTCCCGCCAAAAACAATTTTAAGGGCCAAGATCAATTTGACCGATCTAAGGGTCCATATTTGAAGTGGGAAAGACACTGAGACACTCCAGGGCCTATAAAAGATAAGAAGAAAAGAAGAATAAGGCAAGTAGTGTAGTCAGTAGTTTAGTTTAGGTTTATTTAATGTCAAATTATGTAATTTTGAATCCCTAGTTATAATTATAGTTTGTAATCTGTTGTCTTTGAGTTATTACAAGTTTTCAATTTTAAATTTCAAGTCTTGTATCGTTCTCAGATTTAATGAAATCTTAAAGCTTTTGGCTGAATTCTTGTTTAAGCTCATTTGTTGTGTAAAACCTTTTCACAAGCTCACTTAAGCTCATATATAGCTTATTAAAGCTTTTAGACACTTGTAAAATCAGTTTAGCTCAGAAAACTAAAAAATCAAGAATGTTAATACAAATATCGCCTAAAAACGTTATTTATATTTTACGATCTTTGCTAAGTTTTATTAATGACAAAGTATGAACTTTAGCTAAGAGTAAATCATCACTTTAAGTGTTTAAGTCTTGTTTAACTAAGGTTCACATTTCCTTTTAAACTAAATATTGTTTTTATTTCTTAAATTAGAAAGTGTCTTGTCATATCATATTTATTTCTTTAAATAGAATTGTCACATCACACTTATGGCAAGTTTTGTCAATATGCATTTATGTGTTTGACTAACTTTGTAGTGACTTGCAAGTTTGGTGTTTGACTAGTGTAATGTGATGTGACATTGTTTGGTTGCTATAAATACCAAGCCATAACTTGATTTTTGGCTAACCTTTTAGGACATATATTCATACATTCTCTCAACTAACTCAGTAACCCTTGACTTGTGTAATTCTCTTATGTAGCAAGGAACTCCACAAGATCATTCAAGAAGTTGCAAGCTTCAACTCTAAAGTTGCAAGTCTTGGTAGCTTGATCATGTATAAGCTTTGGTAGTTTATACTTCATGTGTGTCATGTATGTAGAAGTTATAGGTTAGTATTTTAGGCCTCAAAATACGTAGTGTGTTGGGAGTTGTTATACCCTAGTAAAAGAACTAACGGGAGTGGTTGTACCCTTGGTAAAGAACTCGACATCTAGCTTTGTGTCGGTAAAAGTGTAAGCGACGAATGGGAGTGGTTGTACCCTTGTAAAAGAACTCGACATCTAGCTTTGTGTCGGTAAAAGTATAAGCGATGTGTAAGGTTTTCTCCACCGGTGAAAGGAGCTTGTTGATTAGTGTTTATAACTCTCGAGTTGGAAACTCGGGGCGTGGATGTAGGGCAAGGAAAAAGAGTCCTTGTAGCCGAACCACGATAAACTATCGTGTTGTGGTTTGATTGTTTCTTTCTCTACCTTTGCTTATTATATGTTGTTGTTTAGTTAGAATTGTTGATCACATATAAAGCTTTTCAAAGAACCAAAACAAGTAATGTTGTTCTTACATCTTTAAACATAAGTAAAGCTTTTCAAAGAACTAAACAAGCAAAGTTAGGATCATTACAAGTAAAGCTTTTCAAAGTATGAAACAAGTTAAGTTGGAATTGTTATTCACATGTAAAGTCTATTCAAAGAATCAAACATATTAAGTTGTGCTTATATCTTTAACCAAACGTCAAGTTCTCAAAGGTTATTTAAGCTAAATAAGAATCGAAAAAGCGGTAAACTATTCAACCCCCCTTCTAGTTTTCCACAATTGGCATCAGGAGCTACGTTACTCAAGATCTTTAAAATAGAATGTATTTTAAAACTTGGATCGATCCATAGATTTTGAAAATCTCAAAGAAGGGCAACCTATTCAAAAACAACCGCTATTTGAAAAAGAAAACTTACTTGAATGGAAAAGTAATTTTGAAAACTATGTAAAATCAATTGATCAAGATCTTTGGCATATTATTTCTTTTGGTAATTTCAAACCAAAGAAAACAAGTTTTTGAAAACCAAGATAACTATCTTAAACTTGATAAAAATACTAAAGCTAAAACAATGTTTTACAAAGCTTTAGTACCAAATATGAAAGAATGTATTTTTGTCAAAAGGCTAATGATGTTTGAAAAATATGGTAAACTTTCATCAAGGAATATGTCAAGTCAAAGATGATCAATTTAATCTTACATATGAATTAGAAGTTTTAGAAAAACTAATTGATAGACACTTAGTAGAAGTTAATACATGTGCTACTAGTTTAAATGTTTTAAATGAAGGTACAAGTGAAGATGAGTACGTGTGTTTTGTTGAACCTGCTTGCGTATCTTGGAATGTAATGGAAGTTGACGAAGACAATGATCCGGTATTTTATTGTCAACTTATTGATACAACAAGCAAGGTGTAAGTAAAGGTGATTACTCGTGTCAAGCTCGTTGTTGTCTTGCTTGCGATTCATGGATTAACTCGGATGAAGATGAAGTCAATCATCCGGTTTGTGATTCCATATTAGATAAAACATCAAGCAAGGTACACTTTGAAACCAAACTATTTTGCTTTGATTAATTTATCCTAGAGTCTTCTAAACTATAAACTGAGTCTAAACATTTGTGCAACATGGACCTAAAAGCTATCTTCAAGAATGAGTCTTTAAAATCTCTTAAGAATATCTTTAAAAACGAAATCTTATTGGAAGATAAAATGTCTAGAATTAAGAGTAATGTTAAAATTAATCTAGAATGTAAATTATGTCTAGATTACAAACATGAGATTAAAATGCAAAATGAGAAAAGAAAACTTATTAGTTAAATTTGATGAAAGCTCAAAATCTCTTGAAAGATTGTTGGGGAGTCAAAGGTTGTTTAAAGATAAAACCGGATTAGGATTTAACTCAAAAGCACCATTAACTAATAAAACAAAGCAAGTAAAATTTGTCTAACCTAGAAGAAAGACTTAGAGATAATTCTATCTCTAATAGAAACTCATGATAAAAGAATTAAGATTATCATGCTCTATGCCTTTATATGATTGTCTAACCTTCTTAGATACATGAGTTATTGAGTTTCAAAGCATGTCGTCAAACCAAGTCTTTACACTTAATGCTTATTCGCTTGATAGCATCTCTATGCAATTTAAAAGGTACGCATTACTTAAACTTGACTTTGGTTATATCTTGTCTCTAGCATTATGTGCTCAAATATGTGTTATTTGTAATACTCCAGAGTGTCTACCTGCTATTTGTAAATAACTAAGATTAGATTCTATGCAACAAGGAATTTAGTCTTTAGTACTAGTAAGGAGATATAAGGTGTTTTGGTTATTTAACCATCAAGAGATAAACACGAAAAACTCTTGAGTTTGTCTCACTCAACTCTTGCTAACAAGTGAGCTAACTAAGAATCTCCTAAGTGTTAAAATGTCTAACACTTTTGTGATGCTTGCAAAACAAACATTTGTTAAACAATTTTCTCAAACACCATACTTTGAGTCTTTAATTGTGTCTTTCTTCAATCACTCCTTTATAATCTCACATAAAACACACAAGGTAAAATAAATCACAATTAGCATATATTAGGATGTGTGAAAGAAAATAAGTTTTCAAAGGATTTACACATCAAATGTGACACATAGTCTAATGATGTTGTACCTCTTGGACTTTTTAAAAATAAATAGAGTTCATAGTGTCTTAAGTAAGAAAACCTAAAGAGTCGAGGAGTCATTGAATATGACATTTAACGAGTGATCTCCTCCTTCTATGATATCATCTTTGGTAGATGATAACTTAGTCGAAAGTCAAAATGATAGCAAGACAAGCATGAAGTTAAAGTACAAAACAACATCTTCTCACCTTGAGTTAAACATTAAATCAAGTAAAATTGACATAAGTTATAAAACTTGATTTATAGGTTATTAGTTGTGTCTAAACAAATTCAACAAAAACAATTTTTGGAATTTAGAATAAAACAAATAGTGAAACGAAGTTGATATTTCAAAGTAATCAAGTGAGTATAGTGTCAATATTTGAAAGACTTTTTGATAATAAAAGCAAGACACAAAAGCAAAGGATTTTAACTTAAAGACATTCCTAGTTGCTCTCTTGTTCTCAATGGTTAAGTTATTGATGACTTATCAAGAATGAGATTAGTAAATCCGTAGGTAAAATTAAACGTAGAGAAATGTTTGGAAGACTACTTGTTCTCATAACAATTAGATTCAACATTATGTTTAGTTTTTGTCTATGTGATCGTGTTAAAGAAGATCCTAAAACAACTCTTTAATTGAGCCTATTTGGATACATCATAAGGTACTACACAACTAGGATTATGGTCTCCCAAAAGAACGGGAATAGAAACCATAGTGTATGCCAAATGGAATTATGTCGGTAATAAGTTGATAAGAAAAGCACAAGTGGTACTTGCACTTTTATACTTACTTACCCAATGATTCTCCAAAACACGTAAGATTCTCAAATTAGTATCGAATGGAGAAGCACATCAACAAGCTCCGCTTGAACAAGCAAAATTCGCGTCGACAACGGAATTCATCTTATCAACGTTATTATCCCTTCAACAAAGGAAGCATCGACTTCAGCGACAATTCAATTCATTATGTTCTTTATAGACATATTTGTGATCCATCATCATCGCCTTGGTAAGATTGTTCATTGAGGAACGTCTTATCTAAGAAAGTCTTCTACGTTAACTATTTCATCCACGCGTTAACAAAATCTCTTGAAAGTGAAGCATTCATAATTCCTAGGCTTAGTCAAAGACTCATAAGACCTAAAACCTTAAGGTTTGAACGTTAGGATAAAACCATAAAAATCAAGACAAATTATTTTTTGAGTTTCTCCCTGCAGAACCCACGGTACCTTCAGACCATACGGGCGGAACCCATTTTTTGGTTCCGCCTGGTCCGCCAAACCTCAAAATGTTTAAACTTTTTATTTCAAAGCCAAACACCCTCTTTAATCTTAACAAAAACTAACAAACAGCATCACCCTCTCTAAAACACATAACCTCACGAATTTTAGGGCTTCTAATCCAATCTCTTTCAATCCAATTAACTTTGTAAGTATTCTAATCACAATTGCACTTTTAATTTAATTAAAACATTTGTGCTTACAATCATTAACTAGAATCTTAGGGCTTTTGCATAAAACTTCATAATTCATGAAAAACTTGGTGCCAAATCAATTATGTATTTCATTAGTTAAGAAATGTATCTTTTCATTGTTACTTTGATTTACCAAACACACCAAGAGCATTATTTTTCTAATTGCAACATGATTCATCACCACATTGTTAAAACAAATGAAAAACATCTTTTAAACATCACTTGCATACTATCTCTTGAATGCTAAAGGGGATACATAACTAATATGTATTTTCGGGTACATTCAATTGAAGATACATTCAATTAGGAGAGTGTTGGTTATCTTTTGTTTTCACAACAAAATTTGCATAACAAAACAATTTAGGAATCAAAATGAGTCAAGATAACCATGTCTTCACATTGTCTTACATATAGGAATATATTGAACATCCTCGTTTATAAAAGTCATTAACATACAATCTTATGTTTTCTAGGAATCAACATGCCTCCCGCAAACAAATCCGATCACAAAGAAACCCTTAAATACATGCCCAAACACCATATGACCAAAGGTCTCAACTCGGTTCAAGTAGAAACCTTTAAGGCATTAGAAAAACGCTATGTTCACGAAGGTAGAACCATTGATCCATCCTTTCTAGAAGGAACATCTATTCGCCAAAACTTTGCCGCAATTCACTTTGATTGTCTCCTTGATTTAGATGAGCCAATTTGTCCTAGGTTCATCTTGGAATTTTATGCAACCGTAAACCTTTCCTCATGTGCCAGTGGTAGGATTTCATTAAACTTCACAACAAATCAAATATCACATGACATAGATTTAAAAGACTTAGCTATAATTCTTGGTGTACCAAATGAGGGAACTTGCCTCTACACGGATAAGTGGCCCATTTCAACTCTTGATTCTATTGATCGTTTTTATCCATACGATACACCTCTTGCTAGTAAAGAAACCACTAAGGAACACCTCTTTGTTAGAACCTCTACCACTAGGGTGAATCGTTTGGGGAACATTGTAGACAAGGATCCTTTTGGCATGGAGCTCAATGAGCTTAAACCACAATTTAAGAAGTGGGAAGAAATTCTTAGGGCTAACGTCATAAGTACCATAGGAAATAGAGATCACATCAACGCATGCCTATGCTACATGCTATATAGCATTTCCACCGGTCAACCCTTCAACTTAGCCTACTACCTTGCCAAAAGAATGGCTGACATATCCTTAGTTGGAACAACCGCTCTTCCCTATGGCATGTTTCTTACCCGCCTCTTTAGAGCAATCTCACCCATTTCTCCTAACGAAGATGGAATACGTCTTGACTATTTTCTTGTTCCTCACACCTTCGTTCCCCTAAGTGATAAACGTGTTTACAAAAATAAGGGCAAACGTACTCGATCACCTACACCATCACCATCATCATCATCCGGAATGAGCGAGGATGATAAACTTCCCAACTCTAAGTTACCTCCTTTAGAATACCTTCAAGCTCTCCCCATCATTGACAATGCTTCCGAAGAATTCAAGCAAACCAAAGGAATGTTCAAGTGTTTTGGAAGGTACCTAAACAAGCTCAAAAAAAAAAGATAGACCGGTTGTGAGAAGATTAAGGAGCGTTTGGCATAAGAATGCTTTAGAATCGTCTTTGTGTTAAAACTATGTGAATTATGTGTTTTTCACTTTCATGGTTTATTATGGTTGTTGGATTATGTTTGTATGAAATTTTATGCATAATGACAATGTTTAAGGTGTTTGTCATCTTTTCTATGCTTATGGGAATTCTTACCAAGTATAGTAAAATCCTCGACCTCAAGGTCAAAGTCCCATGATTGGTATGTTTACATGTCTAATTTTTGCATTGCCCAACCAGTAATACCTTATCTTTTTGATTTTAGGAGTTTTCGAAAATTTTGAAAATCGTCTCGCGGGTCAAAAACGCGGACTGCCTAATTTTTTACCCCTGGCGGATCTGGCGGTACCCAAAATTGGGGTCCGCCAGTGTGTTTTCTGGGAATTCCAGAAATGGCCCAACGGACCAGGCGGTACCCTCAAATGGGTTCCGCCAGTGTCTTCTGAGGGATCCGCCAGACACCTGCAGAAATTTTTTCCATTTTTCTTAAGTCCAAAACTTGTAATGTGTCAAAATCATTATCCTAAGTGAGAAACATCTTTCATTTACAACAACAACCATATTGGAACAAACCTCACTCACTAAAACAATTAGGAAGACACTTCCCGCCAAAAATTCAAATTCAAAACATAACTAACCAAAGGACCCCTTTTAAAGGATCCTTCAAGCCTTTGATACATTTTCAACCAAACCACTTCCCATGATCACAAAGCATTGAGTGCTTAGGTTGGTCTTTCACTCCATCCTATTCATTGGATTGACCTCAAATGATGTGACATGGTCATGAAAATCATTTGACACCTCAATCTTAGAATAGTAAAACATCAAATCCAAACACTATTTCAACACTTTTCTCATCCTATAAAATTGAAAGCTTCACAACAATTCAAATCACACCTTTCAAATCACAACAATTCAAGACTTCTCCCCTCAAACATCAAAACCAAAACCTTTGAAATGAACAAAACCAACACCTCATCCGAGTCATCAAAATCATGTGCTAAAACCACTAGGATTAGTGTGAAACCTTGTTGCTTCAACAAAATCACAAAGTCAAGCTCATCATCATCAAGTGATGCTTCACTCAACATCTCCTCACCTATCCAAGATTACCTAAATCTTACTACCTCAACTACACCCTCAACACATTGTAATACCAATGTGATCACCATTCAAGATTTGCTTAATCTTGCTACTCCACCACCTTCTCCACCACGTTGCAACTCAAACCTAGCAATTAACCCATCATCAACTAAACCTTTGAGTGAGTCAACTCCATCTTCTCAACAAACTTTTAAATCAAAAACTCCTTCACCTCAATCACCAACACCTACACCAATGGAACTTTTCCATACACCACCAACATCCAATTTGGAAACTTTTGACGATCTATCATCAACACCACCATCCTTCTCACTTTTTGATACCATTGCTCAAATGGAAACCCAACAACAACCTAGTGAGCAACTTAATGATGAACCCCATTACCCATCTACGGTAGAACGGTTGGCTTACCGTTATGCTAGACCATCCATTTTTCCAAATGATCAAGGTCATACCCACCAACAATCATTTGTGTTTCACCCAATTTACAAAGACCTTCATGGCAATCCTTCCGGCGAACCAAGATTCCGCCATTTTGTTCAAAATCAACAACCACAACCACAACAACAACCACCACAACAACAAAATTCCTAAAATTTTGAAACTCTACTTTCTTCTTATAAGAAAATAGATACATCCATATGGGAAAAACCTCCAAACATGAATGAGGAAATAAGCACTCATTTAGCCCACCTAAATGCCTTCAAACGAATGGTTGACTCTCAAATCAACCATGTTATGGAATTTCATATGGCATTAGACTCAACAAGTGAAGGAAGCAAACACACCTCTCAACCATCCACATTTGCTCATTCAAGTTCAAACCATCCACCACCAACAATTCAAACCATCCATCCACCACCATCATTACCCCGCCATGATTGCGGACATTGCGAAAGAACCGCTCACATTAGTGAAAGATGTCGAACGGAACTTCGCGAGTTAACCGAAGAAATGAGGTTTATTCTAAACCACATTTTGGACCGTCTCCAATCCTTGTCTCATCCACCACAACCTTAGAGTCTCCAAAATGAAACAAAATTGTTTCTCTTGGAAAATGTCTCCCATTTTAACCAACAAACCAAAACCAAGTCACCTCCTCACCTTTCAAAATAAAACCCGCTACAACCCTCAACTCACATTTTCATCCTTAAACAACCCTACCCTTGTTTTTGGAAAATGTTTCTCACAAAGGAAAATGATGATTTCCTTATAGCTTTTTATGGTCGTAGCTTATTTGTAGCTTTTTCTTTATTTCTAGAGGTAGGATAGTGTAACCAAAATTTCTTGTCTTTGACTTTTTAAGAAGTCTAAATTTTACATGAAATGAAGTTCATTACACTACAAGGTTTTCTTTGTTTGTTGACCATTTTAGGTATGATATGTGAACTACACCTTTATATGGTACCATACATAAATCTTGTGTTTTAGAAACTAACCTATCTTTTTGTAGGTTCATTATCCATGTTTTCCTTCCTTGAAACTCCATTTAGGGGAGTAATATTCAAGGGGGAGCATGAGTATTGCATTATTCCGCTTCACAACTCTAAGTTGTGTTTTAGACATTAAATACCTTCATGACTTATCTTGTGCGGAAACTAACGTTTCTTTTGTAGGTTCAAAATCCATGTCTCCTCTCTTGGTACTCCATTTAGGGGGAGTATCAACCAAGGGGGAGCATGGCCATTATTCCGCTTCACTACTCTACTTTTTGTTTCGACAAAAAGGGGGAGAATTTATATTAAACTTGTTCTACTTTTAATATTTCCGCTTTGCTAACTCTTTGCAAAAACAAGTTTTAATACTAACTTTATAAGACTTAACACTAAATCTTATGGCTTACTTTTGAATAAAGTTTATGTTTTGTCATCAACAAAAAGGGGGAGATTGTTAATACAAATATCGCCTAAAACGTTATTTATATTTTACGATCTTTGCTAAGTTTTGTTAATGACAAAGTATGAACTTTAGCTAAGAGTAAATCATCACTTTAAGTGTTTAAGTCTTGTTTAACTAAGGTTCACATTTCCTTTTAAACTAAACATTATTTTTATTTCTTAAATTAGAAAGTGTCTTGTCATATCATATTTATTTCTTTAAATAGAATTGTCACATCACACTTATGGCAAGTTTTGTCAATATGCATTTATGTGTTTGACTAACTTTGTAGTGACTTGCAAGTTTGGTGTTTGACTAGTGTAATGTGATGTGACATTGTTTGGTTGCTAGGATTTATGAGACAAGACCTTGTTTGGATTAAAGAGTTATTGCATAAACCTACTGCAGACCCGGCGGTACCCTGGGGGTACACGGGCGGAACCCATCTGAGGGTTCCGCCTGATCCGCCAAGCATGCAGTATGGTGTGCTATAAATACCAAGCCATAACTTGATTTTTTGCTAACCTTTTAGGACATATATTCATACATTCTCTCAACTAACTCAGTAACCCTTGACTTGTGTGATTCTCTTATGTAGCAAGGAACTCCACAAGATCATTCAAGAAGTTGCAAGCTTCAACTCTAAAGTTGCAAGTCTTGGTAGCTTGATCATGTATAAGCTTTGGTAGTTTATACTTCATGTGTGTCATGTATGTAGAAGTTATAGGTTAGTATTTTAGGCCTCAAAATACGTAGTGTGTTGGGAGTTGTTGTACCCTAGTAAAAGAACTAACGGGAGTGGTTGTACCCTTGGTAAAGAACTCGACATCTAGCTTTGTGTCGGTAAAAGTGTAAGCGATGAATGGGAGTGGTTGTACCCTTGTAAAAGAACTCGACATCTAGCTTTGTGTCGGTAAAAGTATAAGCGACGTGTAAGGTTTTCTCCGCCGGTGAAAGGAGCTTGTTGATTAGTGTTTATAACTCTCGAGTTGGAAACTCGGGGCGTGGATGTAGGGCAAGGAAAAAGAGTCCTTGTAGCCGAACCACGATAAACTATCGTGTTGTGGTTTGATTGTTTCTTTCTCTACCTTTGCTTATTATATGTTGTTGTTTAGTTAGAATTGTTGATCACATATAAAGCTTTTCAAAGAACCAAAACAAGTAATGTTGTTCTTACATCTTTAAACATAAGTAAAGCTTTTCAAAGAACTAAACAAGCAAAGTTAGGATCATTACAAGTAAAGCTTTTCAAAGTATGAAACAAGTTAAGTTGGAATTGTTATTCACATGTAAAGTCTATTCAAAGAATCAAACATATTAAGTTGTGCTTATATCTTTAACCAAACGTCAAGTTCTCAAAGGTTATTTAAGCTAAATAAGAATCGAAAAAGCGGTAAACTATTCAACCCCCCTTCTAGTTTTCCACAAAGAAAATCAAGAAAAATAAAAAAATCAAGTTAAAGGGGAAAGGAAGACAAGGTACTTGTGGATTTTGGATGCCTTATTGGTTTAGAACTCATGGGAGTGATTAGGTTAAGTTTTGGTGCCATGGTTTTTTATCTCAGCCAACTGCCTTTGTAAGCACTTTTATATTTTTTTTAGCATTCCATATTTATATACTGTATTTGTTGCTCAATTTAGTTAATTTAGGTTCAATTAATGTTAATATAAGTTAAATGTTCAGTTTCATGGATTGAATGCCCCATTTGCTTTGAAAAATTCCATAACAGTCCCCCTAAGGGGTGTTTGGTTTAACCTGCTCACCTAGGTTCCATTTGGTTTTATGGTTAAGTGTTGTTGTACAATGTTAGTTTAGGTCTAAGGAAGTATTATTTACCATTTACTTTGGTCTCAAGTCTTAAAAAAGTCAAAGATCACCATCAAGCCTTTGACAGATTACTGTTGGGGTATATGGGTTTCAAAACCTACCCATTTTGACAAGGAAGTTGTTTTCCAAGCTTAGTTTACTCTTATTATTGCATAATACATCAGTTCAAATCAGTAGTGATCAATCAAAGTCCATAAAAGTCAAAATAGCCAAGTTTATCAAAAGTCAAATGTGCATGTATTTCAGTTTTTTACAAAAATTCAAGGCATTTATTTGATTTTTGTGTGATGATCTAGCCTCTGAAACTTGTTGTGGTTATATTCCAACACCTCATCTTTGAGATCCCACACCCCTCTCATTTTTAGGAATTTTGTGCTGGGCCCCACACAACCCCAAACACAACTGCAGGGGGGAACCCTACCCTGCATCAGCATACATCAGTCCACCACCACCACTTGGTGGTGGTTTTCTGATCACCTCAGTGGTCCTCAGGCCACCAATTTGGCTTCTTTCCACCCCCTCCTACCATACTTCAGGTATTGACCCCTGGTTTGACCTGAGACCCCCTGGGTCCCACTTGAATTAAGCCCATACTTCTGTCCCATTTTCAGTTGAGTTTCAATAAGCCAAGTGCTTATTTTGTTGCTTATTGCTCATTCTGTGGCTCTCAATTGCTTTTTCTGGCTTATATATGTTCCTTAAACTCAAGTGAACCAGAATTAACAAGAGTGGGTCCCACTCAATGCCATTTTAGCTCATTTCACCACTTGGTCAAACAAAGTCAACTGTGTGGCTTTTTGTTTCCTAATCAACTTATTTTTTATTTCTACCAAAGTTGTTTTCACAAAAAGTTTTTATTTTTAGTTATAAAATAGGTTAGTAAAAGAAAAATCTAGAAAAAACAATTTGATATTAAGTGATAGTTTCTATTTAATGTAATTTAATTTTAATTTTAATTTTTAAATTTTTATTAAGTACTTAGCTATTTTATATTTTTATTAAATTACTCTTATATTAAAGTATTTATAATAATTTTTTCAGATTTTTATTTTATCATTTAGTATTTATTAGAATTAATCTTAGTTTTATTAATTATTAATTAATAATTAGTTTTAAATAGCATAATTAGTTTTTATTAAGTAAAACCTAGTTTTTATATTTTTTATAGCTTTTATATGTTATAAAATAATTTTAGAAATTTTATTAGAATTTTTACTGTTCATTTGCTATTTTTCTTAATTTAAAATAGTTTAATTAGGTAATTAATAATTAATTAGTAATTAATTAATAGAAAAATCACAAAAAGACAAAATTACTTATTTTTAATTTTAAAATTAGTTTTTAGTTATTTTATAATTTTAGAAATTTTATTTTCACCTTTTTAGTATTTAATTAATATTGTATTATATTTAAGTATTTTAAATATTAATAATAAGTAATAAATACTATTTAATTAATATTAAATAATTAATTAGTGTAAAAAATTATTTTCTTTTTCTAAAAATTCTCTTTCACCTTTTAGTTTGTAAAAAAGTCATTTTCACCCCTTGGGTGTTTTCAGATTTCAGTTTTCACTTTTTATTTTGTACGTTCGCGTTATTTAAAACGTAAACGTACGCGTTTTTAGTTTTAAACGTTTCTGGTTTTTCTAACTTTCCCGTATTATTCATATAGCTTATTTAAGCTATTTCATTGTACAAATCAGTAGTGTAATTGTTAGGATTAAAAGTGACGATCATTATTGAGTCAAATAGTCAGTTAAATATATTCATGTAATAGTTAGTAAATGCTAGTTTATTAAGTTTATGTGTATTATTCATGCTTGTATAAAGTCTAAGGGCTAGTTATGTAATATGGTCAAAGATATGTGAAGCCCTAGACTACAAGTATAAATACACTTGTAAGGCCTCATTTTGAGGTTGGTTCTCTTAGTGATTCATTTAGTGTTAACAAAGTTATTATTCCACACACTAGAGTTCCTACTCTCTCCCTTTCTCTCTCTACTTACTTTCACTCTCTAGATCTAGGCTTGATTCAATAGTGATTTAGGTTGTTCTACGGTCATACAAGTGGTATAAATATAGAAGATTAGAAGAAGAAAGATGGAAAGATGGTGACTTGATATGTATTTATGTATTTTAGAGAGAGAAAGTAGAGAGAGTAGAGCAAGAAAGAAGAGAGAATATTATTAGAGAAACACACACAAATACACACACAAGCACACACCTCAAATGAGCCTTTGAGGTGTTTAAATGGTAAGATACATTATGCCCTAAAAGGCTTTCCATGGGCTTTGTCTAATGGGCTTGGTTTACATTTTCTAATAAATGCTTACATGATATACTTAATAAGCACCAAGTCCATAGCCCAATATACTTAACTATTACAATACTTGTCGACTCAATATACAATTGGTATCATCACCCAGGTTGTTACTTTATTGATTTATGGTGGTTCGTACAGTGTTTTAGAGGCTGTTTTTTACCATTATTTTCGGATCTGGAAAAATGTTTTCTTTTTCCTTATCTTTAATGATAACAGCTTCTATACATGTATTTGTTGTATTCTTATGGTCAAAACAGTCCCTATCCGATTTATACAAGTTTACAAACTACTTTTGTGGTCTTTTTGGTTAAGTCATAATAAGCAGTTTCATACAACTCATATTTTGTGATTGGTTTGTACCATAACCGTGAAAAGTGGTCTACAAGGTCGGAATACTCATCAGAAAACTCATCGGAATCTGGGTTATCATCGCCGGAAAAATCGGATCTCTTGTATAAGAAATCTCGATATGTACTGTTTTTCGAGAACTCTAGTGGTTTTCGAGAACACTTTACCATGTTTTCTCGATAACCAAGTTCTCGATAAATTTAAAGTTTCAAAAATCTGGTTCTCGATATATTAGTATTCTCGACAAAGTTCAGGCTCGATAAAGTATTCTCGATAAAAGTTTACAAAGTCTCGAAATTTTTGATACAGAGTTTCGCAAACATAACTCTACTAAGTTTCGAAATTTTTGGCAAAAAATTTTCGAAATCACATGTTGCAATATTTCGAGAAGAGATGAAGACCATGACCACAACAAAATACCATAACTCAAAAACAAGTTTCATCATCAATCCACTTTTCATTGACCAGAAACAACAACGAAAAAAACAAATCATCCACCTACCCGAGACCATCTCTAATGATCTTGAAGCCAAGCCTGTGAGCTCTCGTTGTTACAAAATTAATTTATTTATTTTGAAAATAAATAAATAAATTAATTTTTTAGATCCGATATTGGTGAGGGAGGAGCGTGTAGTTGAGTTAGGGGCGGATGATATCAAATGTGTGTATAGGTTTAGGTAAACTGAGTGTGCTCACGTTATATCTATCCACATGTGAATTGGATTTGGGCTGTGCATGTTATTTCCTTGGGCTAAGCATAAGATAAGAATTGGTCTCAAATTGGGTTTACGTGTATTGATTCACCTTGTTGCTTGGGCCTAATATAAGGATTTGTGAGCTGATTTTTATTGTGATATAATTATTGGTATAACACTTGGATTATGAGTGGTATTTTTGGTATTATCATTTTCACGGGGATACATAAATTCACGGCTAGAATTGTTTCGTTCAATAAAAATGACTACGGGGTTTTTGCACGGTATTATTGATTTAACTTTGAAGTGACGTTTCAAAATGTGTACTTATTTATCTCAAAGTCTAGGGGTGGTTGGATGCACGACTTTTGAAGATAACTTGTCTGCGCAAATTAAAAATTTCAGTCTTGACAATCTAGTTATTACTGATGTAAGGAGTTACGTTGTAGTGCTAACAGTATAGCTATCACTTAAAGGAGTTACATTGTAGTACTCAGTGTCACACGAAGTAGTGGATTGTTCAAGTGGCGAATATTTCGTGCAACCTCATACTTAAAGGAGTTACTTTGTAGTGCTCAGTATAGGTATTAAGTCACATCTATCGTACAAGCATTAAGTCACAAGATGAGATGATTACTTTTTTTTCAAGCTGGCATATCGGGCTGTCTCCATATGTGGTCATTACTAGTAGCCGGTGAATACAAAGGAGGTTCGTTTACAGTTTGATTTGAGAGAAATGTATTGAGAGTATATTTTTGCGACATATACTCACAAATTATGCTTACACGGTCTATCTATATTGCACCAGAAGTGTAAAGTATGGGTAATTTTGGCATGTACACACAATAGTATGATGATTTCGATGCATCGCAGCCATCAGGAGGGAGAAGAACATGCCATAAGAAGTAGTGTTTCATCTCTAGTATGTTGGTTGTTCGAGGGAATTGTGCTTACACTGGAACCGAAGAAGTACTAATGATGTGTACATCGGAGCGTATTACCAACCTTCTGTGCAATGTTATGTGAGTTATATTGTCATGATGCTCCCTGAACGACAACCATGTGCCTACACTTATGAATCTACTTTATCCGCTGCGTGATGAAAAGAGAGTTGTCGGTTCAGGAGGGAGCAGGAAAAAGAATAAAGGCTCACTAGTTAGGAGGGAGTAATAACCTAACTAGACCATTACAGTTGAAGTTCAGAGCTACAAAGATCTGTGCCATCAGTGCCAAAGATCAAATACGCCGAGTTCGTCGGAAGAGAGAACTTCAAGTCTGCCTCAGCATCTAGACTACAGAGACTCTGCGCTTCAACAACGTCAACATAGTTTACTATTGTTGTTATTTACATTTTTATGTATTTATAGGTCTCATTGTAACCATTCACGTGTGACGATATCTTGGAGGGAGATTGTTAGCCTCGCTCTTTTATAAAGATAATGTCACATACGTGAAATGGACTAGATTAGTAACAAGTAGTACCTTTAGGGACTATTATTGTACACTAGGCATAGTATTGTTGTTATGAGCCTATAAATACCCCTCATGACTCTCCATGAGGGGTGTGAGAAATTGTGTATTCATTCATTCATCTTAATATATTCCATTTTCTTCACCCTCTCTCTACTTTCTCTCTCTAAAATACATAAATACATATCAAGTCACCATCTTTCCATCTTTCTTCTTCTAATCTTCTATATTTGTGATAAAGTTGTAATATCTAAGGTCCTACAAGTGGTATCAATCGCCTAACAATGATTTAGGAGTGTTGGAAGCTTGTTTGGTTCGTATTTTTAAAGCTATTTACACGAGTTTTTTTTATCAAAAAATCATTACTTTTCTTGTTTGTTTTGTGTTTTTAACACTTTTTTGATTACAAACTAGTGTTATAAACTTTTCCCAACAAGAAAGTTTTAATCTTTTTGAACATTTCTAGCTTAAAAATCCGAATTTGGTTTTGTACTTGTTTTCGAGATCTAAAAAAGTTTTTATAAAAATCATCAAGTTTGCAACTTTCTTCAAGTTTTGGTGTTTTTATAACTAGAAGTACAAAAATCTTGGAATACAAACTTCATTTGGGTGTGCTTTTTGCAAATTCAAAATTCTAGAAATTTTTCTAAATCACAAAGTTTCTAAATCGCAAAGTTTCTAAATCTCAAAAGTTTCGAGAACACACTTGGTCCCGTTGCTTACTCGGTGTTTCCCTTGCTTGTATAAGTGAGAAAACACTTCGACTCGTGGTATACTCTCTAAATTGTATAATTTAGAAAGTTTTGGGTGATAATTTTATCTAAAACGTATTCTAGATAATTTTATCTAAAACACATTCTAGATAATTTTATCTAAAACGTATTCTAGATAATTTTATCTAAAACACATTCTAGATAATTTTATCTAAAACGTATTCTAGATCATTTTATCTAAAACACATTCTAGATAATTTTATCTAAAACGTATTCTAGATAATTTTATCTAAAACACATTCTAGATAATTTTATCTAAAACGCATTCTAGATAATTTTATCGAGAACAATTCTAGATAATTTTATCGAGAACACTTTTCGAGAATTTCCCTGGTGACAAAGTTTCGAGAATTTTTCTGGTGTCAAAGTTTCGAGAATAACCTTCACCAAACACAACTCCTATTTCGTTGGAACGATCCAAGATCAACTTTATCACACATCAGAACCTAATGGAAACAGAAATGCAAATGAAGGAGAGAGATTTTAAGAAAAAGTTTACAGTGTTCAAGTCACAGGTTGCGAAGGTTATCAACATATTTGGATATGAGTCAAGGTTCGAACAAGCATTTGAATACTACGTCAGAGACCGATTTCATTATTTCAAAGAAAAACTCAATCAAAACCTGAATCAACTTGAAAAGCTACTTAATGAAGAAGAACCTCATACACGTGACTGCAGGGAAGCTCTTCTAGTGATCCAAACTCAATTTCAGAGTATCTTTAACCCTTGGATAATGAACCAGTCTGAGTTTATCGATGCATTTTACCAACAATTTAGGGTAAGCTATTCGACATTCAGAACTCAATGCATAAATGACATGGGGGAACTCGAAAAGATACTTGATGCTGAAGAAACTGAGTTAAATGAAATTGCGAAGCTGAAACGGGAAAGAGAGCAGATTGAAAAAGATATGCAGTTTAAAGAAAGAGAGCTAATTGAAAGAGAAAAGCAGTTAAAGGAAACAGAGGTGATTGAAAAAGAGACAGAGAACGATGTACAAACAGAAGAGGAAACACTCAATGAGGGTGAGGTATCAGATTATAGTTTGGTTTTCACGGGCAGTGATACATCTTCAGTACAGCAGTTTGAAAGCAGTAGTCCTAGCTATGATTCAGATACTGATGGTACACAAAGGAATGAAGCTGTTTGGGACACCGAAGATGATCATATCAGACCTTCATCAGACACAGAGATAATGGCTACGGTACAACATTCACATGCTCATGATGATGTTGATATATTTGAGAATATGTTTGTTCATAATCAGACACATGCTGAGCATCCTGAGTCTATTAGTGACACTTATATGGTGGAACAAAATGATAACAATATCACTTTTGATACTCCAGATATGGATCCTAATAGAGGTGAGCCTGCCCAGGATGGATCTTCTTATGAACAAGATCGTGCCTTATTTGCTTCTTTAATCGATAATTTCAAACATGAACTTGAAAAGTGCAATGAGGACAATCGCAAAGCTAAGCAAGCGAATGTCTTATTGACAAAAGAGCTTGAGAGATTTAAAGAAATGGAAAAAGGTTTTCAAAATGTAACTAAAAGAAAAGCTGAACTTGAATTCGAAAACTCAAACCTTAAATCTCAAGCTCAGAAGTTTGAAATGAATGGAGAGTCTGTCAAACCACTTCTGAAAAGAAATGAAGAACTTGAAGTTGGTTATAGAGAAGCTGTTCTTCGTGAAAAATGTTCCATTCAAAATCTGGATTCTCAAATGGTTCTTAACAACAGAAAGGTTCAAGCACTTGTAAAAGAGAACAGTGATTTAAAATGTGAAAATTCAAGGCTTAAGCAAACCACTTCAAATTTTGAGATTGTTAATACAAAACTTGAGAATGAAAATCAAGAATTTTTTAAACGAACAAACGATCTTGAAAACAAACTTCGAAAATTGGGACAAACTTCTCAGACAATCAACATGCTGCCTACTAAAGATGAGGAAGTTTCTAAACAAACATCTGGAATTGGTTTTGAAAATAGTGCTCAGTTGGAAAATGGAAAACCGTGTTTTTTAAACAAAGTGAAAAAGCTGACACCTATTTTGTACAACACTGAAGATATGGGAAAAGAATTGTCAGATGATCTTTTGTTTGAGTCTCAAGATATTTTAAAATCTGAAGAGGAAAAACGTTTGAAAGTAAAACAAACAAAAAACCATCTCTCGTACCACGGCTTTGTGTATGGTTGTACACAATTGACAGATTTTCCAAAAGCACCTTTCAAAAGAAAAGACACAAATGTGAAAAGATTTTTCAAAGAAGCTCAACTTGCTACTTATGATGCTAAGTTATGGCAAAATAAAGCAAGGATACAATTTTGTAGTCATAAACATCACATTGAGCATACGTTAAAGATCATTTGGTTCAAGCAAGAAAACATCGATCGCAGTATTTTCTCTAATCCTCTTTCATCAGATAAACGCCTTATGATTGAAGTAAAAAAGATTTTGAAAAATGAGATTGAACCTCATGTGAAAAATCTCAACTTAAGTTTTGAGTACTTTGAAAAACATCTTGTCACTGAAATGAGAGAAGATTTAAAATACGTTCATTCTCTTGAAGACGAATTTGATGAAAAATGCTTAATACTTGACATTCAAAAGGAATTTTTCACAAATCAAATAGAGTCTTTCAAATCAAAATCTGTTTGCCATGAGAAAGTGAATGAGAATGTTGAACAAACATCTTTCTTGAAATCTGAAAATCTTTGTCTCAAAAAGAAAATCACCGAGCTTTTAAAAGAAGCAGCTGATGTCAAAGAAGAACTGTCAAAAAGAACTGCTCAGTTTGAGAAACATCTTGCAAAACTCGAAGCACAAAGTATCTCTTTCCAACTCAAACTGCAAGAGAAGAATGAACAAATATCTTCTGAAAACTCTTTGACATCAGTGCTTAAAGAAAAAGAAAATATTTTTGAAGAAAATTATGATGATACCAATATCAAGTTTGATTTTGACGAACTTGATACAAAAAATCTTGAATTGGAACATGCTGTGGTATCATTACAAAAAGAAAATGAGCATTTGAAACAGACTTACAAAAACTTGTTTGATTCAATCAAGCGGTCAAGAGTTCAGAATCAAACTTCAAACAAATCTGACTCTCTGATCACACCAAATCATCTTTTTGAAAAAGAAAAGTCAGTGCTTCAAAAGAAAATTGTTGAAATGGAAAAAACGATTGCACTACAAACCAAGGATTTTGGTGATGCCAAAAATGATTTTTCAATCGAAACAGACAAATATGAAAAATATTTTGCACATCTTGAAAATCAAAATGCTTCTTTGCAAGAAAAACTGGCATCATCAGATCATGTTTCTCTTCAAAAAGAATACAATGATTTGAGAACGTCATACAATGCCTTAAAAGCAAAGTTTGATGTTCTTAACCGGTCAAAAGGAAAATCTCATGTTTCAAACGAGTCTAAACCACAAGTAAGTGTTTCGGAGAAGGTTTACACGGGTGAATCTTCTAAACCATTTTCGAAAAAGGTTTCTCAATTTACAACCTATTCTTTGCAAAAAGGAAGGAAGTTTTCAAAGAGACCTAATTTTTCTGAAACATTTACTCCTCAAAAGGTTTCAAATGCAAGTGCTCATAGAGAAAAGAATCAAGATTTTCAAACTCCATACTCTCGTTTTACTCCGGTAAAGCCAGTGTGGAAACCAAAGCAAAGCCGTTCAGAACATTTGAAATATTCATACTCTGAAATGCTTCCGCTACAACAAAGGAATGGCTATGCTTGGAAAAATCCTAATTCTGGAAGGTTTCTATTCATCTCAAAAACGAATTTTCGAAATGAAACACCGAGTTTCAACAATGGATGGAAAACTTCTTCTTCAAGTTTTAAAACTCCAAGAGAGACACCGAGTTTCTCAAACAACTTTCAAAAGCAAAAGAGTTTTAAATCACCGTTGATTCCACGAGCTTTATTTCAAAATGAAACACAGATTATCAGTCCTCGTTGGAATTCAACTTTTTTGTCTCGGATTGACACAACTTACAAATGGATTTCAAAATATGGTAACCCAGTTGGCGCCGTGCTTAAATGGGTTCCAAAAGTTGTTGTCTAATCCAAATTCATAATGGCTTTTGGACACATCAGTTCAGGACCCGCGCTTCAAAGATAGGAAAGTGCTTAATCATACAAAGATTTCAAATACTTTTTGAGCACTTATCCTAAAACGAAAACCAAACACTTATCTGGCTTGAGTTTTCTTTAGAAAAACTTTCAAAATCTTTAAGCTCAAGACCATGATTGTTGATCTAATGATAAATTAGATTTTCAAAATTCTCTTACATTTTGAGCACCACATTTTCAAGATTTTTCAATAAGATTTTCAAAATCTATCAAAATCGGTGCTCATCATCAAAATGACTTGTGTAGACCTTACAATGCACAACTCAAGTTTTCAAAGAAAGGAAAGTGTTACGCAAAAATGATTTTCATCAACAAAGTGCACTTATCCTAAAAATGGACACTGTTGTACGCCTCAGTGCGACATTCCTATCTTTGAAGCGCGGGTCTTTGTTTTTCAAAAAACCTTGATGCAAATTCAACAAATCTGAAACTTCTTTCTCTTTCAGAATTTTGCTTCAAGACGACTCCTTCCCTCTAAACTTTAAAAAGTTTAACATTTCTCAAAAACATATGCGAGTTTTGAGGGGGAGTATTTCTAAAACAAAAATTGTTCCGAATTCATGCAACAACAAATCTGTCTATCTCTCCAAAAAGCTTTTTCTTAATCAGTTGATATCAAAAATATTACGATATGCTATTTTTGAGGGGGAGAAGACATGATTAAAATGTGATCAAAGATGTTTAAAGCTGGTGACTGAATCTCAAAAGAGCTAGACTCAGAATGTACCAATGAATTGACGAAGCTTAAAATGTCAGTAATCGAAAAGACTTGTCCTGGACGGGTAATAATTTCAAGCTAGTCTAACTAGTGATGTAAGCGTGTCTCGAATAGGACTTGTCTGAGTAGAATGTACCGTATCGAGAGACTTTCTTTGGACTTGACCAGGACGGGTAATAATTTCAAGCTAGTCTAACTAGTGATGTAAGCGTGTCTCGAATCGGTCATGTTCAATGAAAGTGGATCAATTCAAAAAGTGCAAACTCCTCAAGCATGTGCAAATTTCTTAAAAATTCATGAGCACATGTGAAGGGGGAGTCCTTCAAAAGAAACAAAAACTCTCAAAGTGTCAACAAAAATGTGTTTATATTCATAAACACTTTGAGAGATTTTCAATAAAAGGTTTCATGGCAATTATAGGATTCATGGAGTTATAAGGTGACTAAGGTTAGGGAAAACCGTCCTATGATCCGCCAGAGCCGGAGGGATCTACCCAAGGACAATTCCAATAGAATAGAATTAGAAGTCCTTAGGTATGATTTGAAAAAAGGAGAAAAGAATGAAATGAGAAAGAAGGGGTTGAAGAATTAAAAAGAAAAGCAAATGAAAGGGTGAAAAGAAATAGCCCTCCATATGTTCAACCTTAGGGCAGACATCGGGTTCAACTCATATGCTACTGGTTGTTACTAAGGTGACACCGGTATTGAAGACAAGACGTCATGGACCCAGTGACGCACTACACTAAACCTTCTAGCCACTCAAATTCTCTTAAAAGAGCTTGTTTCATTCTCACGGGGAACCGGTGTAATCTATCGACTTATCTCTTAGAGATGGTTGATATTGAAGTAGGAGACCCCTCCCTAGTCTCCGCATAGGAAACAAAATTATACACTTATCGAGTCTAGAGCCATGAGATACGTCAAAAGATCTCTTAGGATACACTTTCCTATGAATACACTTGTGTTCGCCAAAAAGGACACAAGTTGTAAGAGTCTTTATGAGATCTACGGATCTTGCCTTATCTTTCATGATGGTTACTATGTCTCAAACGGTCTATAGTTGTGGGGTGATCTCCAGCAACTCACCTGAATCATTGATGTACTTCGGTGGATCTAGTAAGCCCTTTCAAGGGTATCTGGTTCAGGAACGGCCTTGGTAAGGATTAGAAGGAGTCTTCACATTATGCTGTTGACGATCTCTAATTCCGAACATGTAAGTACCGGTTGATTTATTGCTAACTGTTTTATGCAGGTACTCATAAATGTTCCTTGGAGAAAGACCGTTACCATCACTCAAAGATCCACATGCTCATACCCTGCAAAGCTCTCTTCAAAGATCTAAGCAAAGCAAAGTTCAGAATGTTTCTAAGTCTAAGTCAAAGAATCTTCAAACTAAAGAAACAAAGATTAAAGTCAAAGAGAAGAGAACTTCACAAAGATTCAAAGTCAAACAAAGTATGAGCATGTTGGAAAAGACATAAAGACAACAGAGTAAAGATGTTGATCAAAGGTAAGAAAGATCACAAAGCATGATTGGAACAAAGGAACTAGCAAAACTATTACACAAGGACTCAAAGTTCAAGAGAACAAGCTTCAAAGATCAAAGATCAAAGTCACAAAAGAGAGATCTCAATGATCACCCTTAGGGGGAAATTGTTAGCATTAGAAGTGTTGATCATTTATGAAATCAAAGTGAGATCTCAATGATCGTCCCTTAGGGGGAGATTGTTAGGATTAAAAGTGACGATCATTATTGAGTCAAATAGTTAGTTAAATATATTCATGTAATAGTTAGTAAATGCTAGTTTATTAAGTTTATGTGTATTATTCATGCTTGTATAAAGTCTAAGGGCTAGTTATGTAATATGGTCAAAGATATGTGAAGCCCTAGACTACAAGTATAAATATACTTGTAAGGCCTCATTTTGAGGTTGGTTCTCTTAGTGATTCATTTAGTGTTAACAAAGTTATTATTCCACACACTAGAGTTCCCACTCTCTCCCTTTCTCTCTCTACTTACTTTCTCTCTCTAGATCTAGGCTTGATTCAATAGTGATTTAGGTTGTTCTACGATCATACAGTAATCAATCACAAACCCCTTTTCATCCAAATTCACCCGATCACGAAACCGTTTTATAACCATCACACCTCGTCGGGACATAACTACCCGGGGAAACCACTATACTTCCACGGAGATTGACTCTAAGCTGCTTGACCTTGTTGACCATCCTTTGGTCAATTTAGGTTGATCGTTTGGAGCCAATCAGCCGTCACGACCATTTTTTCACCAAATTGTAGATCTCTTCGTCCTCTTCGTGTGGGCTTTTGAATCACCTAAATCCGAGTTCGTATGCAAAAGTTATGACCAAAACAATATCAGCTACTTCGCGCGCAAGTTTTGACAAGTTAACACGTGACGGCCTTAGGTGACGCCTTCACGTTCTTTCTGGGCCGTCACCACTTTTACTCTTGATGCCATCAAGATTTTCTTCTTGACGCCGTCATCCACTGTTCCCAGCAAGGAAAATTAAGTCTTTGTCGTTTTCTTCACTTTTATGCTCCAAAAACGTCCAAAATGCCTTCTTTTCCAGAATTCACTACCAAAGTACCTAAAATCACAAAAGGAACGATTTAGGGTAATATTTGATCAAATAAATTCCAATTCCGGCTTAAATGACCCCTTAAAAGTGGCTCATTTTTCGCCTCATCATATACCCTTACACTTGAGATTTGCTTGTCCTCAAGCAAATGCGCTTTTATTCTAGTCAAAATACAAGTTAGGGGTCATTTAACACTAATATAAAAGTAATTACAACAAATAATCATTCCACTAAAGACCAAAGACAAGCACGGAGGTCATATACTAGCACCTCACAAAATAGTGTTTAGATACTCACATCTCTCGGGTGTAATAAAGTAATATCACAATATGGAAATGGAAAACATCTCTCACTACCTGTCATAGCAAAATAGATTACCATAGGCTTGGGAAATGATCAAACCTCCACCACATGGCGTAAGCACCTAGGATAAACTATCAAAGAGGTCTTTTAAAATGGTTGTAAAGTTAGGTGTAGGGATATGGAATACACAGTTTTGTTGGATATAGGCAGTCTTTACTGGTGGCGAGTTAACAATCTTAGTTAATTAGATGTACAATATGGCGTTGCTAAGCCAAAGACTAGACTCGACTTAAGCTAATAAATCAAAAATAACAAAAACATAAAATGAACATAGAATGAAAAGGGATGGTAGTCCGTATGTTTTTTCTCTCTTTTTAATTTAATTTTTTTTTCTTGTTTTTCCGATTTTTTTTTTTTTTTTTTTTTTTTTTTTTTTTTTTTTTTTACATACACTCTTACCATACCATCCAAAATAATACATCATAGGGAGTGTAAATTCCCCTTACACTTGAATCTTTACATACTTTAAAATAAACTAATCTAATAACTCGAATTAAGAAAATCAAAACACTTGAAGTACTTTTAAGATTAACGCACATATGGGGCTAATATATGATGTTCTTCCCCATTACTCCATAAAATAAGTACTTTACCCATGAGTCCCAATCGTCCCAAAACAATATGTACAAGGATATGACTCGACTTAGCAACCATGTAATCAATTAGATAATTAACTTAGGGTTTAACAAATAACAATAATGCACTAAAGATGAGTGCATACACGGAAGGCTAAGGCGATTTGGTTGTACATTTAAGTGGGGTGTAACAAATTCTTCCTTTAAGTAAAATGCTTAAAGTTAGAAACGAAAAGATAGGCTCGGAGGGGTGTACTAGGGGTTTCGTGTACTAAAAATGAGTACAACGCTAAGGGTGTGGGAAAAATTAATTGACTTAACTTGCCAAGTAATATGACTTAAATGGTCAAGTAATTATGATACGGGTTTAAGACAAGGGTAATCCTAATGCCTCTTATCATGTAGTAAATCCTACTACACGAATGTAGTCTCACTAGCAGTCTCGGGATGCATCACTAACGCAAGTTCTAGAATCTAAATGCTACCGGTACACTCATAAGCACTAATAGTAAATGCTTTTCCTATCAAATCTAAAGGCGAACCTCACATATTTGGGTGAAAAATTTTTCTGAATAGTACGGTTTTGTGCTAGTCATATAATCTCCTATCCATGAGATGCTTGCTAAGGCTTTCACTCCTAAATGTTGTAAAAAAAATTAAATTTGGCGCTAAAATCGCACTAACAAGTATTTCTCATAGTTTTATTACACATCTACTATCAAACAAACAAACTCAAGCGAAAGTGTATCTGTAAGGTATCATCATTTTACCATCCCCTTACACTTAGGATGAACATTGTCCCCAATGTTCAAGTAAAGAATGTAAAAGTGAAATAAGTAAAACGAATGAAATCAAATACTCCCCTGATTCGCTCGGTATGGATAATAAGGTGGCCAGGTTAGATCTTCCTCCAAGAAAATGAACAATCAAAGATTCCCTTCCAGAGTATAAATCATCTTCTTGTCATACATAACCTGTTAAACCTGAGAAAACAAACACAAAAACCTAAAGCATCAATCCGAACAAAGAAAACTCACAACTAGATGTAATTCCAGACTTAGGAATAGAAACAAAACAATTAAAGATATAATGCTTGTGGAATGAATGTTTGCAGATTTCCTGGAGTTTATAAAACTAAAGAATTAACAAAAACTTTAAGACTCCGGTATAAACAAAACTAGCAAAATTTCTAGAATTTCACACATGACGCCGTCAGGAATTAATTCCTGACGCCGTCAGAAGTGACCTGCAGAAATCTTTATGTTAAGTTTCCGGAAAATTTCTGGAAAAACTTATGTCCTATTTTCTGGAAAATCCTGCAAACTTCATTATGACTCGATACAAGCATTTGACTCTAACGAATACTAATACACATGTTCATTTAATATTGTTGTGGTTCATGCTCAATTTCTTTCTTATAAACAAATTTGGATCTCCCTTACACTTATCTTTTGTAAAATACCTTTATATGCAATTAAGACGAAGTTAAAAACAAAATAAAGCATTTTCACAATTTACTTTGAAACATGAGCCACAAACAATAAAAATAAAGCATGCATACGGAAACAAATAAAATCAAACAAACAGGACTGCGCCTCTGGGACAACCAGTGCGCACTGTCGCATTTGGGCTGCGCAGTATAGTCCGTCCTATGCGCACACAAGGGCAATGCCGTCATGGTTGATTGGGCCTACGCAGCCATGAACAGAACTTAAGTCTAGCATAACATAGCCATGCACTATGTCACACTAGACTTGGGGGCTTGTGGACGTATAGTCTGGAATGGGCCCGGCCCGGCAGACAGCGGCGCACTCTACGCCTAAACCCTAATCAATGCCCTATAAATATAGGGCTGGGATTCCCTTCTTCGCAAAACACAACAGGTTACTCTAAACCTAATTCTTCTATGCTATATCGCATCGATACTAACTTGACCGTCGGAGGTGGATCCCGGGGCTACGGCCTCGGGTCCACTCCTAACGGGTTCTCTTTGTTGACAGATCTACTCAGGGCTTGAGAAGACGACGAACAGTCCAGAGAGAGTCGTCAAACCCAGTCCGCGCCAGATTATGTATCAACATCCATACCGTGTGATCTTCTTTAAAAGAACATAAAATGTCTACAATATCTATCAAGTGCTGACAAGGAAATAAAATGAATCTCATAAACAAAAATAAATCAAATAATGTTATGTAATAAGAGCTCGATTTTAGGATCTTACGATTTTACGATTCTACAAAGTAAAATCGATGTGGATTATACGTAAGATCTTAACAGGCTTAAGACCTTAAAGGGTCCCGATCTTGACCATAAGATTTTAAAATCTACTCCGATCCGATCTTTTACTTTTTTCGAATCGCAAACTCAAAACCTACAAATTTATGGTTTATGTTTTTATAAAAAAAAGAGTTAATTGCAAAAATCGTCCCTAACGTTTGCTGATATTGCAGATTTCGTCCCTAAAAGTTTAAAATTGCAAATACCATCCCAAAATCAAACTATTTGGCAAATTTTAGTCCCTGGTAACTGACCCCATCACTTTTTTTTAATGGATTAAATACGAGGGCAAAATTGTCTTTTTACGTGTGGTCCCCCACTTTAAATCTTCCACCCATTTTCTTTATAAACGCTTTTTGTTTTTCTTTTCCCTAAATTAATAATCTAAACCCTAAATTAAAAACTATCTAAATCCCCCACATTCCTTTTTGATGCAAATCTGATCCTCAAAGTTGAAGTGATATTGAAAGCTAAAAGTATGGTTACTGGGCTACAAGAATGGTATTTCAGAAAGGCTGATTCAACATTCAATCCACACGTAGTTTATGGTAAGAACATGAAATCAAAATGATAATGTGAGAAAATGTGGTTAATGTGCTATTCTAATTAAAGTTTTATGCTTATTAAACAGCTGATCATCCTGAAGTGTTCTCAATTAAGGTGTTTCATGGTGAATGTTTCACGCCATCACCTAATAGGAGGTATTTTGGTGGTAAGATCCAGTACGTAGACTTATTGGATATAGAATCATTTAATGTTGATGTCATTCATTCCATAGTTACAATGTTAAAATATGATCCAAGGGATATCATGTTCTATAATTTTAAGATACCAAATAACTCATTAGACTGGGGACTAAGGGCTTTGGCAGGTGATGATGATGATGTTAATAACCTTGGCCAATATGTTAAAGATAATAAGGTAATTGATGTTTTCATTGAACATGGTGAGACTACAGTTGAGAGTTATTACATGCCTAAATTTAAGCAACCTGCCCAAATTGTTGAGTTGACTGGGAATGTGGAAGTAGTTGATTTAGATGAGGGGCATGTTGGTACAACACTAGTAACTAAAACACATAGAAAGGGGAAGTCCATTGGGTTGCAAAAGGGTAGAAAGATGTTGGCTATTGAGTGGTTAGGACAGGATAGTGCAGATGGGTTAGGAGTGGATAATGAGCAGGATAATGATGGTGATGAAGGGTTAGGAGTGGATAATGAGCAGGATAATGATGGTGATGAAGGGTTAGGAGTAGATAATGAGCATGACAATGATGTTGCAGAAGATGGTCCAGAAGAACTAGTAGATGAGGAACATATTGTAGATGAATTAGATGTTCAAATGGGAGGTTTTAGGTTCACTGTTGATGCAGATGCAGAAGATAATGTTGCAGAAGATAATGTTGCAGAAGATGATCATTTAATTAGACCAACAATAAACCTTAAAGAGGATGACTTAGAGGTTATTGATTATGATTCCCTTGAAAGTGATGTTGGAGATGATGTAGTTGATAGTAGCAGGAGAAAATATCTGTTAATATGATCTTTATGTACACAGGCAGGGCCCATTGTGATCTTTTGATCAATAACATCTGTGAGGTATTTAACAGACAGTTGTTAGATGCTAGGGATTCCCCAATAGTCTCAGCTCTAGAATATGTTAGAGAGTATCTGATGAAAAGAATAGTCCTTGTTCAAAAAGTCATAGCTAAATCTGATGGGCCACTTACTCCATTTGTTACAAAGCTGTTTAACAAAATAAAAGATGCAGCATCTAAGTACATTATGGAATGGAATGGTGCTAATCTATTTGAAGTCAAAGGTCCTTGGGGGGATCAGTGTGTGGTTAATTTGGAGGAAAGGGTTTGCTCTTGTAGGAAATGGGAAATCTCGGGTCTACCTTGTAAACATGCAATAGCAGCCATTCAAAACATGAGTGAAAATGGGATGACTGTGGGTTTGCCAGAATTATGGGTACATCAGGCATATAGGCTGGAGACTTGGAAAAAACAGTACTCTTTTAAGGTCAACCCTGTCAATGGTAGGCATAGATGGGAGAAACATGTATGGCCAACAACCTTGTTACCACCTAAAATTCAACCACAGATTGGAAGGCCTCAGAAAAAAAGAAAGAAAAGTGTTGTTGAAGTGGAGGAGATGGTGAAAATGGAAAGTTGTCTAAGAAGGGTAAAACTATGACATGTTGTCTCTGCAAGCAACAAGGGCATAACAAAAGAACTTGTAAAAATGTTGGTGCTGCAAAGAATGCTGGTTCAAGTGGTGTTTCTGCAAGAGGTGCTGCAAAGAATGCTGTTTCAAGTGGTGCTTCTGCAAGAGGTGCTGCAAACAATGCTGGTTCAAGTGGTGTTGGTCAAAGTTCTCAAGCTCAAACAATGACACCAAAGAGAATGACAAAAAATTCTGCAAACAGAAAAACCACACCAACTAAACCTCTTTAGTGTCTTTTGTGTAATTTGGTTCTTAAAACTTAGTATTTGCTACTTATATGTATTTGGTACTTAATGTCTTTAGTGTTTGGTACTTAGAACATGGTATGCTAAAACTATAATGGTGTTGTCCACTTTTGTGGCAAATTTTCAGTGTAACAAGTTAATCACTTGTTTCATGTATGGTAAATGCCATTTTAATCACTTGGTCTTTATGCATGTATGGTTAATAACCTGGTTCATGTTTTGTTAATAAGTTGTTTATTTGTTTTGCTGCATATTACACCTCTGGTAACAAACAATACACAAGAATCTTGTTAAACTTTTTTGTTAATGATAATTCATTGAACATTACCCATATTACATCCAAAATTATTGACCATAACATACATATTGGTCAATTTTAAGTTCAACTTATCACTAAAAATACTACACTTACAGCATACTAGACTGATTACATCAAGTAAAAAAGAAAAAACACCCAACTTAAGACCAAACACATCTTCAATCTTCCATTAGCTGCTGCCATTGATCTCAATGATTCTTCAAGCACATTCCTTGATGTTAGTAACCCTGGAATGATCTGGACTGAACGAGCACACATGGGAGGATCAAGCCAGTCAAAATACCCACAATCAGTCACCTACAAACAAGTATAAGTAAAAACATTTAAATGAAAATTTCAATAATCTATCAATAAGGATGAAACCATATTAAAGCTTACAATTTGGGAGCAAGAATAAAAGCGACGTCCTGGGTTTCTTTGAGTCCATGAAGTACGAATGACAGCTTGTCTTGGTGGTTGACAATTGCAATTGACCATTTCCAATTAGGGTTTATGATGAATTAGATAATAATAAATTAGGGTTTGCTTTGAATTTGGGGTTTTTAATTTGAGTGAGAGAGATGGGTCGTGGGTTAGTTTATAAAGAAAATGGGTGGAAGATTTAAAGTGGGGGACCACACGTAAAAAGACAATTTTGCCCTCGTATTTAATCCATTAAAATAAAAAAAGTGACGGGGTCAGTTACCAGGGACCAGAATTTGCCAAATAGTTTGATTTTGGGATGGTATTTGCAATTTTAAACTTTTAGGGACGAAATCTGCAATATCAGCAAACGTTAGGGACGATTTTTTGCAATTAACTCTAAAAAAAAAAAAAAAAAAAAAAAAAAAAAAAAAAAAAAAACATGTGTTTCTTCTTAAACATTCCATATTCATAATTTAGGATAACATTTTCATGAAACATTCATATAATTTCGTGTTTATGATATATAATAATTTGTAAATTTGAATAATATTATAAAGATTATTAAAAAATGACATTATAATAAGTTCTTATAATCCGGATCCAATCTAACAATCACAATTTTGTGAAAACATTCTAAATAGGATACTCATCTTAAAAACGTTGGTAATCATGACAACACACTGACAATATTTAATCTTAACTTGAAAGTTTGTTTGTCTCGAAATAAATACGAAGCGTGGGAAGGACAAAGGGACCAATGTACTACATGCTGAGCAAGGACCACACACATCCTAACCTTAACGTTCGTAGTTTCATTTATTTACGTATAATTTTGTTGTTTCAGGGGAAAAAGGCAGATCGGTCAAGTATGAAACATCATACTTGTAAACATGTTATTTGTACCTTTATTGGGTTAGTTGTAAACAAACTACGTGAATTTATTTTCAATAAGGAATAAAAATAATAAACACTTGGATTATACTTTCGTGTATTCTTTTATTCTTTTATTCTTAGATGTCAATTGTTCATGCGACAATAAATATGCCTATTTATCAGTTTAATGTAATTTTCAAAAGATAATTGACTCATATGTTAAATATGACTGAACTCTTGAAAAAGAAGAGTTTTACTTGATTTGAATATTTGTGACTGTAAATTAAAACCCTGTAAATTAGTCGGTCAAACTATCAAAAATCACGAAAAAAAATAAATAAATAAAAAATCATACTGACTATATTTAGCAATTAAATAGTGCGCGTCACATTCAAATTGCTCCCTTCATACCAAATTATAAATCCGCTTTCAATTTGCACAATGTTAAAAGTCCAACAACTCTGTTAACTAATCAAATATATCTTTTTCCACTAAAGTCCTTTTTGATTGATTGAAATATTAAAGTGAACAAATATTTTGAGAAAAAAAGTAATTAATTAAAACACTTATAATTTAAGACGAAAGCAGTAGTAAATTACACTTTACCCGACATTCGTCTCATTTTTTGTTTAAATTTAACTAGACGAGTACCCGTGCATAGCAACGGGATTTTATAGCGAATAATCGTTTAGTGATAAAAAAAAGTTTATAGGTTATAAACGAAAAATAATAAAAGTTTGAAGATTTAGAGATTAAACATAATGTTTTGAAACACGGTTCGACCCGTTCTGGACGAAAAATGGGTCTATTTAAATCAAGTGAACCCCACGGGTTGGGTCGAAAACGGGTCAAATTAAACCGGGTTAACCCGCCGGGTTTGAAGCGTCACAGGTCAACCCGGTTTTCGATGTGTATTAATAGTTTCATTTTGAAATATATGTTTTCGTATGACTTTTATTAGTTAGACGAATTGGTAGCCACACCGGTTCCCGGTTGAACCCGTTAGTCCGGTCCAGTTTTCAAAACTATATGTACCATCAACTTGTTAGCTTGTATGAAGCTTTGTGTGTTTTATTAATTTGTATAATGTGTAAAATAACATTAGTTAGTGTGTTAATTATTTTATATTTAGATTATGTTGTAACTTGTTTAAATTGTACATTGTGAAAATTTTATTGTACTTTTTAGTAAGGGGTGTTTTAATTGGTTGTTTTTAATTTAGTATATATGCTTTTAATTGGTTGTACAATTTGAATAAATTATTGTACTTTAAAGTTATGCGGTGTTTTAATAAGAGTATTAATTATACTATGCATTTTTCTCTCCTTTGACTTTCAAGATTTGACCATACATTGTTTATAACGACAAATAATTTATTCGACAAATAGTTTATTCATCAAAAAAAGTTTATAGGTTATAAATGAAAAATAATAAAAGTTTGAATATTCAGGAATTAAACATAATGTCTTGAAACCCGGTTCGACCCGAGTGGTTCAACCGGGTGAACCGTTCCGGTCGAAAAATTGGTCGATTTAAACCGGGTCAACTTGCTAGGTTGGGTCGAAAACGGGTCAAATTAAACCGGTTCAACCCGTCTGGTTTGAAGCGTCCCGAGTCAACCTGGTTTGGGATATGAATTAATTGGTTGTATTTAATTTGGTAGATATGTTTTTAATTGGTTGTACAATGTGAATAAATCATTGTACTTTTAAGTAATGGGGTGTTTTAATAAGAGTATTAATTATATTTCATAATTTCCTTTAATAAAATTTTTCATGAATTCCACTTTTCAAGATTGACTATTTTTTCAAGATTGACCATTTTTCCATTATAGATAGTATAGATTATATTAATTTTACATGGTTGAGTAGTAAGACACTTGAACATAATCGAGCTAACCCAAATAGACGTATTTTGCCACATCTACCGATAATGGGTCTGGGTGATGCAAACCAACTTTTATTGAAATAAAATTGACCAAACAGTTCGACGAATGCATCAATATTCAACAATACACATTGGTCGGTTTTCAACATGTTTTCTTTTTAACTAATGTTTTGATGTTTTCTATCGTTTGTTAGAGATAAAAGCATTAACTAGATCAAGCGCCTCAAACTTAAATAGATTGAAATAAGCAATGGAAACTGTTCCGGTATACATACTGTGTTCAAGATCAGAACCAAGTCTTCCGACAGCAATCAAAAGCGAAATTTGCAAACGCTCATCAGAGACACGCAATTGGTACCATCAGACGTGTGCTTTATCATTTTTGTGCATTAGTTTGTTTACATAGAGAATGTCACCCCTTTGTTTCTGATCCTCTTAAAATAAAGATGACAAAATTGACTTAGGGACCTATCTGTGAGGTTTCAAGGACACAACAACGAACTGAGAGGTTACTAAAAATATATGTTTCCGGAATTCATTTGAAACACAGAATATACAATGCGTACATAAAATTCCATTGTCGACCATGACCACAATCTCCAGCCTTATCAACTTAACAGTGATTTTGTATGTATTTTGCTTGTAAAAAGCATGAAATACTGAAGACAACTGATGAGATAAGAATACCTAGACCCGCGGCAATTCAAAAATAAGTATACATAACAAAGTTTTCAACATATTACATAAGACCAAATTATCCTTTTTTAATATTGCCCACAAAATGAAAATATATAAATAGAAAAACCAGTGAAATTTTTTTAGTCCGCAGGGAATATATGTCATCATTCTTTAGAACAGGCAAACAAACCATCCAACAAATACATTATCGGATTGCATATTTACACTATATCAGATGTGTCACATGCTGACTCCCTATATATAAGTGAAACGACATAAGTATTATCAATATCAATATCAAATATGTAGTCGCAATCCCAATCCTTTAGTTTGTTTCTTACATCAAAACAACGAGGGCAAACTGCACTTCGAAGTAATTGTATTGGTCTTTCTTGTCAATCTAACTTGATTCATATGTTCCCAGCCATTAATTTTCAGTTATATCCAACAGCAAACTTTAACTTCCTACTTCTCTTTTGAACGGCAACTTTAACTTCCTACTACAAAAAGAGCGACATCAATGTAACAGACCTGTATGAACGTCAAAAAGCACTTCCAACTGTGCAAACATCAATATTCTATTAATAGATATAATAAACAAGTAACTTTTATATGGTCATAACTTTGGTTAAGACTAATAGCTTACCCGTACAAATGATCTGTCGCTCGCTCCAACTCTCTGCTTCTACTCTAGTGTCTGAAATCTGAATATACGTATACTATATCTTGCTGTCCCCAGAATTCTAGTTACACAACACCTGCAGATAACCTTAGTTTAACTTTTCAAAAGCATTATCATAACCAAATGTACTAGAACTTGAACAAAGGGACAAACCTAGTAACCTAAGTTGAAGGCCATTTAATACCTGAAGAAGATGTTCATATACAAAGTGCACCCATGTCTGGAGAAACTCCATCAGAGCCATGCAAAACTGTCAAGTTTGCCGATCCGCCTTTCTTGCCCTGCTTCTTATCTTTTTTACCCTTACCATAGCCAACGGTATTGTTGCTGAAATCATTCATAATAGCAATATCAGAAACCTAAATCTTCAGATAACTCGATAAGATTTACATGTTTCTAACAAAGTTTGTAAAGAAATTGTGAGCATTAACTTAACATTTTGACATTCAATAAATAAAACCAAAGTATTTTTATTCAATACATACACTGCAACTGTAGAAGATCTTCCTGATGCTGTACCACAACAAGACTTGTGTTTCTTCTTTGAACCACATGGACAAGCCTTGTTTCTGGATATTTTCTGCCGACAAGTGAAACAGAAATATTATAGTTGTCTTAAAAATATTTTAACTATCGTGTACATTTTGAATCAGCATACCTTTTCCTCAAGTAATGAGTTGGTCTTATCATTTTTCCTTCCAGTGCTACTGCAAGCCTGTTTCTCCTTGATATTTTTGTTTTTAATCTTCTCACCACACCGGTCAGCATGCTCAGGAAGGTTGCTACTAGAACATTCTAGAAAAAGTAGGAAAAAGTAAGACAAGGCAACTGCGTATATTTTATTTTAACTGATTAAGCCACTGCGACAATGAATGATCAGCACAAGAGCTATTTTAAATCATATAAGTCGAAGATTCATTGTGTGAGATGTCCGTTGTAAATTCTTGGATAAAAGCACACTTGGTTGTTAGGTTTTATTGAAATGTGAATTATTGATCCAGAGACAAGCTTCGGTTACTGAAACAATTATATAATGTGTGTATGTGTGTGTGAAAAACAGAAGACAATGATTTCTAGTTTTGTATAAATAAAAAAATACTTCCGATTTATAGAGTGAAACTGAGACCAGAACATCTGGTCAGCTTATGAAAAATATGTACCGGTCGTTACCATGAGAAGTGCCCTCTGAAAAAGAAACTCTATCATTTTCAAAAAAGGATTCTTCAGCAACTTGGTCTGCTATGATAAACTCTATTGCAGCATCAACATCTCCATCCACTAGTAATAACACCTAATATAATATCACAGAACTCCAATAAGTTCCAACGACAGAGTTAAGTTCACTTATCAGACAACAGCTAACACAAGAGACAAAACCACAACAAATAAAAATTAAGCATCATACCTGTTGAATTTTTTCCTCATTTTCACATCCACTTCCAACTTTAACAGTTCTGATTGAATCTGCCAGGACAGTGCTTTCAGCAGACCTATCTTTGGCCTTAGAAACAGCACCATTTGCTTGATGGGACTTCACTGTAAGATCAGCATCGGCCTTTTTCAAATAACTAAAGGTTATTAGTATATCTTGACACTAGAATCTCCTAGATACATAGCTTAGAAAAGCAAAGATAGATATGATTATAAATAGCTATAATGACACAAAACCTTAATTATGATTGGTCTGGTTGGTCCATCACAGGTGTCTTCCTTTGATCGAACACTATTGTAATGTTCCCAATCATGATAGGACCTGCAATCAATTGAAGACCTTAAGCCATATTAAACTACCCTAGTTACAATTGCCAAAAAGTTCAAAGAGTGGATTTACATGTGACACGTGAGGGTGGCACGCATGTTTGAACAAAATGGGACTTGAACCCACATTTAACTTTCAAATTTTTAAGCATAAAATCAATTAGCTAGGAGGAACACATATATACTCATCAGATGACTATCATGTCCCAAGTAGGATCACAAGTTTCAATAAGCTACGACGGTCACTAAACCATAAAATCACTACGATTATCTAACACAACAATATTAATGTCTTCTATCCTAACTAGTTGATGTTGGCTGACAAGATGACTATTAAAGATGGTAATTTAGTGACTCCAACATAAAAGGCCTGCAAACATGAATAGCTATATTCCATTTTGTTAAATCTATTTCAATGGTTCCTAATTCATTCATATATGCATCTATGACTGCTTCTCTCGATAAAAGTCTCTGTTAAGTGTGTGCCAGCAGTATATATGGGATGGATGGATGCAAAACTATTTTGCGACCAGCAGTTTGGAGACTAGAAGTTCCAGATCTTTAATCACACTACAATCTTCTGGTTTAAAGATTTAATATAAATTAAAATTTTAATGCAGTTCTTCTCTGAGATGGGCCAGATATGTAATTGGTTAATATCTTCATATTCAGATTAACTGATGACTGAATGACACATATGAACGTATTAAAGTTATGTATCAGTGTATCACAAGTACTTTTTTATATACAATCTCAACTGACACTGTATTTGACCAATTACCCATCATTAATAATCCAACTCAACTGGAACGAAGAAAAAAAGATGACAGACAAAGTTTTATAGATAGTGTATTCAAATCAAATTGAATAAAAGGAAAATAAGCATAAGCTTACACATAGTATCAGAAGTACTTACAAATGAATCATCCGGGCATCATGGTCACTAAAATTCTTTATATACCAGCGAGGTGACGACTTCTGTGAAATAAATAACATATACTCTCTTAACAACATGATTGCAGATGGAATATTGCAAAAGAAAAATAGGTTCCACAGATAATCAGTAGATCATTTGGCATCGCCTAATTTGCTACTGATCATATCATTACATTAACTATACACAGGTTACTAGAATGAGTATAAAAGCAGTGACTTACTAAGTGTATGCAAATATTAGTGTGGGTCACAAGAGAAGCAGCTTGTAACTCCATATTCCCAGCCCAAGTGCCATCCTTTTCCATCGACTGACAGTATTCATCAAATGGTACTTCATCTTCAATAAAAGGCTCAAAGTTTTCACGGTTTTTCTGTGAGATAACGAATCAACAGTCAATAGTTGGTTTACTAAGAAATAGGCACAGCTACACTTCTTTATTTGGCGAAATAGCAATATATTAAAAAGGATAAATCGATCCATGTGATACAATTGAGGGTCTGCAAGATACCAACCCAAGTGAAACTCTTGAACTAAACATTCGAACTAACACTTGAACTAAACATTCGAACTAACACTTGAACCTACTCCCACTTGAAATTGCAGACAACCTTGAACTAACAACCTACCCAATTGAAGTTGCACTTGAACTCACATTCTTGAAAATAAGACTTGAACCCAACTTTGAATTAAACAATGAAAAAGTGAAAATAAAAAAACAAACCCTCAACTACAACTCAATACCAAGAACTAGAACCATGAGTTTAAACGCTTGTACGGTTAACACCATGATAACAGGTGTAATTTAGATGTTAAACGCTTGTATAGTTCATGCATGGGAGAATAATCTCTAATGTACAAGGCTTTATGACTGCAGTCAGAGAGACTATTTCCATGATTTGGAGACCTTCTGTATATTATGTCCAAGTGAAATAAATCTCATCGATTATCTAATAGATCAGCATTTACAGTCATTTATATAATATGACAAGCACAGAGCCTTATCCCTTAGGACGCATTTGAGGTATTATCTGGTTGGAATTCTACCGAGAATGTAGAAAGTTGATAAACCAAAAACAAAATACTTTTGCTTGCACCCTCAGAAGGTTAGTACTTGCATTAACAGTGCATAAACACTAACCGACTATTAAGCTTCTTGTTTGAAACCCGCCTATTATATTAGTCGTCACGGTAGGCTACTATGAGCGAAGAACATGTTTCAATATAGCCTATAAAGTCTTCCACCTATTATATTAGTTTCTCACCGACTACGATTAAAATTAAACACGCTTAGCTAAATATTAAAATTCTTTAATCAAATAACTATATGAATGTAGGATACTGTCAAGTGTCAACGTATAACTATCTTTCAGCTAATATCCTTAAGTCTACACATTGCACATAGTCGAAGTATTTCATCCTAAGCAAAAGCGCAACAGAACAACATATTAAAACTCAAAGCAAAACATAAACAAAAAAAACACTATATCCTAATATTACCATGATATACTGCACCACCATTGTCCGATACTTCTCATGCTTATCCTCATCACCATCCAATTGATCCGCCAACGATCTACAACAATAAACATCAACAATCACATCAATCCAATACATTCCCATATAAAAAAAAACATCTACATCACTCGCGAACAAACCTGAAAAAGCAATTTCCATCGGCAGTGACTTCTATAATTTTCAAACCTAACGCATCAAGCTGAGCGCGAAACTCCGTTATATCCGACTTCTTTCCATTCTTTTTACCCTATAAAATATGTAATAATTCAATAAGCGCACGAATATCTACTTATCAACAGTCTTAAAAACTATAATTAAATAGAATAAAAATCTAGATCATAATAAATAATCATACTATTATTACCAGTACTTGTGTAAATACTTATATAGGTGAATTATAAAGTAACAAGTGAATTAAACAGTAATATATAATAATAGTAATAAGTAAATAAGAAGATGGACTTACATTATGTTGTTGTTGTTTATTATTATTAGGTTTAGATTTTTTATTAATCTTTGTTTTCACCATTGTTTTTGTTTATTGATAGAGGAGATCTTTTTCTTTTGATGAATAAGTAATTTTCAAGTGTGTAAATTTAAAGATGAATGAATAGAGGTTAGTTAATGAAGATGACGAAGTCTGTGTTCCGTTAGTCGGTTAACGGCGGTTTTTGTTAACAGATGCTGGGCTGGTTCGTTTGGTTGTAATAACTTTTAAGTGTGGTCAGGTCCATAATGGTTTGTTTACGGCCCAAATTCAGTTTATAGTTTTTAAGAAAACGAGAATGGCGACGGGCAGCCGCGTTGCAGGCGGGCCTTTTTTTTTTTTTTTTTTTTTTTTTTTTTTTTTTTTTTTTTTTTGCGTACGAACCAATTTGGTATAAACAAAGTGGCAATCTAGAGCGCGAAAAAATTAAGGATTCTGTTCGTTTTAACATATTTGTATTTGGGACATAAAGAAAATCCTTTATGCATTAAAAGAAGAAGAAACAAAATCTGAAGATAATATTGATCATAAAACATGCTAGTCAATATACATAATGTGTTACGGCCAATTGTTTGAATGGAACTCATATAAGTCACATGTACAAATGGAACTGAAGTACAGTTAGATTGGATAAAACAACAACAGATTCTGTACAGGTAGTTGTAACCTTCCTCTAGTTTTTAGATCATCAAATATAAATGCAGCTAAGAATCGTGTCATTGCAACCATAACCTGATTATGGCTGTCTCGCCAAAATACGTTTTAAATTAGATAGTGATATGTCATTCCATTTGTTTTTGCGGCTTCAAGAGCTGACACCTGCAAATTTATATATAAGGGAGATTAACATCAGTTAGTGTAAACACTTGAACTCTTCTCATCTATCACAGATTAGTTACCAATAGTCTCGTAGGTAAATCATTAGGAATATGTTCTTAGGATATTGTCTTCTTTTGATATGGTATATCCTTGCACAAAAGAGGAACTTCATGAATTGCTTGCACCATATCTCTGAGGAAAAAGCTATTGATAAAACTACCAATAGGCATTTTTTTAGTTTTTAGGATTTTAGTGATTTTGCCGTTTTGAGTTAATGGCATAATAGCGGTTCCTACATATTTCACAGTTATCTTCACTTCGAGAAACCACAATATTTCAGAGATTAAAGTTTTTGGTACATGATATTCGAATTGCACTTTACAGACAA
The DNA here is from genome assembly GCA_030686995.1 of Artemisia argyi. Classification (NCBI taxonomy): domain Eukaryota; kingdom Viridiplantae; phylum Streptophyta; class Magnoliopsida; order Asterales; family Asteraceae; genus Artemisia; species Artemisia argyi. Next base: position 55,977,696 of record CM060691.1, read on the forward strand.
CTAAAGTGATGTATCTGTTGTAAATGAATGTGACCAGCCTATGTTCACATTTAAAGTGACATAAAAATTAACTTGTTAAAAAACTTTCGCTAATTTTTCTAAGCATTACATACTTATTCAAGTATAAAATCTTAACCTAACACCCTTATAAACAAAACAAAATGACCTCATCAGCTTTTCCCAATACAAATGAGCCCGTACGCCAGTAAAACAAACTCATCCAAACACCGCTTTAATTGGTTGGTTTGAGCTTCTGTGAAAGAAATGAACAGGTACCCGCGTTTTTTAATTAAAGCAAATACTCAACATATCACTATCAAAACCAAAGCTTCTTCAATAATGTCTAATAAAATTCCAATGTTGCTGTTACTGTGTTCATAAAATCTGAAAACTCAAATAAAGGAACTCAGTTTGATACAAAGAAAGAACGACTAACGTACCAATGCTAATCTCGCACCTCCATTTTGAGTTAAGCTCCACCGTATGGCTTTCTCGAGCTGTAACCACAATAGTAAGAAACCACGCCTAACGTGTGGTGGTTGAGCTTCTGTAAGACACACAAAACAGAAGTAAGAAACACAATAGTAAGTACCACATGTTATCAAAAAGCACATGTTCACTGACCTTGGGCCCTAAGTAAGTCAGTAGTCTAAAAAACATGTACAGTGTTGGAATTTGCAACTGGGTTTGTAACAGCAACTGCATAATAAAAAGGTATCACACATATACAATACATGAAAAAAACGGATATAAATGAAGGTCACCAAAAAATACCTTAAGTGGGCCCCATATGAAATAGTTAGTGACCTAAAATCAGAAATACGAAGATGCAACAGTTGACATATACAGTCAGGAAACTCAAATGGAAAACACCACAAAGGAATATGCAAGTCGTACATAAAGTAACAGCCGAGACCTTGCTCGGCAGCTGATGATGTCTTTGTCGATTGATCAGCCGCTGTTTCAGGCGTTGGGGTTGAATGATGTGCACCTAAAACAACAACAATCATAGTGGTTTAATACGACCGAATACATATAGCAAAACATACAGCGACTGGATAACGTATCTGTACGCACCTCACCTTTGCGTGCACCTGTTGTTGTATGCGGAGGTGTGTCGACCCTCCTGAAGCTGTTGCTGGCATTGTTCTGCTTCTCTTTGTGGGACGGCTCGTTGGCCGGCTAGGATGAGAGTAAGGACCGCCTAACACAACAATAATATAAGATGTCAACTAAAGAAATAATGCAGACTGTAGTAAGATCTCCTAATGCAAATAGACATGACATGAAATAACAATAGGACACGACATTTGCGCCCCATAAACGGAAAGAAAAATGACACTCTTGCTAAAGCCTCAACAGAAACAAAATTAAAGATCTGTTTAAAATGAAAGCGATTTTCCTTGTGTAACAAAGATTTTTCATCCCATACGCACATTGGCTATGTATAAAAGACTCACCTTGGTGGCCCAGCAATGCTGTTGTGTCGATTGACTGGGCACTCTTTCAGATCTCAATTAGGATACCATTGTAAAAAAATATATAAACCAATAACTATAAAAAAAATCGCTTTGGAAGTAAGAAGATAGTTGCCATTTTTGCTAGTTCCAAATGTCACCAACAATAAGTGGTAAAATTATAGGATAAAGTTCCTGCAAAAAAAGGGAGAAAAATAAATGAGCTTATAAGTGGATTAATGCTTTGTTTATCTAAAATAAACGGTAGTGTTGGTAAGCCGTTAACATGTATCATGTGTTGCTTTCTATATACACAAACAAAACACACAAACTTACATCATGTTCCTTATTACTATAACATGCTTCACACGCAACCAATTCTAAATATTGTTATGTACCATGACGAAGTACTAAGAGGTTCTGTTTTTTATTGTGGGTCTATTGTGAGTTTGTGACGTAAATTTTCTATGAATAGATAGGTAAATTCTGCTGATTAGCGTCTAACAAACTAATGACTTTGCAAACAAATGATTTTAAATACATACAATTAGGTCCTGCTACTTGAATCACATAAACTAAAAAGCGTATTAGCAGTCAAATACTCATCATTAAAATCGATTACTCACATTATCCATTACAAATAACATGTCTTAACATGGCAAGATTGTGTGTGCAAAAACATAACGTTGTGAGTTGAAAGAGAATTTTTGAGGTTCGCGATAGAGCTGTAAAAAACGACTTCCATCTTCCTTAAAGAAGAAAGTTTTTACCTATTGGCCTTCACTCGCAGTTTCTGTCTCCGACGTAAAGCACCACAATGACACTCTTGGTCTGCGCCAAACTGCACAAAATGCGGAATCAGCTAGATAGGAGAAAAAAATGTAGAAAAGCAAAAAAAAAAAAAAAAAAAATTAATTGTAGGTGCTAATATGCCCATTTTGACCCATAACCCAGCCTACCAATTTTATCATCTCTAAAAGAAACAACTATCCTTTTTAAACAATCTGAAACAACTCTTACTCAAGAATACATATCATACAAAATCGTAGCTGTAAACATGTATGGAATTATCCCAATTTAAAAAATGCATAGCTTCACCAACAGACCTATTAAACAACGATAAAATAATAAAGAATGAGAAGTGATACTTTTAACACAAATGACGGCGTCAATGAAGATAAGAGATGTTCACTGAACACACCTATTAAACACACCTGCTGAAGCCGCCACACCTACCCAGTCACACTGCCCCCTGAACCAACAGACCGACCAAGTCACTGAACTCCCACCTCAGCGGTTTGCACCTACTACTGAGTCATCACATACAAACGTAAATCAAACAAAAAGTATGATTAAAACAAAACCTGCAATTTTTAGGCCATATGGATGTGTCTGAGATTGGTTAGCAAAGTTGCATATTTGTTTTTTTCTTTTTTGAAATGGTTTGGCATAAGCAAGTTTAAGCAGCTTATTTAAAACATAATAGTATATAAGCAAGTATACTAAGAAACTTCAAACAGTTTCTTTAGAGTTGCTTATTCAAACGTTATAAACAAATAAGCTCCAATAAATGAGTTTATGAGCTTTTCAATTTTAGATAAGCTCATAGGCCCAAAAAAAAAAAGCTAACTGAAACGTCCATTAAAGCATGATACATACCAGTTTCGATTTTCGGTGTTTCGAATAGCAAATTCATGTAGTAGCGTTGGAGAAGATCGCCATTGCTGTTGCTGGTTTAGTATTGTTGCTGTCAGCAATATGTGAATCTGGTTTTGAACCACGACCCGATAGCCTACCTCATTCGCTCCACTGTGGAGTGAACCGTAATGCCTCCATCAAGAGTGTGTATACATCAAGGCCACTGAAATGCACAAATTTCTTATAAATGGTCATTTCACTTTAATGTGTGAGTGCTATGATATAAAATGAATAGCCAATTATCAATATACCTACTGAGCTTGCTTGTAATTAGCGTCATAATAACCAGCTGAAAGGCCATATCTCCCCATGAAATACTTCCTTTTTACCTGTAAAATATATAAATATTACTTTCTTTTGTTAAATAACGCAACTGTGGTCCAGTCATGACCAAGCTTATTAGAGTCGGTCCCTAAACTAAAGATGTCGTATCTAACACTTGATGAAAACTTAATGAAATAATTATAATATTGCAATCATACAAAAATGTTAGCATGCAATCTCTATATTTAATGTAAAATCCGTAGGGATTATTTATTGGGCTAAAAGCCTATAAGCTTGTTTATACTTCAGTGAGCAAACTGACAATTTTTATCGCAGTCACCATTTTAGTTCTACTATAAAAACTTAAAAAGAAGAGTAAATAATGTTTTTCTATGGGAATTTACATGCACCGTGTGAAGTTCATCAGACTTGACAATAGTCAAAACATCTTTCCAGAAGTAGACATCCATGTCATATTTCATATCCGATTGCATCTCCTCAAGCCATAAACAAACCTGTCAAAACACATGAGATGGTAAATACAAAAGCAGTATGATACACAAAAGAGCTGCAAACATATTTACTGTAGGTGGCAACACTGCCCTTTCTAGTACATTCAAAACGACCGTACCTGGTCATGTTGACCTTCTAATAACAGGTTAAAACCATTAACTGAAACAAACACCTACCCAACCTATGATATAGATTTTTTTTTTTTTTTCACACTCTTTAACAGCAAAATCCTAAACAATTAAAGAAATATAACCAAAAGCATTACTGTTACCTTTAAGCGAACACGAAGCTAGCTTTACCGACACCTAGCTTCCTAGCCGACACACTTTCCAAGGGGCCAATTTTCCGGCAATCCCGGCCAATTTAACCTGAGATCATACCCAATTCATAAAAACAAAAACACAAAGGAACCTTAATCTTGATTTACAATAGAAAGCAATACTCTAACCAAATTAGAAAACCATACCTTCTGAATAATTTTTAAGTGGTAGCGAAAGATTACAGTGAGTCTCTTCCACAAATCGGAGTACCCCTCATCATACTCAGCCATCGCACGACCACATAACCAACCGACCGTCGCATCACTTGTCGATGACCTGAAGATTCTGGATCCAGCTATGCTTTTGTTGCAGGTGTGGGTGTGTGGCGATGATTCTCGAAGATCTCAGAAGATAGGAGGTATGAAATAATAAAGGGTGGCTTTATACGGGCCGCACACATACCGTTTTGTTGGATCACCTGGGCTAGGAAAATAGGCTAACGACTTGGGCCACATTTTGGCGGGAAAAAAGGTGTGAAAACGGCGTCGTATGCGATGCCATTTAATAATAAGTATAATGTTTGTAGAAAAGATAATTGAAATTACATTTATATCCCAATAAACTTGAATATTTGCATATAAATGTCCAAAATATACTTACTGTCTTACAAGCCATTACACATTTTGTTTTGAAAACTTGTATGTTAAAAAAATATGTAAATAATCAAGTTTTAGTTGATACATGCAATTAACTCAAAATGAATTAAAGGGATATCTTCCATTCTATCAATTTTGCAAAAGATTCTTGAAACAAAAATAGTATCATAAAAATGTGTCTAGTATATATTAAAGTGCCCTTTGAAGTGGTGGAGTCGGCCTCTTCAACAAGGAGCGTTTTTTTCTCGTTTGAATTTGTGTGAGTGTAAGCTCACATATATTAGTCGGTTAAAAAGTTGAATGTTAAATTAAAAAAAAAAAAAAAAAAAAAAAAAAAAAAAAAAAAAAAAAAACATTTTGTCTTAGCAATGTTATCATAATTGATTCATTATTACTTTAACTAATATATCACACTTGTTAGCTTATTTTTCAAGTTACGATTTCATTATTTTTGCCAAGTGTTATGTTAATTGGATATTGGACGACCCTCGAAAAAATTAGTTTGATTAGATCAGTAAAGCTATATTAAAGATTTTTTAATTATGTCCAAAGAGGATTAGTGAACAACATATTTGATGGGTTGTTTTGTTTCATATAAAATTCTTTAACATCACTGAGTTCGACATTTTTTAATAATCATTGTTCTACAAAACAGTTACGAATTAGAGAATTATAAAAGTAATGCAATAATATAGTTGATTCTTGTACGTTTTAATAAATACTTTAGGGTTAATTCCAAAAATGCCCTGGTTGCTCAAGGCGTGAGACTATTTAGACGAATTTTTTTTTGTTTGCTTTTCTAGACCAGGGCAATTAGCCAACCAGCACTTTTTGGCCAACTAAAATCTGCAAGTGACATGTGTGACTTTACGGATTATAAAGTATGACAACTTGTGTACTTTTGGGCAACTGGTGTACTTTTTGGGTAACTGGCGGCCTTCATGTCTAACAAGTGGCAGCACATGGTTGGCTAAATTCAAGTTGCCAATGCAACTGGTCTAGAAAAGTAAACACAAAAGATTCTGTCTAGATAGTCTCACGCCTTGGGCAACCGAGACATTTTTGAGATTATCCCAATATCTTATTAGGCCAAAAATGTATTAATTTTTGGGACATTTTATAACCTTTTTTTATAAGGTTTTTAAGCTTCGTTTACTTGCCAAAATAAATGCAGGTTATTGGTGATCCTAGACTTAAAAGTGAATATATGATCCAAATCGGCTGAAAGATAGGAAGAAATAAAGATTTTGCACTTTTAGACCTGAGGCCTGCCGGTAGGGGTGTTCATCGGTTCGGTTCTCGGTTAATCGGTTTATTCGATTCGGGTTGTTTGGTTAAATTTTTTTTTTGGGTCATAACCGAAAACCAAACCGAACCGAAAATATCTATAACCGAACCGAACCGAAGTTCGGTTCGGTTATGGGTCAAAACCGAAAACCGAAATTTGTACTTGAATTACACTATTTATATATTTTTTTAAATTTTATTATATATATTTTTGGCAAAAAAAAAATATTTCAAGCATAAAAAAGTGTTTTTTATATTAGTATAAAATTTTAATGGATATTTTTTATATATAAAATAATATAAATATATAATATATATATATATATATATATATATATATATATATATATATATATATATATATATATATATATTTATTTATATAAATTCGGTTTTCGGTTCAGATAGCCAAACCCCTATCCAAACCGAAAACCGAATTTTTAATTCGGTTCGGTTCGGTTTTAACAAGTTCGGTTCGGTTATATGTTCGGTTCGGTTTTTGATTTATTCGGTTTATTACCCGACCCATAAACACCCCTACTTGCCGGCGTTTGGCTCGTATCATAATCACCATCCGAACCTTTCTTCAACCTCGGATGCTCTAAACCCAATTTTCATTGAGCATATGCTCATTTGTGATTTTGTTGAATATCCTAAGTACAGTAAAAATACGTCACAAGTACACATCATCACAATGTCAAATTTGCCCCTCTTTGATCACTCAGTGACACCTCACAAAATTTACCAACCTTATCCCTGATCTTATTCCATACGATAACTTCACAAAAACACAACCACCTCACGCCATGGTCGAAGAGAAGGGTGATTCTAAACTTGTGATGTTGTTTTCCTTCACCACTAGTAGAAAAACAACTATTCTTGACTCCAAATGCGAGTCAAGAAGAGGCCTTATGACTCGCAAATGCGAGTCAAGGATGGACCCGTCATAAAGCTTCATGACTCGCATTTGTGCGTCATCCATCTATGACGCGCACTTATGACCCACGTTTTATGATTCTCTTTTTTGCGAGTCATAACCTAATTTTTTTTTTTTTAAATAATTTTTTTCAATTCCTAATTTTCTATTAAATGACAATTAAAAACCTGATAATACAAAATTAAAAACACAAATATCAAAATAACGCATTTGAAGAAAATGTCACCTCATTGCCCAGTCAATGCCCAGTAATTCAATATCAGTCATGTCATCGGCCATGTCATCACATTCTGTCCATGTAAGCAATACTTATAAATTTTATTTTGTATTTTTTTAATTAATTTTTAAAATCTCCAAGCAGTACATTTACAATTCATAAAATCGGTCATGTCATCACATTCTGTCTATGTAAGCAATAATTATAAATTTTATTTTGTATTTTTTTAATTAATTTTTAAAATCTCCAAGCAGTACATTTACAATTCATAAAATACGGATTAGTTTTTTTTTTTTTGAGTTAATTGCAAAATTCGTCCTTGAACTTTGGCCAGATTGCATGTTTCGTCCCAACCATTTCGAAAGTGCAGAAACCGTCCCTGTGGGAAACCTTTGAGCAAATTTTGGTCCCTAGTTTTAACCGGCGTTAAGTGGATTTCGTTAGAATTTACACGTTAGCCCCTTTGGCTCACGACAGTTGCGGCGTTCATCCTTTAACTAATGGCTGTTTATAATTTTATATTTTCAATTTCTTTAAAGTTTTTTTGTTTTTACATATATGTTTTTATAAAAAAAATACACGTTTTATATATGTTTTTCTACTCTTTTATATACGTATTTATATATGTTTTAAATATGTTTTTATATACGTTTTTAAATTGTTTTTACATACTTTTATATACGTTATTATAAAAACGTTCTTATATACTTATTTATAAGTTTTTATATACGCTTTTGTATACGTTTTTCTTTGTTATAAACGTTATTAAAAAACGTTCTTATATACGTTTTATATACGTTATTACAAAAACGTTCTTATCATACGTTTTTATACACGTTATTATATACTTTTTTTAAACATTTTTATATAATTTTTTTGTAGTAACGTATATAAAAAAGTATACAAAACATGTATAAAAACGAACAAAAATTATATAATAACGTACTTAAAAACATATAAAAAACGTATACAAAAATGTCAATAACATATCTAAAAAGGTAAACAAAAACTTATATAAAAACTTATAAAATAACGTGTATAAAATCGTATGATAAGAACGTTTTTGTAATAACGTATATAAAAAAGGTATAAAAACGTATATAAGAACGTTTTTCTAATAACGTATATAAAAAAGAAAAACATATACAAAAGCGCATATAAAAACGTATAAATAAGTATATAAGAACGTTTTTGTAATAACGTATATAAAAATGTATATAAAAAGTATATAAAAACTATTTAAAAATTTATATAAAAACATATATAAATACGTATATAAAAGAGTATAAAAACGTATTCAAAACGTGTATTATTTTTTATAAAAACATATATATAAAAATCAAAAAACTTTAAAGAAATAAAAAAAATATAAAATTATAAACAGCCGTTAGTTAAAGGACGGATGCTGCAACTGTCGCGAGCCAAAGGGGCTAACGTGTAAATTCTAACGAAATCCACTTAACGCCGGTTAAAACCAGGGACTAAAATTTGCTCAAAGGTTTCCCACAGGGACGGTTTCTGCACTTTCGAAATGGTTGGGACGAAACATGCAATCTGGCCAAAGTTCAGGGACGATTTTTGCAATTAACTCTTTTTTTTTTTTCTTTCCAAAAACTCATGTTGCTAGATTCGAACCTATGTTGTGAGTATGTGTGACATACATCTTTACCACTACACTAACAGATTACTTGGTATTTACATTGCAACTTAACATTTATAAAGGCATCTGTGATTCGATAATATTGGAGTCATGCATATCAATTCCTTAATTATAGTCACAAATTATTAATATCCAGTTTTATTCATTCATCACCAAAAAACCTAATTTTCACTCAGCCTAATCCCGTATCCTCCAAAAACGATTGTCATGTGTTATTTGTCACATTTGATTGCTATATAATTGCCTTCTTATAATATATTTGTTTCTTTTGCAGAAAGGATGATTATGACATGTGCACTATTTGCTTTGCTTGCAGGTAATCTATTTAATCACGCGATGATACATGGCATCATAGGTATGTTTATATTGTAGTTGTGATTCGATAATATTGGAGTTATTTTTGTGTTGGCTTTTTCTTTAATCAGCAGAGCCAAACTTAGTTCATTACATGTTTCATATCTTACTGTGGCTTTGGTGGTGAATTCTGATAGTGCAGATTCCATCAATCGAGCATGGGAGATCCTTGATCAGATTCCTGGAAGACCAATTGGTGCTTACACACGTTCCGCATAAAAATCTACAAAAAAGAGGTATTTTATACCCCATCATATTTTTTATATACGTAAATATGAATTTTTATATCACGTTTATGGTATTGTTTGACAAATCTTGAGTTAACAGAGAATCTATGTCGGCTGTATCCCAATGTTTAATAGCTAATGTTTAATCTTGAGACAACATTATCATGGCTGGTAATTTTCTCAAGCTTCTTTATCATTGTTCACTGTGCTTTTGTAACATTTGTTACACAAACTTTGTAGGATTGTTTATTGATCTAAATTGTGAAATCCCTTTTCTTGGTTCTCTGATTTGATGTTCAAAGTGACTGCACTACGGATCTTTGTGTTATAAATATGAATTGTTTTAGATTCTGATGCCATAAAATCGTGTAGGGGAAACACTTTTAGTGCTCTGTATGCTGATCATATGTTGCTAATGCAATACCTTTTTTGTGAGTAGCATCAGTTGTTGTATATAATTTTTATTTTTGCTTCATGACAGTCATTTCCTAGAGCTTCAGGAGATCATTGAGAAGAATGCATTCACACTTTTTACTGACTTCGTTGTTGTCTTTGTTTGCATCCTTATCATCATGGTAAGTCGTATTTCGACATGTTCTTTGTACTTTCTTGAGTTATCGTGCACAGAAATTGACCCATTGGTTTATTGGTTATTTCTCAAAAAGGTCTGTAGGTCCAGAAGATCGTGAGAATTTTATGTTTGAAGATATGCTGTGTTTCCAGAGGGTAATTAGATCTTCTTGGCTACACGACAGTCGCATAGAGTAAAAAAGAGTAAACTCGAAAAGGTATATATTTAGTACTCTTTATTTTCTTATATTTTTAGTAAGATTGTTGAACATGATTGGGGTGTTAAAAAGGATGTTATGTCATCTTGGGAGGTGTCAACTGAGAAGTTTGTGAAAAGTGGGGTTGGGGATAGGGAAAAAGTAGGAGCTTTGATGAGCGGAACAATTGTTCTTTAATGATGAATTTATGAATTGGTTTGAGACTGTTGATATCCAGAAGTAAGAGAGGGACACTTTCATATATCAAATATAGTGACCTACTAAATGGGGTCGCTTGAATTTACTCAATGCTTCATTCATGAAGTTTGTTATTATTTTGATGCTTTATGCAATGAGATATGGAACTATACCCATAGTTCATGTCACTGGAGGACTTGGACTAAGGTAAAATCAAGATTATGTTTGCTGTTTAGTTGTATATTCATAATGTTATATATTATTGTTAATGGTGGCCAACTGCATAGTCCGCCTTATCCATTTGTTAAGCACGTTGAAGATACCCGTTTTGTCCTTCTCTGACTGCCCGTTGCTCTTTTGCAGCCCACTTATGTTCACCATGCAGGCACTAATCAACCCTTAATATGTAGATGGTGATTTGAATCGAGTCCAAACAATTGTTTCAGAATTGCATAGTATTTCTGTTGTTATTAAGAGGGCCGAAAATGCACATGATGTTCAGATGACCTCTATAAGTTTTGTATTTTCTGTTGTTGCATTATTTGCTAAAATCATTACTACCAGACTCATGAAACATGTTCCCTGCAGAGGCTACATGTTCTAGCTGACTTTGGAACCAAGAATTTGGTTGAAACAAAAAACAGTGACATATCCGCAGTGCATGGTCCAATTAAAATCTTACTTTAGTCATTGCTATATATATAGCAAACGTGAGCTCGAGCAGATAGAAGCAACTGACTAAATATCTCCAATATTTTTATTGGTGCATTCTTTTTTATTTTTGACAATCTTTTCTGTATTTCAGGCAGTTAAAAAGCACACTAAGGGTGACCGAAAGAGTTTAGAGGATGCTTTAGACACTGATGGTCACATGCAAATCGGATGTGAGAGTTTGAATTTACACAAAGGAAACCGCACGAAACTCAAAATCTTGCTAACAGACATACTTACATGATTGTGTATTATACTACTGATTTTTCTAATGTATACTTTGCTCCTCATTTTTGGCAGTGTGGATCAATTCTTTGAATGTTTTGATGAATTGAGAAGCTCACAATCACCATTGGGGAACAGTGGTATGTCGAACTGGATCCAACTGCTCATATGCAGGTATTACAAGTATTCAAATGATGTTAGTTATTGATTTACTCTTTTGGTTGCATTATAGCCTTAATTTTGACGTTGACTTTATAAATGACTAATAACAGATGAAGATGCATCGGATGCAACAATCTACCTCTCAACATTAGGAGTAGTTGCAGCAATAGGTTGTGCATCTAGATTATTCGAAATCAATTGCACATTTAATTAGATATGAAACTATCATGCTAGCTGTTAAAGTGAAAGCCTCAAGGATAGAATTAATTATCATTTATATGTTGTTTAAATGCAGTATGATGTGCTGGTCTTAACGGTATGAAGTTGGGTGAGCGAGTCCTGACCTAACTCAAGCAACTCCATATGCTTCTTCGGTGGTACACCTTCACTCTCTTCCTTGATACATGGAATTAGTTTGGTAGAAAAATCAATTGTAATTCTGTTTTCACCAAGAATATACGAAATAGCTCTTTAGGCTTATGATTTATGTTCTATAAGCTTGGAATTGAAAACTTAATTATATTTAGGAAAATCATGGCGAACAACCTTCATATGGAACTCCACTACATGCACGACCACTTCTCGAGACACCTACGCAAGTTCTAAAACTCACTAATGTGGTATATTTTTCCAAGTTTAAGTATAATTTGTTTAGTTCTTATTTTCTTATTATTTTAATACTATTACCATCCTGATCTGCTCGATTTTTATATAGCAGGATCTGCATAGCCACTAAAGATCAAAATATTGGAACTGATTATGGTATTGTTGCTGATGAATCGGCAAAATGTGCTACACACAGTGCAGGTAAAAGTGAAGTAAAATCTGCTAACTAATCAGATAAGTAGTTTAGATAAGCAAGCCCAAACACCCTCAATATTGTTCATCTATTCTATTAAAACTCAGTCCCAAATAATATATGGTAGGCTTTATTTTAAAGTTTAGAAAAAGTTTCGACTTTGACCAATGTCTGTGTGTTTGTAGCCTGATACTAATTTCTAGGAAGATAAACTGCACATACCAACTTGCTCAATATGCGATGCGGCACTTAAACTTGATGTAAGCACTTAAACCTGGTGTAAGTGTTGTAATCATTCAATTATAAATCTTACCAATATCAAGCATCCGATTTCATTCTTTAGGTTGATTTGGTTTTTTGATACCACCAAACCTACTTATTGACTTTGGTTAATGGATTTTGTTTTTGGTTTGATTAGGGTTTTGTGAATCATGATCAGGTGTTGTTGTGGACAATGGAATTATAGATTTAATCGCACATCTGATCGACGATGGTCGTTTTAGGAGTCATGATAAATTGATACCGAGTTTTAAAATGATTACTGTGTGTTTTAGTGAAGTTGTACATGTTTAGGAGATAAACTGATCATGCTAAAATGACAAGAATAGGATAATTTTTGTGATCAGCAAATGGCTTTGCTACAGTATCGTAGGGAGAAACTCACTTTCTGAGTGATCAGGTAAATAATGATTACCGTGTTCTAATATCATACCGACCTAAATGAACAAAAAATTATTACTTGCAAAAAAGTGCAGCTTCATAAAAGTACAGTGAAATTAAAAGTTTTAAAAGGGTGTTTGGGATTGGTTAGCTTTTTTTGTGTATCTGCTCTTCATCGAATGCTTCCCAAGGTCATGCAAAAGGTGTTTTCACAATGATAGCCGAATTTCAAAAGTTAGGTGCTTTTGTTTGCCAAATTTCAAAAATTATTTTGGACACTGGAAAGTCAGACTTATTTGCAGCCCCAGCTTACTGTGATAGTTTACTTAAAACTACACAAGCAAGGTTGCTCCTTGTGCATTTCTCTAATATGAAATAATATAGTGCTAATTTGGTTAACATGATTTTTGAATATTTGTGTCTTTCTGATTTTTAAATTTATTGGTTTGTTAGAGACTTAGTTGAGTGGATTTTGCTTGAACCCATCAGTTCTGGCACTCTTTACTATCCATAGTGCTATATTTATAAGACTATAAGAGTGATTAAGAAATTACTATTTTACATTTTTATTACAGTACGACTATCGTATAATCCAAAGTAAATCAGATGAAATGCCATCAAGACGAGAGGAAATCTTAGCCTTGAGATAGGTATTCATCGTAGGCAGTTATCTAAATCTTTGTTTTTTATGGCGTATGGGTGTGTAGGATTAAGGGGGTGTTTGGTTTAACTTATTTAGTTGATTTCTCACCATATTTAGCATACGAAAATCAAAATGGGTCTATAAGAGTGTAAATAGACATTCTTGTGGTACACGTATATTGGAGAATCATTGGGTTCTTGAGAATGGGATTCGAACACGAGTCCATTCAAGAGGACTTAAACTGTCATCTTAATGCCTATAATCATGTTAGAGCAACTATTTTCCTATGTTTCTACCTAAGTTTTTTCTTAAATACTTTACAGGAGTTACTACAAGTGCACAAGTGTGGAATGTCCAGTAAGAAAACATATGGAGAGGGCATCTCATTACCCTCAATCTGTCATTACAATGCACGAGGGGAAGCACATTCACGATTTACCTACTACCAGCAGTAGCAACAGCCGTGATGTATCAGGACCAGCATCAGTGAAAGTAAATGGATATGCAACAATGAAGACAGAAGCAAATGATGCTATTTGGCTTGATCTTTCAGTTGGAAATAGATTTTTGGAGTAGCAACTACAACCACTAAATGCTGAGACTATCCATAGTGAAGCAAATGAAATTTGTCCTAGGTACGTTTAAATGCTTACAACATGGGCAAAAAATTGAAGGGGATACGGATGATATTTGAACCGTGTTGAAGGAGTCGCTTAATTGTTTACATGATTTGAGGTACGTAAACAGGTTCAATCATAGTTAGCGTTGATTAATTATTGCTTTTTCGTTAAATGATGAATCAAAGGCTGTTTGGTAATTATCTCTCATCTTAATTTTGCAACAGAGGAGTTGCTTTGTTGGTGGAAGTTGCAGACATGGGTGTGAGATTGAATGCAAGGAGTAGTAATGATAGAGGTCGAGGTTTTAAGAAACAGAAAGGCAGAGGTGATGATCACAAAATTGTACCAATTATATGGATGTACTCTGCCACAATTAGACATTACCAAGAACGAGGTTGTTGATGATTTAGATTTGAAAAGGAGGTGAGTAGCTTAAGCTTTATATATTGATTATAGCAGTTGCACCTAGATTCTAATGTGTTCACTAATGGCACTTCTTTGATAGAAGACACGGGTGTGTGTAATGCTTATATATCCCAGTCAACAAGAACCTTATGGCCACTGTTAAAGGAACAAGTATGTAATGCCATTCAGTCCTTGATTTCATTTTTATGCTGTTTTCAGAAAATACTTCTGCCTTATCATAAACGAGTTAAAGTGAGCATAAATTTACCTTTGAAGGGCTTAAAATCTCTTGAATTATATATATGACATTTAGACCACACTCGGCACTACATATATTTACCTCTTTTGACTAGCATAGGTTTTGACCCATTACCGCTGTTGACTCGCCCACTTTTCCAGCTATGCCTTTTACGTCCTACATATCAACTAAAATCCAATCTTATGTTTCTAAACGTCAACTATACCTTTTACATCTTGCATACCAAAAATGTTGGCATTAACAATTAAATAAGGAACTACATAATTATTAATGAAAGCAAATGTGACCCTTAGAACACAAGTACTTATATGGTTCACGTGAATAACCATCATTACAACTTCTTACAAAAAAATTCATCGTGTTTTTAATCATATTTGTTAGAGTTGGATGTACTCTAGGTCCATTTAGATCATTTCCGGTTCAATAAAATTATTAATTGCTTTGAAAGTTAAAAATAAAATAAAAAATCTCAATGCCAAAAAAGTTACACCCTTAGCTATATATTTTATGGGTACATTGTAAAAGTAAAGCACTATACCAATACCAAGAAACTTAACTAACATGTACATAAAGTATTCACAATGAGCATAAAGAAATTATATGAAAATTTGGTCACTTTAGTAGACGAATCTCTATGTTAAATAATTTGGATATGGATAAACCTAAATGAAAATGGTGTAACTAATATAATTTGAAGAGTATAAGTATTCGTAGTATATACTTATTATTATTTCTTTTTAAAACAACATTGCCTTTAGTGGGGTTTCCTCTATTTCTACCTAAGTTTTTTCTTTGATGTTGTACTTTACAAGAGTTACTACAAGTGCACAAGTGCTGAATTTCGGTTGTACTTTACAGGAGTTACTACAAGTGCACAATTTCGGCCGTATTCCTTTCAGCTCTTATTTGTAAAGATGCAAAATTTAGGTGGTTTACATGACTCTCTAAGTGATTTACCTTTTTATTATTTCGTTGAGTTACAAAAAGGTGTAGATTGGCGGGAACACCCTGACCCTGGATGCCTTTTGGCACCAGCCATTGTCCACTCCACAAGGAATAACTCCAGCAACTCTCCCCGGGTGCCTTTTGGCACCAGTCATTTCGTTGAGTTTTATACTGGGTTAAATCTTTTGAAAGATCAAACCGTGATCAAACTGCTGCATATCAGCTGTTTGATATATAAGGATGACTAAATAAATGGTGGTGTGTTTGCATATAGGCTTTGGATTCCTATATTCAAATTAACATTCGGCCATTGTGATATAATTTATATTTTATTGCGTTCACAGTTTATGAAAGAGAAGAATAAGTTGACACCGTAATTGAACAAATGACCCGTGATCAAGATCCTATTCCACGTTATGGGGGAATGTGTGCATTGGTATTGGCATATGCTGGAACGGCAAATAACAAGGCAATCCGCCAACTACTTCTTTTTGTTGTATCTAATGTGAGTGTTGATGTCAAAGGGACTGCTATTTTGGCCCTTGGATTCGTCCTGTACTCTGAACCAGAACAGGTTGGTACTATTTCGTTAAACCTCATTTGGTGACAATTCGGTCGTATGTGTTTGGTAATGTAGATATTTCAAAATGTAGGACCGAAAATATAGATGATTTTTATGTGATTCGGGAGGTCGAGGTTGATGATTAAAGATGATATCCATGTTTAGTTCTAGAGAGATAAAGTAGAGAGAGGGTGAAGAAAATGAAAGTTTATTAAAATGAAAGGAATGAATACACACTTTCTCACACCCCTCATGGAGAGTCATGAGGGGTATTTATAGGCTCATAACAACAATACTATGCCTAGTGTACAATAATAGTCCCTAAAGGTACTACTTGTTACTAATCTAGTCCATTTCACGTATGTGACGTTATCTTTATAAAAGAGCGAGGCTAACAATCTCCCTCCAAGATATCGTCACACGTGAATGGTTACAATGAGACCTATAAATACATAAAAATGTAAATAACAACAATAGTAAACTATGTTGACGTTGTTGAAGCGCAGAGTCTCTGTTGTCTAGATACTGAGGCAGACTTGAAGTTCTCTCTTCCGACGAACTCGGCGTATTTGATCTTTGGCACTGACGGCACAGATCTTTGTAGCTCTGAACTTCAACTGTAATGGTCTAGTTAGGTTATTACTCCCTCCTAACTAGTGAGCCTTTATTCTTTTTCCTGCTCCCTCCTGAACCGACAACTCTCTTTTCATCACGCAGCGGATAAAGTAGATTCAAAAGTGTAGGCACATGGTTGTCGTTCGGGGAGCATCATGACAATATAACTCACATAACATTGCACAGAAGGTTGGTAATACGCTCCGATGTACACGTCATTAGTACTTCTTCGGTTCCAGTGTAAGCACAATTCCCTCGATCAACCAACGTACTAGAGATGAAACACTACTTCTTTTGGCATGTTCTTCTCCCTCCTGATGGTTGCGATGTATCGAAATCATCATACTATTGTGTGTACATGCCATAATTACCCGTACTTTACACTTCTGATGCAATATAGATAGACCGTGTAAGCATAATTTGTGAGTATATGTCGCAAAAATACTCTCAATACTTGTCTCTCAAATCAACCTGTAATCACACCTCCTTTGAATTCACCGGCTAATAGCAATGACCACATATGGAGACAGCCCGATATAACCAGCTTGAAGACGAAGTAAACATCCCATCTTGTGACTTAATGCTTGTACGATAGATGTGACTTAATACCTATACTGAGCACTACAATGTAACTCCTTTAAGTATGAGGTTGCACGAAATATTCGCCACTTGAACAATCCACTACTTTGCGTGACACTGAGTACTACAACGTAACTCCTTAAAGTGATAGCTATACTGTGAGCACTACAACGTAACTCCTTACATCAGTAATAGCTAGATTGTCAAGACTGAATTTTTTAATTTGCGCAGACAAGTTATCTTCAAAAGTCGTGCATCCAACCACCCCTAGACTTTGAGATAAATAAGTACACTTGTTGTGATGCCACTTCAACGTCAAATCAATAATATCGTACACGAACCCCGTAGTCATTTTCCATCAAATATAAATTCTAGCCGTGAATAATGTATCCCCGTGAAATTTGTAAACCAAAATACCACTCATTGAACCATTATAAAAATTGTATCCAATATTTTTAGTTAAAACATTTGGATAACACGTATTCATTAAACGTCCACATTACCAACCTCACTCATAGCCCAATCCACCAATATTGGATTACAACTCAGTCCAAGTCCAAGATTAGATGGCCCGTAAGAAAACAATGACCCGATCCAGTTACTGAATCAGATATTGATATATCCTAAGCACATGGGTATTACTTTTTAGTTTGACCTAAACCAAAGAATACACTATCTCCTTTTTTCTCCGCCCCCATCCATCTCTCATATGCACCACAATCACCAACAATCTTCTCTCATCAAGAATACAGATCCAATATCATCTCATCTTCACACAAACTCATCAAAACAATCTCATATCCATCATCAATCACAATCAAACACATACCTCGTTGTTTCCTTCTGCCACGAACCGTACACAAACAAACACAAACCAAACTTATGACTTCAGTTGATGCTCAAAACGACCCTTTGATATCTTTTTCGTGTAGGCTTCAAGGTCTTGTAACAACCAAGGTCTCGGGTAGGTTTAATTTTTGTTGTGTCGTGGTTTTGTTCCTATAACGAATTAAAGATAAAAGAGAATAACATAAATGTTATTTTTCTTTATCTTTGTGAATCGGATAGTAAACAAGAGATGTTAATCATCTTGACAGATCTGTGATGATGTATGTTCAACGAAAAAAAATCTTCAAAAGATTGAAAATAACGTTGAAGCAATCTGATATCTCGTTGACTTTTTCATCTTCGAGTCAAGTGTTTGATTGGAGATGGGATAGGTTAGTTTGGAAGATGTTAACAGTGGGATTATTATAGAGGTTTATAAAATGTTTGTCTGATTGTTGTTGGCTATTTGTATGGTTGAGTTGTATTATTGGACCGAGGATGGTTAATAACTTGAGGTCACGAGTTGGTATTTGGTTAATGGTCAATGTCTCTGCTTCATCTAATATTCTGTTGGTCACTTTACGCGTAAAATTTTTCTTTTGACCCGTTTACGCATAAAGTTACGCGTAGACATGCTAGAAATCTTACGCGTAGAAATCCTTACGCGTAGATATCTTACGCGTAGCCTATGTCTTTTGCGTAGAATTTACGCGTAAGACAAGGGTTTTGACCCGTTGTTGACCCTTACGCATAACTTGTCCAAGTTATGCGTAGAAATATTGAAGTTGCGCGTAGGAAGAGGGTTTTGACCCTTTGACCACTTTCCGGCGTTCTTTTCCGTTCAGATTCCGGCCAAGAAAATTCCAAGCAGTATTCAGAACATATTACAGACCCATGTATGAGACCAGACCATGTATTGACCATTATAGAGCATTTTTGTATTATTTGACCATGACCAAAATATCCACGGTATATGATATAAAAACAGGTACACAAATAGATAAAAAACTTGTAATAACCAGATGTGTATAGTTTTGACCATAAAGATACATAAAGGCATGTATAGAAACTGTTATACCATAAAGGACGAGAAAAAAATTCTCAGATCCAAAATAATATGAATAACAACAGATTCAAACATGATTCGAACCACAAAAAATCATCAAAAAACAACACCATAGCTCTGATGCCAATTGTAGGACCGAAAATATAGATGATTTTTATGTGATTCGGGAGGTCGAGGTTGATGATTAAAGATGATATCCATGTTTAGTTCTAGAGAGATAAAGTAGAGAGAGGGTGAAGAAAATGAAAGTTTATTAAAATGAAAGGAATGAATACACACTTTCTCACACCCCTCATGGAGAGTCATGAGGGGTATTTATAGGCTCATAACAACAATACTATGCCTAGTGTACAATAATAGTCCCTAAAGGTACTACTTGTTACTAATCTAGTCCATTTCACGTATGTGACGTTATCTTTATAAAAGAGCGAGGCTAACACAAAATACTTTAGCTTTTAGTTTTTAATTATTAGTGTGTTAAATATGGTCAACAAACATATAATTAGATTTTAATGAACATGTGTATTGTACGTGTTTTGTGGTACTTAAATTATTTCAGGATTTGGTTGGTTCGTTTGAAAAGAAATTGGTGATAGGGACAAAAGATATGAAGAGACAAAAAAAACTCATTGCAAATGAATATCTGGAACAATAGAAGTGCAGTGTGGCTTATAGCAAACGCGGTTTTGACTTGCACTTCAGTTTCCGATTTAGGATCACCAAGTAAGTTTGTTGTTGGCCCATTCCTTTACGCCAAGGTAATTTCTTTTTACTATAATTTCCTTTTTACATATTTGCGATGGAATACAACTCATTTACTTAGTGTACTCTTCTATTTGTTGCTACCGAATGATCTTGAAACATATGCTGCTTCTACGAAATTCGAATCCTAAAGGGGTGTTTGGATGTGTGTTTGTTAAGCACGAAAGTTTTTAACTTATTCATGATAATGCAGTAATATGTTTCAAGTGTGTAGGTAATTAAAAGTGATTGCAGTTTTGTTCATCTGATTAACAAAAAGTGATTCTGAAAAAGTCTATTATTTTGTGAATGCATACCATTAACTTTGTTGCGTTTCATATGCCACCTTATGTTTCATCCATATTTTTATATGATTTTATCTTTTTAATTATTATGAGTAGTTATTTTTAACAGACTAGAAGATAATTATATGAAACTAATATTTAATATCCAAATACATGTCTTAACTAATTGTGAAATAGATGTAACAAGGTATAAGATTGATTAATTGGTTCTTGAAATTTGTACGTGAAACTGTCAATAACGTGTCAAGGAACTGTGCCAGATTGAACCCACACATAATATGCGCAATTATACACATAATTAGGCAAAGCTCTTAACCTATGTGTGTGTATGTTGCACAGATTGGCGGGTTAGACAGACTGAGAAATGAACGAAGGGTAGAATGGTTAGAGACGAAACCACGGCAAGTAAAATACTTTTTTCAATAATTTGCCCTATATTTGCATACATATATGTATCTTTATTTAAAAAATATACAATGTTTTTGTAGTGGATGCCATGGAGCCATTACTAAATGCATAGTTGGAAGATCATGGAGCAGGATCCTCTATACTACCGTCAACGCAATATTCTGTTAGCCCGTTCTCATTTTGTTTAACATTTTTTTGTCTTTTAAAAAATTTACAAGAGCATGCTTTGTAAAAATTGATTGCATAAGCTACTGTACAACAACTGATCTAATTGTGGACATATCTAAGAAGTGTGGTGCAAGTTTTGGGAGGTATATCACGTACACTGTCATGGTTCTTGGAAATTGCATATGTGGTGTATGGAAGGAAAGCGCAGTTGTTGTTATATCACATACCTAGCCTTGGATACAAACTTTTTTTAGGTAAAAGGGATTTTTCACCCTGGTAAGATGTTGGATACAAACTTTGTATACAAAGAAGTTTTATTTCATATTTGAGTTAATTTCGTTGTATACTTTGTTTTTCCGTACCACTTTCTAACTTTTTATTTCTCATATTTGTAAAAAGTTTGCGTTCTCTCTCTCTCTCTCTCTCTCTCTCTCTCTCTCTCTCTCTCTCTCTCTCTCTCTCTCTCTCTCTCTCTCTCAAAGAAATCAATAAATTATTTGGTATGTTTATAACGTATTTTCGTTAACTTAAGTTTATTAACGATATTCATAAGGCTTGCTCGTCTATCGGGCGACCTACGCTTTGATACTTTGTTCTTGCGTACCATTTTGAACCTTATTTTTTTCTCACATATTCGTTAACCGTTTATTTATTTCATTCTTAATGCATTCAATAAAAAAATT